>OX392482.1:3600000-4130000 GCA_947623365.1 Achlya flavicornis | reverse complement strand
ACATAATGCCACAAATGTATATATTATATATAATATTTAAGGATTTGAGTTTGCAAAAATCTGTTCTTTTGACATAGGTAGTACTTACATTGTTATAGGTGAGGTAGAACATTTTGTTTTTGTAATACCCATATCTTCCAAAGATATTCCCTATTATTTTAATTTCTTTAAAGTGAGGGTTTCCCGAAATTTGCAAATACATACCTGTTTTATTTATTATTTATAAATAACATGATCTAAAATTTAAAAAGAAAAATATGTCATTTAACACTTTAATCTCGCGATGACGGCCATTCAAAACACGATTACTTTTCGCGATGGAATAAAATCATACTGTATAATTAAATTAGAGTTATGTTTAAATAATGAAAATTGCAGCCCACCACGGACGGACGTGCCAGTTTCATTATACGTTGCTCCCCTCGAACCCATCCAAGTCATAATAATTACGCGCTCAAATGGCGGGGACGCCTTGGACTGAATAAAAAAAATCATGACATAATACGTATACCCTGGTATACCCTATATATATTTTAAGGCGATGATAGCTCAGTGGTAGTGACGTCGGATACCGAGACGAAGGTCCCGGATTCGAATCCTACAATGAGCTTGAGCTTTCGGTGAAGGAAAACATCGTGAGGAAACCATAGCACGGTGGTAGGGTACTTTGTAGTACCCATCTGGCTGGCTACCACCCTCAAGTTGAAAATCTGTCGCCAAGCACCTATCGGTGTGTTCCGACAGCTGCACTTGAGAGCCAGTTCCTTCTAGGCTTTGTGTGCTTACCACCTTCGGCCACATCATCACTTACCATGGTGAGATTGTGGTCAAACACAGGCCTATACATAATAAAAAAAAAAAAAAAAAAAAAAAAAAACCCACTAATGATGATCAACGAATACATAAAAAACGTAGATCTCAGTTATCAATAATAGTAGGGGAGCCCAAGCGGGGATATCGGGATTTACTAAAGCGCGGCAGATTAATATACAGTTAAGTACCTCGGTTAAGTACCTCCACTAAATATGAGCCCCAAATATAAGGCCCAATATTAAAAATCGCCAGATTATGAGACGGCACGACTAGGACATATAGATGTACCATATATATCTTAATCCGACGCGCTTGATTATTTCAAAATGGCGATTTTTTTTGCACATTATAATAATGGCCGCGAGTTTGCGTCACATTGAAATCGTCAGATTATTGAATGAGAGCTTTTTTTTAGGTTCACTTAAAACGCCGATAGAAAATCTGACGCGCTCGACAAAATTTTTTTTTTTTATTTATTTTCATTTGAAAATCTATAGCCGCTCCCCCCACCGATGAAAAGGTATTTTGGTCCTGATTCTGTTGTTTACCACTAAACTAATTTTAATCTCACTATGTCTCTTTCTAACAAATAACATAAGAAAAGGATGTAAGAAATGTAGTCCTGTCAAATTAGTCCAATGCTTGTTTTCAATATAAATTTAGTCGCCATCTATCACGGTTACGCCTAAATACAAGACGGCAAAGATTAATTTGACAGCTTTAAATGTGTTCTATCCTTTTTCAATAATATTCGTAAGAGAGATGAGAAGTGACTAAAATAAGTTTAGTGCGATTTACAACAGAATCGGCACCATATTTTTTACACCAACCAATAGGTCTCTATGACGCTCGAGTAAATCCCCATTTAGCATCGTGGGCTCTATACTATAACTTCAAATATTTTGATTTATTACATTTGTGGCTAGGCGAGACGTGAAGTCACAGTGAAGAAAAAAGTCAAATTCAAGTGAATATTTTGTAGGGTTTATTATATTAGACATACCGTTTAATTGAGACTGTCCCGATTTTCGATATTAATATAACATTTATATTTCTCAGATATGATAAAATTCAATAGGTTCAATAGATATCTGCTGTTTCTAGATAAATATGGAATATAGTTGTAGATTATAGGGCCCTAACAGCGATACATTAGAAGGGATTGTCTCGGTTAAACGGTACGCCTATAATTGTATAGGTCCGACACTGTGAATCTTGTAGATAACCCGGAGGAACGCTCTGATAGACGTTGATAGCAGTATATTGTAATAATTATTATAAGATGAATATAATATTGTATGTTTACTTACTGACAGGTTGTAGAGCCGCTTTTGTTCTTTTTGTAATAAAACTTACTGAGTTAATATTTGTCTTTTATTTTTCATATTTTATTTTACTGCCGTAAGATTCCACTTGTGATTTGAACGCCTATATTCGCATTACGTGTAGCTTGATGTAGCATGATTAGCCGCTCTTAATCGTTTCGGCTCAGAGTAGGGTTTCGTTCCCGGGTCCCGGGAATCGGGAATTCCCGGGAAATACGTCGTTCCCGAAGTCGGGATTTTTTTTGCGATTTCCCGGGAATTTCTTTATGAGATTGAATGCTCTAAAACACTGCAAATATTGGTCAAAATTAACGAAAAACCTTAGAAACACAAAGATGTTGCATACGATATTAATACAAATGTCGATATCCACCGAAATCGAACGAACTGAACTACAAGCTTATGAGAAATCGCTGAAAGGAACTGTGTATTTGTGGAGATAACGTTTTTTTCTTAGAAAATTTTCAAGTTCTCCGAAAATACCCATAAAAACATGTTTGTTTGTAACCTATCAAAAGTCAAGTAAAATACGTAATTTAATTTAATTACCTATTTGTCTCACACACAAACATAAGTAGAAAATTATAAATAATCATATCAAATTATAGGTCAGACATAGTTACTATGGGTAGTTTCTAAACTGCCAATTTTAGAGAAAATCTCTGAATGCGCGTAATTTTGAAGAAAATTAAATTTACATTAATATTTTTTTTAAATATATATTTTTGGAGATAAAGCTTATCAGCGTTTTTGTCAAAGTCAAGTAAATAGCACATCACATAAGCATTCACATAGCATAAGCACATCATCATCATCATCATATCAGCCTAAGGATGTCCGCTGCTGAACAAAGAATTCCCCCATTAACTTCCACTTCTAACGATTTCAGGCCGCTTGCATCCAGCGGCGCCCAGCGACTCTGACCAGGTCGTCGATCCGTCTGGTGGGAGGTCGTCCCAGTACCGTACAGTACAGGAGTACGTGGTCGCCACTCGCGTCGTCTTCGAGCGATGTGGCCTGCCCATTGCTATCACATCAGCTTACTATCACTAAGATCTATATCGGTAATTTTTGTTCTCTTACGAATGTTGTCGTTTCCCTGTCTCGTAGAGAAATTCCGAGCATAGTTCGTTCCTTGTGAATTAGTAAATTATTTTTTCAACACATGCTCGTAATTGGACATTTATTGCACCGTTTTTAGTATCATAATGTAGCTTATGACGCACTAGTGCTTTTTAATTTACATTACCGCACAGTTTTATGATAGGTATAATCCCGATTATGTAAGTTTGTAACTCAATGCTATTGATATGTGCGTAGACGAAGCATTCTTAATTTAAACAGTTAAAACAGTTTTGCTGTCAAAAAAAGAACTTGCGCGCCATATTTGTTGACGTTCTCATTGACAATAATCAAAAAATCTAGTGAAAAAAATACAAGTTAGTATTTTTCGTCACAAATGTGTTGAAAAACGTCGTATGACACGCGTGTGCATTGATCATTACACTCTCGGGTTCCTTTGCTTAATAGGTACCGTCTCGTGTGATTACCAACTTTGCACACGTCTCATAATGTACTATTATTTACTTCTGAGACAAATAAATTGCTAATTTAATTAAATTACGTGGTTTACTTGACTTTATATACGTTAAAATAACAAAACTAACAACTTTTAAAATTTCCCGGGAATCGGGAATTCCCGGGAAGTCATTTTTTTCATTCCCGGGTCCCGGGAATGGAAAAAGGTCGGGAAAAACGAAACCCTAGCTCAGAGTAGATAAATACTAGGTTTCGGTAAAGTTAAGCTACTATCGGTGAGGCTGTGTGACCGCCTTATGGTATGTCAACGGACTTCGGAAGACACGTAAAGCCGTGGCGTTGGTCCCGGTTATCACTATAGTAGATTTCAAATAGTATGAGTTCGGTGACGTGACACATGGTATTTTATTAGATTTCTCAATGGTTATTATTCATTTCGATATAATAAACGAATACTGTGATAGAGTGAGTTTTTATGAAATAATGTGAGTACTACTCACATTATTTCAGAGTAATCAAATGGAATATCACTAGATATTGGTTTAAAATCTCTTGACCTTGACGACTCATCCTATGTGAAATAGAGCATAATTTGTGGGTAGTTGGAGGTCTCCTAGGCGGCTTGAAAATTCTAACACTAGCTTGACCAACTAGCCGATCACTTGCTGCTTAAATATAATTAAAATCAGGTCCCATCTGTCCCATACTCATATCTATTTTTGGTTTCCTAATCTTCAGCCGTTTTCTCTGCCTTATAAAGGGTAAAACTATATTACAAATATATATTAGGGGGTAGTCTGACCACACCTGCTATAATAAATTGACTTGACTATGTGAGTGCGGGTTACTATAATATGGTAGTAAAAACATTAAACTTCAGATATAATAATAAAACATAGAATATATCCTCGGTACATCATTTATTTAAAGGATATGTACAAAGACAAAAGATTTTAGGACAAATAAAAATTTGGCAATAACTCTCAACAATAGCAATAATATTAATAAAGAGTGGTGTCGTTTACAAGCCGGCAAAAATAACAACAACAATAATTAATTTATACTTAAATATAGTTCGGACGTACTAGCGTATGGCTAGTTCATTTATTTATAAGATCACCACTGGTTACACATGAGGGGACGTAAGTAATTTCATTAGAAAATAAATAAATTAAAATCCAAGAAGAACGGTGCTGTATATATTTATTTCAACTTGTATTCAAATCTTGAGTGGCAATTTGTGAGCCAGTGGTGATCCCACAAAACTGTTCAAAAAACGATTACTCTAAACAAAAATCACTTAATTTACATAAGACATTATATTCCGTTTAAAAATCCCCGTTTTACAAACTCAATACCAAATTAAATAGTAACATCGTTAAATAACCTAAAAATAAATTAATCGATAGAAAATCTTTTCTTTTGATAATAAAACGTGAGCCGCAACAATTTTAATATCATATTGATATAACTGTTTATAAGAAGTTTTGATATCGTGAACAATTGAAAAGCTTTGTGTTTCACAAGTTGCTCACAGACACAAAGTAACTCTATATTCATTAAAGACCATGCCGACCACAACCTGTTGTGCTGTTTAATAAGTGCGAATAGAGCCTTTTGGAATTGGGTTTCATTTCATTGCATTATTACGAAAACCAAACTACGCCCAATGTTGTCTTCAACATGGTTGTCAATGAAGAGAGCTTCACTTTAAACATAAAGGACTTATCAAATAAATCGCAATTTATCACACATAATATTTATATACGTAGCATCTACCAGCAAAGTACTACTATTAGGTACTAATTATTGCTGTAAAATTTCATCTACTTTCATTACATATACCACCGCAAGAAAGGCTAGTTTTCACGTTCGAGGTAAAAAGTCCGAGCAAATAAACCCGTAAAATGAAGTCAAGTAGCTTTGTACAATGCACAAATTTGTTGTATAGACTTATATGAATTTATGGTTAATATTGCAAGCTTGTGAAATATTATAAAAATCATTTTGCTCGGACGTTTTTTCCTCGAATGTCGATATCTAAGAGAAAACAATACGAGTAAGATGGAAGACGCTCCTAAATACAGCAAAAATGTATGTATTTTCATTATTTAGCAATTACAATAAATTATATAATATCACTTATCACCTAATCTATACGTTACATAGTACTTTTTATATTATATATAAATACATTTATGTTACTGGTATTTGAATTCTCGCTATATATGTTAATAATGTATCTTTCACATTTGGCACACATCGACTTTTCAGTTTGCAAAGTTACAAGGAAGTTAAATGAATCCATTTATTCGTATGAAACCGATAGGGAGGGAAAGTATGAGGTTCTTGCTAGACGCGCAGATATTTTTTAAATAGTACCAATACCTAGCGGTATTTTTTTTAAATACAATTTTAAAGGTTTTCAAAATAATTTCCAGTTTATACCAATGTCTGAAACGTTAATAAGTTTTTGGTATTTAGATATTTGCATGCTAGTAACGAGTCGAAATAAATAATCAATAAAAGAATATTATGTGGGTAAGGGAAAATTATCCATTTCACTACTAAATAATATTGCTTCATTATAAATCAGTCAATGCATCAGTCTAGTTAATGTTCCTACGTGTAAATTTTATACTTTTAGTCATCGAATATGTAAGTATGAGGTTATTTCAGAAAAGAAACTGATATCCCTAAAATTACAAAATAAGTAACGATTTATATGCAATGCAATATAT
This sequence comes from Achlya flavicornis, assembly GCA_947623365.1. Classification (NCBI taxonomy): domain Eukaryota; kingdom Metazoa; phylum Arthropoda; class Insecta; order Lepidoptera; family Drepanidae; genus Achlya; species Achlya flavicornis. The sequence continues at coordinate 4,123,582 of OX392482.1, read as the reverse complement.
TATGCTATAACCAAACCAAATATAATAATTATTAATAATAATATACGCCATGGATAGAATAACAGTTTGTAAAGTTAGACTTACACAGATGACCTATCTTATAAACTCTAGTTGGTGTATTCTTTCAAGGCTTTCCACTAAGTACCAGTTAAATGTTATACATTCTTTAGTTCTTTCATGAGTGAGACACACAAGCGTAGATTTTCTGATTTATTCTTTACGATATAACTGCTTGTAGAATCACTTGAGTTCACTATAATTTGATTCGGCTAATCATACTTCTGATCAGCCTTACTGCAAATGGTACTTTTTGATACATATACTTAAGCTTTTTCTACAGTATTTCTGGTACTTACTCCAACATATTCCGCATCTCAGTACTTATTTTACTGACAATAGAATAAAATAGCGTTAAAGTAGGCACTTGAGAGAAAACCATCTTGAGACCGAACACCATACACACTTTATTTATTCAAATGTAAGATTTGTAAAACTGCAACTAACTGTACTTTAAAGTAGCAAAGAAAATTGCAGTGTCTGTACCAGTAATTAAAGTACCTATTTGCATACACAAATTCGGTCGGCAGAACCCTGCTCCGCGGCAAGTTCGAATATGTACTTTAATTACTACTGTACAAAACTTTAATTCGTTTTACCACACTTAAAATGCCCTCCATTGGGTGTGAATAGTACTTTAGGCGTTTTACTGTGTCACAGGCGATTTAAAATACAGTTCTATGTATTAATTTATTGCATTAATTATGTTGAGAGCAGATTTTCTACGGAAGGAAAGCTATTTATCGAAAATTAACGGCTATTTTACTAAATATAAATTTCACTAATAATCAGGCGATCGCCTTTACTAACTCTTATCCGTTATATCGCTGTCTAAGTTTAAAATTAGTACTTATTAAGTTATTTATAAGGTTAGAATTTGAGTAAAGGGTTTCACGTTACTAATATTAATGCCACAGATTCGGTTTTAAACCTTCATTATGGTACATAAGTTTTCGTTAACTGTAGGCGTTTGTATGAAGTAGATCACTCGGTTTATGAACACAAAATACGGTTTGCTTATGGCTAATGCAACTTTATGCTACTATATATAAAATATATACACATAGTATCACTTTTGAAGATAACGAAGATTGAATACATAATAAATACATTTCGATCGCCCTGTTTACAATATTAATTTGTATATTTATATTAGCGTTCAGATCACAATTACAATGTTTATTGTATAATATAGATTTCGTACATCCTATATTGCTCAGATTATAGTAGAATATAATATACTTTAATATTATAAAATTATTGTTGTAAGGGTTTATAAATAATTGGTTTTAAAATTCGTAGGCGAAGGGAAATAAATATGATTACAACTTAAAACCTATTGTGCACCACATTACCGTCTATTTTCATTTTACCGTTACATTTGTTTAATTAAATGTTCCATAATTCTGGCAACATTCGGCATAAACAAGTGTTGACAGGAATGTGGTAACACTAATTAAATTATATATAGAATTAAAACTCCTTACAAATATATTATGAATGATGGGGGCAAACCTAAATGCATAAGGGAGTACTATTGCACTATTTTCCATTCTCTTTTAAATAATATTTCATAATAAGTATTATCACATCTATCACTATTAGTAACTACCTTTACGATAATGTGTTATTATATACTAGGCAATATGATTTGTGTAGATGACATGCCATGGTATAAAACGATGTTATTGTTACACCTCAGAAAACTTATCGAATGGAAAATAAATCGACCTAACTAATCAGCGAGTGAGCCACTTTTACCTAAGCATGATATAATTTCGTAATTCAATAATTTATTAATTATATATTAAAGACATTGTGTATACGTCACCGAAATTATTTTAATGAATTGTCTTTATTGGACTAGAGTATGGTAAACGTTTTTTTGTCTATTTGTAATTGCGACAATAGACATAATATATTAATAATTCGCGTAACAAATTTTGAATTCAAACGTTATAGTTCTAAGAACTAATAACAACAATCACCGACATTAGTCTCAGAGCTTTGCCCAAATAATTTTAACATTATTGTTCTCTCAGAAACATTGATACGAATTTATGATTTTTATCTTAATTTACATAAATAATTTTAGAGTTCACATTTCAAAATGAACAATAGGGTTGCTTTTTCAGCCAATTACCTAAATACAACACACCAAAACCCAACAAAAATGTAACTACAATAGTCTTTGTCGCAAATCAACTCGATTTTATATACGTTGTGTTTTTTTATAAGAAATATTAAATACGCATGGCGTTCGATAGGGAGAATCACATGATGCGTTGCGCAAAGTTGCGTCGTTTGAATTAAGTATCTTTTGCCAGGTACGAGGTTCTTATATTGAGTTTTAAAAGACTATGGCTATCTCTTGGTGTTCCATTTCGAAGATAATTTTGGATTGCTTTAATGTTGCAAGGGGTTTTTGATTTTATGAGGGCCAATGACTGATACTTGAGTTAGAGTTCAGGACATAACAAAACTTGTTTCTTCTGGGCAAGTACCAGTCCATTAAAAAGTAAAACCTCGTTTATTTGGCCATGGATCAATCAATTGTCCTGGTTATCCGAGACTTCGGAGTGAGCCGAGCTGTTATAATTATATTATTAGTATCTACATTATTTGGATTGTATACATTAGATCAATAGGTAATCAATATAGTTTCTCGTGAGCCGTTGCATGGCCAGGGGGCGAGCTCGCATTCATTGAGGTGTATGCTCGGAGAATACGGATGAAACAGCGGTGAATTTGCTGTACGCGCGAAGAATTTTGCGATCGCTACATACTTTTGTGATTGACCCTTTGTCATTTGTCAAGTGCTGCAATAATCACTAGTTTCTATGGAATGATAACTAAATGACAAATAATATCAAACTTTGTGTCTTATACGTCACTGTAACATTTAGCGCACTTTCGCGCGGTTGTCCTTTAACACCCATGGTGTGTATAAGATGCGTTATGGGATTTTATTGTATCAAATTTTCTCCATTCCACTCCCTAGAAAAACGAGGTTTTACTGTAATAAAAAACGAATCATTAGCCCTCATAATGAGACCGACCATACCTCATATGTAGATGTTCCCTATCGGTTGTATGGTGTTAGGTTGTGTGGGTGGTGCAGTGTAGTGTAGGCTAGCTGGGCTCGGCGGGCCCCACGTGCAGCTGGTGCTTGCGCGCAGGGCCGGGGCCGGGGCCGGGGCCGGGGCCGGGGCCGGGGCCGCAGTCGGCGCGGGGCCCCGCGGTCACGCCGGCCAGGTTCAGCAGCGCCTCGGCCGTGCGCCGCTCCTCGCCCGACCCGCTGTACGAATGTTCGTCGCGAGCGCACCGCGATATTACAAGATGAGCCGCCGGGGGGAGCTGTGGGCAGTTCACTCAGTTATACTTCCATCACTACATACGCGATTCGACTTTGAAAATGACGTCTTAAATATGGAGGTTTTTTTTTACTGTGCATAAAATCTATAAATATCAAAAAAACATTTATACAGTTTAGGCCCTTGTAAGGCATTTATGAACATTAAGTTGTACATATAGTTGAATTTACCACCGGTTCGTAACAACACTTAAACTAAGAAGACTGGTAAAAAATGTTTGGCCCAATCTCACTATGAAATGAAATGTATTTATTTGTCACAATTTTGCGTAATATATGATGAGGTGTTAAATGCGGAATAAAGTATCAGCAAAATATACCGCTCAAAACGGCGTACAAATATTTAAAATAAAAATAAATTTGAAAATTACATATTACATATTAATAATTCAATTACAATTTACTATTTAATTACCATTACATATCAACATTATGTCATTTTTCATATTTTGGAATGAATTATGGTAAGTGATGATGTGGCCGAAGGTGGTGCACACACAAAGCCTAGAAGGAACTGGCTCTCAAGTGCAGCTATCGGAACACTGATAGTTACTTGGCGATGGATTCTTCAACTTGAGGATAGTAACCAGCCAGATGGGTACTACAAAGTGCCCTACCACCGTGCTATGATTTCCCCACGATGTTTACCCGGATAGGATTCTAACCCGGGTCCTTCGTCTCGGTATCCGACGTCACTACCACAGCTATCATCGCCTCAAGGTGCAAAGAGAACACCTATTTAAAATGGAAGATCTTCCGCCAGCCTGAGTCATCATGTGTTGGACACTTGCATATATAGAGATGGTGGAACAAACTTCGTCAGTGCGATGTAGGATCTTGTGGCGCCATCTATCCAGCTGCATGTGAACTGCTTTATGTGTTAAGAAACCTGTGTCCTACAATAGTAGTCTCCGAGAACACCGGCAGCTTTCTGCAAGTCTACTTAACCTAACACAGATCAGTAAGAGAAAACGTCACAATCGGGTAATAGAAATCACGTTGGAGAAAAGCCATCTCATGAGTAACTGGGACCGGTAAACTAAACTTCACCTCAAATTCATGTACATCATACTTTGCTTGCTGGTTTGCTGTAGAAATAGAAGCATTTCTAACCTAATAAAAAATTAATACAGAAAGTCGCAGTGAGATTTACAATGTTTACAAAGCTTAGAAAGCACCAGGGACCCTACCGCGTAACTTTGGTGGTAATCATAACGAACACCATTAATGAATTTCATCCAATCAGAATGGTCATCGTCGCGTCATACCGCGTGCGCGTCATTGGATGAAATAATGAATGGTGTTCGTTACGATTACCACCAAAGATACGCAATAGCCCGGCGTGTTGGTAATAAGATATGAAAGGATGTTTATACGTAATGTGAATGATCTGACCTGATGTAGCACGGCGGGTCCATACTTCATGGCGAGCACGGTGGCGGCGGCGAGGTACTCGTCGGCGCCGGGGCCCGCGGCGGGGCCCTGCTCGAGCTCGGGGCCCGCGGGGGCCTCGCGCTCGCCCGCCAGCCGGCGCGCCAGGAAGGGGAACAGCACCGGGTCGGGGCAGTTCTTGGGCGGGTCGGGGCCCGGCGGGAGGGGCTGCCGGCCGAACGCCTGCCGACATATCTTGTACCGTTAGGCACCGCGCACACGCGGCCACTGAGTGGTTGCGGGCTCGCGCGCTACTCCCTACGTACAGACCTGCGTGGGCGAGGCGCGCTCGTCCTCGACGCATGTGTCGCCCACTTCTTGAGACGCCGGCATAGTTTTCTGCGTGACACGGGCACGTTGTAATTTTGCGACAGTTATATCAGATATTTTATAGAATTAACTAGCTTTCGCCCGCGACTACGTCCGCGTAGAGTACTTCTTTATTGCTAGATGTGCAACTCTCGCCATCGACGGGGAGCTCATCCTCATACATTGGAACCGAAATGGTTTCATACTGTGCGGTTTTAAAGGAATTTCCTATCGCGTTGGCTCAAACTGTGGAATGAGCTCCCCGCCGTGGTCTGAGTATGTGTCATATCTAGCCGATATAAAGCAGAGAATCCTTAACTAAACTACACAGTACAAACCAAACTATGCAGTCGACATCTCGGCAGATGGGTACATTGGTATTTTCAATGCATCACTATGGAGATTCCTGAATATTTATACATTTGATCTTTTTTTTTTTTTTTTTTTTTTTTATACCACTAAGTTGGCAAACAAGCATACGGCCCGCCTGATGGTAAGCAGTTACCGTAGCCTATGGACGCTTGCAACACCAGGGATATCACTCGCGCGTTGCCGACCCTGAAGAAATCTCTTCACGCCCTTTTTGAAGAACCCCATGCTGTACTCCATTGGGAAAACCACGGCGGGGAGCTCATTCCACAACCTGAGCGTCCGCGGAAGAAAGCTCCTTTGAGCCCGCACAGTTCGAAACAATTCTGGTTTCAATATGTGAGGATGGATTCCCCGTCGATGGCGCGAGATGCGATGGTGGAAGGTAGCCGTGGGCAACAAGTCGAACAATTCCTTAGAACACTCTCCGTTGTACAAGCGGTAGAACACACATAAGGAGGCAAAGTCTCTCCTCAGACTAAGGGGCTCTAAACCGTTTGTGAGCTCGGGATCGTCAACAATTCTGATGGCACGTCGCTGAACCGAGTCTAAAGGCCCAAGCTGGTATCCAGGTGCTCGCCACACACATGACAACAGTACTCCATATGAGGCCGGACCTGCGACTTATAAAGTTGTAGTCTTTGCCCCGATGTGAAGTACTGCCTGGCTCTGTTGAGCACTCCAAGCTTTTTGGATGCCAGCTTCACCTTGTCTTCCAAGTGACTTCGGAACAGCACGTCGCTGGAAATGTCGACGCCAAGGATCCCGATGCTTTGACTGATGTTCAAGGAAGTGTTCTGGAATTGTGGAGCCACAGACCATGGGGTTTTCTTAGTGGTGAACGCGCAGGCTTGGGTCTTGGTGGGGTTGAAGGGACTAGGTTTAGTCGACCCCAATCGGAGACACTAGTTAGTGTACTCTCGATTTCAGACACCAGCCGTTCGCGGCTGTCCTCTACCTCGGAACGAGGGATATTTGCACGGCCCGTGTAATGGGTGTCCCCTGTACTGTCGTCCGCATAGCAATGAATGCCGTCAATAGACAGCATATCATTGATATGCAGTAGGAACAGGGTTGGGGACAGCACAGAGCCTTGCGGAACGCCAGCATTTATGTCCATGCTATCGGAGCAGCTACCGTCAACGACGGCTCTTATGCATCTGCTGGACAGAAAACTGGCAATCCAATTGCATAATCCCTCGGGAAGCCCGTATGATGGTAACTTCGTTAGAAGACCCCTGTGCCAGACCCGATCGAACGCCTTCGCCACATCTAGGCTCACTGCCAATGCCTCACCTTGACTCTCGATGGCGAGTGACCAACGGTGCGTGAGATACACAAGGAGGTCACCAGCTGAGCGACCGTGGCGGAAGCCAAACTGTCGGTCGCTCAACAACTCGTGATGTTCCAGGTATCTCAAAAGCTGCGTGTTGATCACACGCTCCATGACTTTGATCTAGTATCGATAGCTGAACATAGCCTTCCTATTTAGTTAATTCTGATGAGTGTAGGCCTTTTCATGGGTAAGTACAATGTGGTAATGAAGGTACATTTAAATCCTACAATGAGCTTCAGTTTTTGGCGAAGGATAACATCGTAAGGAAGCCATGTTATGGTGGTAGTTTGTCCACCATTTTGTGAGGCTAAGAGTATATTAGAATAGCAATAAACCTGTAATAACGAGGCGCGATGCTGCGGGTCCACCGTCCACAGCGAACCTTTGCCGAGGCCGGGCGCCGCCGCCACCTGCAACAAACATTCATTACATTTATATTTATACTCTAAGGATCAGCTCACATGGAAACGCGACGCGAAAAGCTAATATAGCAATGGAATATAGAACTTTATTTAGTACACAAAAAGGTGCACATTTCAGTGACAATTCGTGACACCCGCGAGCCGTGTCCGAATTATCTCCCTGAAATGTGTACCTTTTTGTTTGATAAATAAAGTTCTATATCCTATTGTTATTTTGAAAAGTGAGCGCCGCGTCAGCTCTCAGTGTGAGAGGTTAAGGCTGCATGTCCACCAGAGAGTGTAGCGAAGCAAGGCTTAAATTGACTACTAGGATCGCTTCATTTCACGAATCTCTGGTGGAAAGACACTCTTAAGTATGGTTATCTTCACTAAGAACCTGAAGCGAATTTTCCAGAAATATTATTTTACACAAAAGACACCATACACTGACCTTATGGAAGCACTTATTCAGAGACAAGTTATGTCTGACACTGTTCTTCCAGCCCTGCGGCGCATGCTTGAAGTAAGGGAAGTGTCGCACGATCCAGGCGTAGATCTCCTTGACGGGCAGCGCTTGCGCCGGCGCCGCCTCGATGGCCATGAAGATGAGGCACGAGAACGAGTAGGGGGGCTTCGAGTGGCTCGCCGCCACGCCCGGGGAGGGCGGCGACTTGCACGGGGTGCGCGGAGGGGACGCCACGCGGATTATTGGTGGGGGGGTCTTTGATTCTGTCTAAAGGGGACAAATAAAAAATATTGACAGTATCGTATTAATATTTTCGGAGATGATTTCCTACATCAAAACTAACGAACAAACTCTACCTCTCTATAATATTATTATTTTTATTAGTTTTTAGTGTCAACGCTATTATATTTAGGTCGTAGGAAACATAAAAAGGTTCTGAAGTTACCACCGGAACGTAAGTCGGCCTATTCAATTATATTAATTAGTATGTATTTATTTACAAACAAAAAGTAGTATATGTATTATATCAGTTATCTGGTTTCCATAGTACAAGCTCTGCTTAGTTTGGAATCAGATGACCGTGTGTGAGGAATGTCCCAAGATATTTATTTATTTATTTAATTACAGGTATTACTACAAAGTTGTTTTTTAATGGAATAGCCATTGCCAAAACTAGCTTTCATCCTGCCACGTCAAGTTTAGAGTCGAGATCAAAATAATTGAATTTGGGACCTACACCAATGATATTAGGTTTATTTTGGATTAACACGATTTATTCTTCATACTTGATCAGTTTCGATCCCGTTCTATAAATTCTGTTATACAGGTCTCAGAAATGTTCATTTAATAGTTGAATAATCCAACCTAATAAAGATCAGGATTCTTACTGTACGATGTCTAAGCAAATAAATCTCCATAACTGACCGTCACCAGATTAGTGTTCATTTCATACAAATACTAACGCTTAGCGCTGCTACTAGTATGTTTGTATAAACAATTTACAATGCAATAATGTCACGCGTCTTGTTTGTAGTATCCAGTCAATTTATGGTTATACTTTTTTATTTATCGTTCATGAATCAGTTTGATTTAAATGCATACATTCATTGTAGGTTGAAGAAAAATGTACTTTGGAACAATATAATTACAGATAAGTGTTTAAAATCAAGATAAAGATCGTTTTCACAAATGCAATTGCTACAAAAAAATTCTTTGACTACCATCATCATCATCAGCCTATAATGGGCCACTGCTGAGCACAGGCCTCCTGCACACAAAAGGTGAAAGGGAATGGGCAGATACTACACCACGCGTGCCCACTGCGGATCGGTGGAGGTAGGCTAGTGGTCAACCTACTGTTGGAATTTTTAAAGCCGCCTAGGGGGCATCCAACTAGCTTAACGACTATCACAATTAAGTGATAACCGGGACCAACGGCTTTACGTGCCTTCCGAAGCATGGAAACGCTCGATTTGAAATACCACTAGTCGGTCACCCATCCAGATACCACCATGACGGTGGTAGCTTTACTATCCAATCGATTAAGAACGGCAAATCATGCTACACCACGATTATTAATTAAAATTTAGATTTATTTTTACATAAAACTTATGATGTCTTACCTTAACAATAACTTGGCTGGCGATCATTCTGCCGTCCTCCAAGTCGCTTTTTGTTAAGTTAATACCTGAAAAACAGTAGATCATTTTGGTATTTCCAATGATTTCCTATCCGGTAATAGTATCAACAGTTTTTATAACATGTCCGTTCAGGTGATTCCATCATGACTATAGTTTTTATAGAACACACTACCTGCAGTCTTTGTATAAAAACGTGAGTTAATAATAATAAAAACAGTTATATTCATCGTATCCGAACAAGAAGCATGACTTTTTTTTAAAGGATATGTATTTTTTCCAGTACAGTATTACATCTTTGCAGCTATCATCGGCATATCCATGTTTTTTCGTCTATCAAACTGGCTTTGGGTCTTGGGTTTTTAAATACAGCCACATTTTTTTCAGAAGGTTTCCCATCACCAAACCTAGGAAACTACCAAGTGAAAACGTCAGAATACCCAGTTACAATATTCCACATCACTTGGTTGTTATCTTTAGCGATATCTATTTTATTATAATGACACCCGTTCCCTACCCGTCTCAGGGCCTATACAATAACAACGATAAAAACGATAGTCCGATCATCGTTGTCAATCAATTAGCCAATACAATTGCACAAAATTTACGTATCGTCAGTTTTCCAGCAATTCTATTGGTTAATATTTGACAGTTATTATCGGACTATCGTATATCGTTTTTCGTAGTAGACCCTCAGACCTCATACCGCTAAAGAAAAGTCAACTACGTGTATCAAGCCTCATCTATAGTGGGGCGCATTATATGTGTCTGGCGACAGATCTTCAACGGGAGTTTAGCATTCAGGCAGGATGTTTATCCGAAAGCACCAGCTCGAACCCGCCAATAAATGTTACTACCACTTGCATCGCTTCTCCTTCTCAACTATGCAAGGTAATGCGTGGAGAATCCGGTCGATACGTAGCCGTTACTACGAAGGAACTATAAACGAACTCACATACAAAGAACAAAATGATATAGTACCTCTGAGTAAATTTCTGTCTTGTAACCAACTAAGGCTGGTCAGGTCGTCGTCATGGTCCGCTGGCGGCAGGTTGCCGGCGTTGCCTCCGCACGCCACGCTGAAATAACATATACTTATCAAACATACATTTTGCGGAGGTCATTTAAAAAACACATATAATGACCAATCCGAATCGTAAGGCAGGAACGACCCGCCGCCGGATACGCGGTTATAATAGCTTATAGGCGTTCAAAACAGTATTAATCGCGTGTAAACCCTGAAAAAAACACTTCAGACACCTTTAGGGTGTGAAGAGACTTTTAGAGAGGTTGAGAAGGACACTGGAGGGGACAACATTGTGAACGGTCAGCGTCAAAAGTAGATTGTCATTTTACTTCTCTTTCATAATAATCAATTGACATTCTCTTGACATATTTCTGTATAGCATTTTATAGCACGTGTGACCTAAACCCGCACTTATTACAAGCTTCTCCGTGACCTAATTAGTCCATAATTACACGGAGAAACGTGTAACAAGTGCGGGTTTATGTCACACGTGCTATAAAGTAGTATACCATAATTGTAACTTAAGTCAGACTTATCGTAACATACTATATATATATATATGCCACGGTTCTAAAGTGATCAGCTTCTTTTGACGTTGACTGTACTACACCATTAGTCCCTACTACTCAGTCAGCACAGCTCCTTCTCATGGAGCTCTGGCGACCGCCTCATCGTAGGAACACAGCACTACATTTAAGTTATGTTATCTAAGTACTAACTTTGACTTTCATAAGTGCCTGTACATTATTTTGGCTTTGAAAGTAGCACCGTGAGTGTTTCCCCGAGGTAATTGATACGTAGTAGTAAGACATAACAGTTAAAGGAGTCGGTAGCAGAGGTATTCACCCGCACACTGCATCGATCCGTATCCCAAAATAACCTTTTCGCAATACGATATCACAACTTATGATCGACAAGATTATTTAGTGGGCATATGACCAATGATCTAGTATTTCCTAGGTAGTATATGTAGTGTAAAAATGTAGTTGGAGATAATCTACGTATTGATACAAGCTATTTGATAATCCACGTATTATCAACATGTATGTCGCGTTTATCGCGACGTGTTACCCACTAACCTACCAAAATGATAATAGCATTTATCAGTTCTTTTCAGTGACTTGGCATTGATTGATGATAGTTACGGCTAAACAAATGGATATACAGGTAGCAACGTACGTAATCCGTTTAAATATTTCGTGGCCTAATTTTAAAGAACCTTGGGGTACGAGCATGCAAAAATGTTATGCACATATTACCATATTTCTTAATAAACATTCCAGTATAAATCAACATAATAATGGGATAAACTCATTACAATTTTACATTATTATTTTCGTCACAGCTTATGTAATAGAAAGCTCGAAATTTTACTGATAAATAGATACTGTACTTTATTATCGATTGTAATACAATATACAATGTGTAACGGAGAGGGTACTATATCTTTAAAAATATGCACTACTGCCTATCCGTGCTCACCATTCGTGCCTCATACTGTCCTGAAGAATTTAGAGTACTTAATTTATTTTAAGCTGAAACTTTTTAAAAGTGTAGTATCTCTATTACTGATGTAGTCTTCACCCCTTTCCATGGTAATTATGTTATTTTAATTTCGAGGCTAGTGATACGTCTAAATGAAATGGAACAAGTTCCAACTTTTTAGCAAGTTAACAAATCGATAAGCCTGGCCACACGGCTTCTCAATTCTCAAATGAAATGTTTCGCAAAGTTTGGCGACGACCCGACAGGCGTTGCGTTGAAATGTCCACGTGATTTTTAACCGACTTCAAAAAATGGAGGAGGTTCTCAAACTCCGTCATTTATTAAAGGATTTGGAAAATTCTTTTTCTGGTTCGAAGGGTACACTTCCCCTTTGGTCCCATTGTCATCAGATCAGGATTTGATTACTTCTTAGTGTACTTTGAAATCAGTTGTAAGTTTTTTGTAAAACAGTTCAATTATAACATAAGATTTTATACGACCACGAAATTTTGAACGATCGGTACGACAAAATTGATGAATAAAAGTACTTAAGATGCTCTCTCTAAAGATCTCTTCAAAAAGAGAGCTTCTTCTCTTTTCTTCTATTAAAGATCGCATCTTAAAAAACTTTTAACCGTATATACGGTAATGACAATATTAGGAAAAAAAATACAGGAAAAGTCAACAACCGGGCTAGAGATCTCCAATGGAGCGAACACCGCCATGCATGAGTAATGATTTAGTTGGGGGCGGCAAGAGTTATGTCAATGACACTATTGAACATTCTGAAGCGATGTTAATAGACAGCTTTGGCGTTTGGTATGTGCCAGTTACATGCAGCTATTTTTAACTGAAAAGAGCGGTTTCGGTTTAACCTGGTGAGAAAAAGTGACAATCTCAAAACAACATTAATTTTAAAGGTACGGAAGATATAATGACAGAGAGAGAAGTTCCAATATCTTGAATCTCGCATATTCCTGTGTATGTCCTAAAAAAAGAAAACATGATGATCACTTACGCAGGCTGTGGCACTTCCATATCGGAGTCATCAGAGGCATCGTCAATGTCGTCGAAGTTGTCAATGACCCGCCCGGAGACCTCGAGGCGTCGTAGCGAGCGTCCGCTGGAGGCGACGTGCCTCGCGATCTGTCGGATGAGGCGCCGAGGCAGCGGTAGGCTTGCGCGCGCGCCTTTGGCCGGTGAACCACCGCGCTCGCCTCGCATTGGGGCCATCTGTAGGAGAAGAAATAAAGTTGGTTTCTCATTGTCTGACTGAACATTGTCCAGAAATTTCTGAAATGACGATATTATTGGAGTTGCCTGGATGGAACTGCGGGTTAAAAAGATAGTTGGATGCATCTTATGATATTTCTTTGGTTGGATGCTTTGTCGTCTGTTATCATATTTATTTTTCTAGTTCATCGCACCGAATCTCCACCAGACCTATGATTTAAGACTCAAGATTAATTTTGAGGATTTCAGAAGAAGTACCGGAAAAAAACAATGTGTAATTGTAGAGTTGTAATAATTCGCAATCAATGATTCTCAAAAATCTTCGTCTTCCAATATAATTTCTGTTTTATTAATGACAATTGATTTTCATTATGTCATACTCGATAATATTTCCAGAAACTATTGTTCTAGATGTTAAATTATCATCTTTGTTGATATTCGACAATTGTTTTGTTAATGACGCAATAACTTACTGTATACCTACCTATATTAAAGCAAAACTGTAATTTATAAGTCTAGATAGGTACCTGCTACAGAGAGAATATTCTGGCTTGCAAGAAGATATGCCATAGTTGAGAGATCGTAACGGGGACGAGTTGAAAACATACGGAGTACTGTACCTACTAACCAGTTGCAGCGAATGACCTAATTCTACCCGTGAAAAAGTGTGGATTTAATGTTCATACTGGATGCAAACACCAATAGGTTTTCTATTTTATTGAGATTCTCTACAGAGTTCGGCACGTGTTTCGAGAAAAGCGTCACGGTGACGTGATGTACTTCACCACCTATTTAAAAACATGCTACCTACCTAACAGTATCCACACAAACGACGTTACATCCAATGTCCAGATAATATTTACACTCTACCTTGCTCTATTAGCATGTGTGTAAGAAATGTTATTCATGACTGTTACTATGCTTGTTCAGAGTACGAGTCTATGTTACAAGCCTGTAGACTTGGATCCCGTCAGTATTCTCCTATTTAACAAGATTCTGTTTTTTTTTTTGTTTTTTTTTTTATTATGTATAGGCCTGTGTTTGACCACAATCTCACCATGGTAAGTGATGATGTGGCCGAAGGTGGTAAGCACACAAAGCCTAGAAGGAACTGGCTCTCAAGTGCAGCTGTCGGAACACACCGACAGGTGCTTGGCGACAGATTTTCAACTTGAGGGTGGTAGCCAGCCAGATGGGTACTACAAAGTACCCTACCACCGTGCTATGGTTTCCTCACGATGTTTTCCTTCACCGAAAGCTCAAGCTCATTGTAGGATTCGAACCCGGGACCTTCGTCTCGGTATCCGACGTCACTACCACTGAGCTATCATCGCCTTAAAATGATTCAATCATATTTGCGATAAAAGCGTTAGAATACTGTTTTACTTCATATAAATAATCTCGCCAAATCGATTACACAGACAGGCATGACGCTAACCAATTTAAATATAACAGAAGTGTTACCAAGTATTTATGTAACAAGAAAACCGGAATGCGAAAAAGAAAATACGCTTTTTATCTACAATTTAATTTATCACAATGTGTAGTGACACAATCACATAATATTGCGTGACCTTGGCATAGTAACACACGAAAATGTAGCCGCGTCGCGTGGCGCGGCGTCCCGTGTCACCGCGACGCGACGCGGACGCGCTCGCCGATTATCTAACATGCAATCACACTAATATATCATTTACCATGTCCTATTACGGAGTTACGGAAGTTCCTTGTGAAGCTTCTTTCTTACTATTGACCTTAGGATGTCGCCGACATCTAACGTCTTTTTTTAACTCTAGCAATTTTTTATAGAGGAAGGTAGAGCATAGCAGCATTATTTCGCTCAAAGAGTAGTTCGACTAACCTACCTTACTGAATAACGCAGCCAAATAACTTTTTGTGTTCCTGCGCGTGAGTAAGGTCGCCAGAGCTCATTGGGGAGTGATACCTCGTGTCCATATGGCTACGTTAACCGCTTACCATCAGGCGGGCTTACTACCGTAGCTTGATAACGACTACGTCGTATAATAAAAAGACAAGAAAATAACCAACTAATAAAATACTTTTACGCAGGGAAATCCCTCACGAAAGATGTTGCAATAAAGGATATGATTACAATGGCCCCATATTGAGATTGATCGAGATTCTTGGAACCAAAGTGCCTACCTAGTTACCTACTCAGTAAAACAATACAAGCTGGTTAGGTAGGTTAAATAAATCGAACTTGCTGGAAACCAGACAATATGTCCCTACATCGATTAAGCGGGCACTATCTTAAGGAACGCCAAATAGGGTTTTCCAAATTGCTCTCGAGTGCAACGCGCCTATATGATTAAATTAAGCGAGAAACATGTAACAGGAAATTATGGACGTGACATGACAATAGATGGTGGCGCTTTAACGCATTAAAATTAATTAGGATAATTTATGTTGAGTACGGAGAGTTGTTAAAATTGGTATGTACCTACTCGGGAAAAGGGTGAATTTTTCGAGCGTGAATAGGTTGTTCGCTAGCCCGCTAGAGTTCAATACAGACACGTCTTGGAAAAGCCAGTATTCTACAATCAAAAAGAGATAGTGCTGCGTATTGTATAATGATGCCAAATGTTATTGATTTATTTACGTTGGTATGGTTAGGTAGGTCAACATTGTACTTCTTAATTTTGGATCATAGATATGTGATATGATCCTATGTAGGTAGGTGTCCGAAATTGGTGAGCAATACAGTCGGCAAACCAGCATACGACTGGCCTGGTGGTAAGCAGCCAAATCATGGACGCTTTCAAGACGCGGGACACCCCGGGCAATCACTCACGCGGTACTGACCCTTGCCCCCCACTTTGGTTAGTACGTAACCACTACGTAAAAAATACACCAGTATAGATTCGAAATGTGTCTGTATTTCAATGCCAGTTGTCAAAAAAATTGAGGAAGAACCTAATTACGACAGGCGTAACAATAGAAATAACATTTTATTTTTGAGAGAATATTTTTGACGCAAGCAATATTATCGACATTGTTCGAGCAACTCTACACTAATCTTATCAAGGATTTTTTGACAACTCGTTATATAAGAAAAACTAAAAAATTTAAGGCTTTTAATTTTATCTCAATTTTATTATCAGATAATGAAAAAATACCAAAACTCAAACAACTAAGCCTATATGTTTATAAAAAACATAGTATACATATGATTAGTATCTGATATGATTCCCCATAGAGCTCGAAGCATTGGTAATAAATGATTTATTGACAGTGAGAAAAAGCTTCAATTAATTATAATGAAGATATGACATAAGCATACTTGATATTACAAATTTTATCAAAATAATTGTTAGATAAAGCAATTATAATATGGCATAGAGAAAAAAAAAATTTTTGAAATAAGAAGAAGACCAATGTAGACTCATGATGACTCATGTAGATCAGAAGATTTACAATAATCCACTAAATCCCCTTCCTACATATAAATGTGTCGACAGCTTCTGTATAAAAACAAGGTACAACAATATTGACAACAAGCAACCAATAAGGAAACTAAATGATGTCATTAATTACTCAACATTCATACTGTTATTTATGTGTTTTGATATTGATATCAGGAGTATTGAGTACAAGTGATGTCTGATTGTTATGAGAGAGAGTAGTAAACTCAAGTACTCCATATGCAGTTTTCTGATGTAAAAATAACAAATTTTATTTAAAAAAAAATAGAAGTAGAATTAAGTATTCTTATTGTATATATTTAGGTATTATGTCAAAATAACAATTTGCTAAGATATAATATAAAATTGATACATACAAGCTAGTTGATAGTCTTTGGTGTCAGTCTACAATCTTAGTTGTGTGGCAAGAGTGTTCTTGTTTGTAGCTATGTTACTTATCATGTGGTTAAAGATTATGTGGCCTTGTTATTCTATGCTATGCTAGCATACTGTTTAGATGTGTTAGATTTGTTTAACAATATGAGAGCTTTAGAAAAATATAGCATATTATTTTTTAATTCCACTAACTGGCTTTTAATAACTATGATTGAACCTTCATAATATTATAAGAATTGTTATTCTAACAGAAAGCCATGAGATACAAAGATGTGTTACATATACTAATTAAGAAACTGGAGCATTGTCTCTGGGTGACAATTAAATTTAGAAATTCTACAGGAAGTGTAAATAGAAATCTAGGTCACTCAAAGGTCTATGTGCTATTTATAGCTTCGGCTACATCAGGGTTTCAAAATTGTGCATTTATTTCAAGCATATTGTGTTACCTTTCCCTGAGGAGTTGTTATCAGCTAAGAATGATGGTTCAATATGTCACACATTATAAATTCATGCACCATACTCACAATGCTTGACAAATACACACAAGTCGCCAGCAAACAATAAAGCCCTTACATATATTATTATGTTATGGTCAAAGACACCCTAGCAACCTGACTAGTGAAATAACGCGATATATGGCATGTGGTGTGATGTAACACTAACAGCCAGTAACCATGTGTTGTTGTGTTGATTTGGTCAGCCAGTGGCATCAACAATGTGTTGCTAGGAAACTGGTGATCCGGCCAGCGCGGCGACCGCGTGCGCGATTGCGTCGCGCGCGACTCGTGCCCGTGCGCTGCGCGTTGCGTCGTTCTACGACGTGGAACCTTCCGCATGCACGTGCTGTCGCATACTTCCAAGGGTCATTACATAACTGCAGGGACCGCACCAGACACCACGCCGAGGACACCACACACGTCGACTTATACCCATTCCATATTTAGATGGAGCGCCACCGAATGCGTCTCGACGATGTTCATGCGTCTAGCTAGTCACATTTTTAGAACCGCATGTAAACGATACTTCTGCACCCCACGCTGATATTTGATCGACCCGACACGATATATGATATTCTCTTAGTGCGTTATTCCGGGTGCAAAAGCTAAAATGCGTAATAAAACATAAATAAAAACAGATCTAATCAGAGTTAGCTTCGTAAAGCCTACGTTGAGAAATCTTAGATATATAGTGTGATTGAAGAATTACACTCACCTTTCCTATGCAACGTTAATGGGACGCACAAACTTAGATTAACAATAAATAAACAGCATTCCGTGACCTCCGTACTTGCGATCAACACTCAACAACTCAACAAAAAAACACCTTCCTCAACACCCAATCAAACCATAACCTAAAGAAGAGTAACCTACATAAATAAACATATGATTTTCTTGTTTATGGTTTATTCCGTTTCCTACTACATAGCGATGTACTAATAGTTAGTCGATTACGATCAACTATTTCATTCTACTTTGGATTATCAATGTTAAATAGAACAATGGTGCCGATTCTGTTGTAAATCGGAATAAACAAATTTTGGTCACATCACATCTCTTTCTTACAAACATTATTGAAAAAGAATAAATCAGAACATATTTAAAGCTGTTAAATTAGTCTTTGCTGTTTTCATTTTCATTTGCGGGTATTTAGACGTAACCGCGATAGATGGCGATTTTTATATTGAAAACAAGCATTGGACCACCATTGGACTAATTTGACAGGACAAAAATTCTTACATCCTTTTCTTATGTTCTTTGTTAGAAAGAGACATAGTGAGACTAAATTAGTTTGGTTGTAAACAACAGAATCAGCACCATAAACAGTTTTTTTTTTTAAATTTAAATATCTTAAAGTAAGATTTATTAATTCCTAAGATAAATACGTTGAAGCAAATTACCTTTCTAACTTTATAAACTCCCAAAAATGGAAAATCAATATACTTAGAAACTACGAACGTGGCCTAGAATAATCTGGCAACAACGTCAGTCGTCATTGACCAAAAAGAAAAAAACACGTTAACTTGACGTGGACTAAAGTAGCTGGCTCACTTCAGCGAAATAAATTACAAAGATATTGGATTATTCTACTATATTTTAAGTGAACTGATACTTTAAAATACAAGCTACATGGTAGCTTTCTGAAAGAAGATGGCCCTAAATCAGGTAATTACATACTTTTTCATTAAAACGCGAGTTTAACGTGACAACCTACTTTCCGGATTAGGTGATGTGTTTCTCGGTGTTTTAGTTCTAACATAACTTTCGTGTTTTACAGAAAATGTGTTGGGTGCTGAGTGTGGTGTTGTTACCTTTACTTTTGAGTCAACATACGGAGGGTGCTGCGGTGATATCTATCGACTTAGGATCAGAATGGATGAAGATCGGTATCGTATCTCCCGGTGTGCCTATGGAGATAGTTTTGAATAAAGAGTCAAAGAGGAAGACTCCAGCCGTTTTGGCGTTGAGGGATGGCGTGAGGACATTCGGCGAAGACGCAGTTACAGTGGGCGTCAGATTCCCGAAAAACTCATACAAATATTTGTTGGATCTGCTTGGAAAGACTTATGATCACCCTATGGTGCAAGCTTACAGGTCAGTGACATGCTTTCACTCACTCTCATACATGTATTTCAATTATATTTTCTGTAATTTCTAATAACATTTTTAGTTTTAATAAATGCTATTTATGTTTCGTGCCATAATGAGCTACTGATTGTAATTTTCTAATCAGATTTACTCATTTCGTTTTATTATCAAAAACCTCGAGACTTCTAAGTACAGCGGTTTGTATGATGCATTTTATTTTTCTGGTATCTTGAAATTCCACTAATTTGCTGTAGAAGGTAGCAAATTAAATGATATCACTATATCTTTCTAGAATTTACTTGTCTGGAACTAGGGTTTCGTTCCCGGGTCCCGGGAATCGGGAATTCCCGGGAAATACGTCGTTCCCGAAGTCGGGATTTTTTTTGCGATTTCCCGGGAATTCCCGGGAATTTCTTTATGAGATTGAATGCTCTTAAACACTGCAAATATTGGTCAAAATTAACGAAAAACCTTTGAAACACAAAGATGTTGCCTACGTTCTTAAAACAAATGTCGATATCCACCGAAATCGAACGAACTGAACTTCAAGCTTATGAGAAATCGCTGAAAGGAACTGTAGGAAGTGTGTATTTGCGGAGATAACGTTTTCTCTTAGAAAAAATTCAAGTTCTCCGAAAATACACATAAAAACATGTTTGGGCGAATAAACGCTATGCTCTACCTCTCTCAAATCAAAAGTCAAGTAAAATACGTAATTTAATTTAATTACCTATTTGTATCTCACACACAAACATAAGTAGAAAATTAAAAATAATCATATCAAACTACAGGTCATACAAGCTTACTATGGGTAGTTTCTAAACTGCCGATTTGAGAGAAAATATCTGAATGCGCGTAATTTTGAAGAAAATGAAAGTTACATTAATATTTTTTTTAAATATATATTTTTGGAGATAAAGCTTATCAGCGTTTTTGTATTGAAAAATTTCAATATTGCCGAAAATGCATATTTTTTTAAATAATAAGTATTATTATTTTTACCGACCAAAAGTCAAGTAAAACGCATCAAAATCATCATCATATCAGCCTAAGGATGTCCGCTGCTGCACAAAGACTTAAACTTCCACTTCGAACTATTTTGGGCCGCTTGCATCCAGGGGCGCCCAGCGACTCTGACCAGGTCGTCGATCCGTCTGGTGGGAGGTCGTCCCTAACGGCACTTTCCTGTACGTGGTCGCCACTCGCATCGTCTTCGAGCGATGTGGCCTGCCCAATGCTATCACATCAGCTTACTGTCACTAAGAGCTATATCGGTAATTTTTGTCCTCCTACGAATGTCGTCGTTTCCCTGTCTCGTAGAGAAATTCCGAGCATAGTTCGTTCCTTGTGAATTAGTAATTTTTTTTTTCAACACATGCTCGTAATTTGACATTTTTTGCACCGTTTTTAGTATCATAATGTAGCTTATGAAGCACTGATGCATTTTAATGTACATTACCGCACAGTATTATGATAGGTATAACCCCGATTATGTTAAGTTTGTAAATCAATGCTATTGATATGAGCGTAGACGAAGCATTCTTAATTTAAACGGTTAAAACAGTTTTGCTGTCAAAAAAGAACTTGCGTGCCATATTTATTGACATTCTCATTGACTATTATCAAAAAATCTAGTTAAAAAAATACAAGTTTGTTTTTTTCCTCACAAGTGTGTTGAAAAACGTCGTATGACACGCGTGTGCATTGATTATTACACTCTCGGGTTCCTTTGCTTAATAGGTACCGTCTCGTGTGTGATTACCAACTTTGCACACGTCTCATAATGTACTATTATTTACTTCTGAGACAAATAAATAGCTACTTTAATTAAATAACGTGGTTTCTTGACTTTATATACGTTAAAATAACAAAACTAACAACTTTTTAAAATTTCCCGGGAATCGGGAATTCCCGGGAAGTCATTTTTTTCATTCCCGGGTCCCGGGAATGGAAAAAGGCCGGGAAAAACGAAACCCTATCTGGAACCCACAACCTGTGTTGCATCAATATCATAAAAAATATTTTCTTTTAGGGAACGCTATCCCTACTATGAGATAGTTGAAACAGACCGCGGCACTCCAGAGTTTATACATGATGAGAACACCAGGTTTTCTCCCGAAGAACTGGTGGCTCAACTGCTGGCTAAAGCCAAGGAGTTTGCTGAGATCAGCGAAGGTGAATATTTTAAATACTTACAATGTTCCATGTTATGTTTGTTTATAAATGGTTTCCTGCTGGTCAACTTGTCTGTGCAAAAAGAAAATGCTTGTTATAATTTATTCTATGAAACAAGAAGGGTACACAAAATGAAAAAAAATACAATAGGGATGCATACCATAATAATATGGAATGGAAAACAGAAAAACATCATAACAAATTGGAAAAATGCATCCCATCATCATCATCATCATGAGCCTATAATGTCCCACTGCTGAGCACATGAGCTGAGCCTTCTTTCACAAATTAGGGTGAAAGGGAATGGGTAAATACTCCACCACGCATGCCCACTAAGGATCAGTGGAGGTAGGCTAGTGGTCAACCTACCTTTGGAGTTTTCAAGCCGCCTAGAAGGCCTCCAACTAGCTTAACGACTATCACAATTAAGTGATAACCGGGACCAACGGCTTTACATTTGTGATCATACTTATACTGTAGATATTTAATTCCCAATGTTAACTCCTTCATCATTATCCTAGGTCAACCTATAACTGAATGCGTGCTCACAATCCCCGGCTACTTCAATCAGGCTGAGCGTCGCGCAGTGAAGGAGGCAGCTACACTTGCTGGTTTGAATGTACTGCAGCTGATCAATGATTACACCGCTATTGCTATCAACTATGGGATATTTAGGAGGAAGGTGAGGTTTTATTTTCTCCTCTTCTTTTGGTCAACACAAGTTATTTTAGTATCAAATAATTAATTTACTGCTGGTAATTGGCCCTTTAGTAAGAGGGTTAAAAAGAAAATTTAAGGAGGCCCTTCATGGCCAACAGAGCCAGCATAGCCTTAAAGCTTGTACTTTCATCCTATGTAATGTTTGACTGTGAAAAAAGAGAGACAGCATCAGAGCCGTCGGTTATCAGTCTGTAAATTCCGCTGATCACTCGCGGCCGCTTCGCTAGGTCGTCATTCATGATTTCGCATATCATAAAACTTGTTCCAGGAGTATACTTCTTGTAAAAGAATCTTACATGTTTGTGAAAAAAAAGTTACTTATTTAGAATCTCCAATACATTTGCAAGCCTGGTATCTAGATGTTTTCTTTACTTTTTCAATTTATAGGTACATTAGATCTAGCCGAATTTGTGAAAATACGCTGTTTTTCGGAGGCTTTTACTGTATTTGTTACACACTTTTTTTTATTTTTGCCTAAATACACGACTAGATATAGTGTACAATATACCAATTTGTGTAAAACATCTTACGAAAACAACACCATCATCAGTACAGAGGTTTTGTTAAAAAAAGTATGGCGGATTAACTGCTCTTAATAAAAATCATCACCAATGTTATGTAAAACCTTGACAGTCATGGTTGTGTTTAAACAGCTTTTTAAACAGAAGTTTGCTTTACTCAGTCACCATTTTATTATATAATGAATTAATTCCTCCTTACTATTTAACTACAGCTAACTGTAGCTTTGAGGCCATGCCTCTGTGGGCTTTAACGGAATAATATGTTACGATGATTTTACCAAAAACTAGTGAAGTATTGTGGGAAGCCTGACCTGACGAAGCGCACAGATTACAGAATAAGGCAGATGGAGCGCGCGGAACACGGGAGTGAGGCCAAAAAAGCAAATACAAATTGAAAAACACGTACCTGGTATTCGCTTTTGAATGTGTATTTGCTTTGTTTAACAAACTTTATGTAACAAAAAACACTTCTTTGCTAATAAACTGTGGTTAAGAAAATACAAACTGGAAAACGAATACCAGGTATCAGATTTTCAATTTGTATTTGCTTTTTTGGCTTCACTTTCGTGTTCCGCTTGCTCCATCTGCCTTATTCTGTAATCTGTGACGAAGCGTATGTAAAATCGAATATATGATTTTGTGACCAAAACTGAATAAGGAGTTACTTGAGTATATGGTATTAATATGGTGGCATTGTCCCATTTGTTGGAGACTTTGTGCTTTAGGACCTTAACCCGATATTAGAAAGTCCAGTTTGCATGAAACAAAAGAAATCCTAAAACATTCTTCAAATAACCTGCACATGCACATAAAAATTTTCTAATAAAGTATTAATAACGCAGGAAATCAACGAAACAGCATGGCACACTTTATTCTTCGATATGGGCGCCGCGTCCACCAAGGCGGCTCTCGTCGAGTACAAGACTGTTAAGATAAAGGACAAGGGCTATGTCGAGACTGTGCCTCAATTGCAGGTCTTGGGCGTTGGGTTTGATAGGTAAGATATTTGATATTTCAAATATGTTTGTGTGTCAAAATGGAACAGCTGAAAGATCATGTAAAAATAGATATTGGACAACATTATAGACACTGCATTTCACTGCTTTTTGACATAGTTGATGTGTTAATTATGAGAAAATAAAAAGTAAATCCCTATTTGGCATTTAAATTATGTCCAAGCTAAGATGTCACTTTTGATAAGTGCCTCTCGTTGCAGCATGTGTGTCTCTTTTGGCAAAAGGAATAGCTGTCAAAAGTGACCTGTTAAAAAAAGATGGTTGAAGTTCCCCATGCTGCGATTTTGTATAATATTCAAGCTAATATTTTAAATGCAGAGATTACTCTGTTTGTTTGTTAAACTTTCACACCTAAACCGCTGAACCGATCGCGATGAAATTTGCCACAGTATGGAGGATGATATAAACCTGATCTGATCTGAAGAAGTGAACCTGACCTGGATCCCACGGGGGGAAAATAAAGTAAACCTGAAATATGGTTATCATCTTCCTAATCCGAAAATGGGATTTATAATACTTCAGGCAACCACTCAACCATCATACAATATCTCACCAAAATAGTTGATTATTTTAGAAATACATATTAATACAATATTCCCTTGACGATCAGAACACTTGGCGGGCATGAGATGACCCTGCGCCTCCGGGAGCACCTTATTAAGGCGTGGGTGGCGAACGGCGGCGGTGACGTCAGAGCCTCGCCCCGCTCTATGGAGAAACTGCTTCGAGAAGCCGAGAGATTGAAGATCGTCCTCTCAGCTAATACTGAGCACTACGCACAGATTGAAAGCCTGTTGGATGATAAGGACTTTAAGTTGTTGGTAAGTTATTCCAGATAATTGTGAAATTAGTTCCCTGCTGTGGTATGAGAGAGTACAGTATGGAGTTCTTCAAGAATGGTGCAAAGAGATTTATGCAGGGTTGGCAATTATATAGTTGTTGCAAACTTCTATAGGATATAGAAACCACTTAAAATCTTGCGGCCGTATGTTTGTGTGCCACCTTCCCGAGCTCAAATTCCTAAGGTATCTATTTTATAGTATGCTCCTTATGTCTATAGTATCTATTTATATATGTCAAGACATTGTGATCTAATTGAGTAGCAACAATCTATCACTTTCAAATTTTTTATACTGTGGTTGTAGAAGTTTGTCTCGGCGCTTAGACTCCTTCTTGGTTAGGGTAATGTTGGTAATTTATAAATAGTCTGGTTTAAAAATGGTTTATTAGAAACTAACACACACGAACTAATACACGAAATGGTAGACACGTAAATTAAATGGTTTTATATAAAATGGTATGGCTAAACACTAATAATTAACTATGACAAACTACTAGTTACTAAATGGTTATAGAAATGGTTATTGAATACGCGATATTTAAATGGTTTGGTGTTGGTTCGATGGAGGTGAACCGCGTAAGGCGTACAAAATGTACGCGTGTAAAAGATGCATTAGGTGCATAAAATTATTGATGAGCTGTTCGGTTGTGTAACTCCGAACAGTGGTAGTAAACTTGAGTGAAGGTTGTTGGTTAAAATCCTGGCTATACTCACGTTGATAAATCATTGTGTGTTCTGTAGCTATATTGGAGAGCTTGCACTTTTCTTTTTCGGCCTCATCATCACTTCGAAGGGGGGTTTGTTTCGATGGGACTTTCACTGGCAGATAGCTGATGTTATAAGGAGTAAATAATTAGGGTTTCGCGCAATAAAAAAAAAAAAACGCGTTAAACGTTTTTATTAATACAATGGTCACATAGGCAGGGGGATGCAAGTGCAGAGAGAAGCTACTTACAACCATATCCCACAACAAACATTTTCATGTAAAATGTTGCCAAGACGAGACCATATGGCTCGCACTATCAAAAAGTTTTCAGATCTCATGTAGAGCCAAGCCATAGCTCTACACGCCCTAACTTCACAAACTCTACACCTTAGTCAAAATATGTGGTTTGGCCGTTAACGTCACATGGGTGTAACGTGAAAAATTTATTCACTGTTTATTACTTTTCTGTAGTATATTAGTTCTTGTAGTCTTCTTGTTAATTTCTTTTTTTATGTTTCTTATGACATCATTTTTTATTTTTGTGGTAAAAGTTCCAAGTTTTTTTTTGTGGTAAAAGTTTTTTTGTTCTAAAGTGTGGCAAAAGTTTAATTTTTTTGTTGTTGTTTGTGTACAGTCGAGGACATAAATATGTATACAATTAGTAAAATTCAACAACGGTTTCCTCTTAAACTACTGATTGAAATTATGAGATATTATAAAGGCAGAATCTTCTAACATATACTATTATGATTTATGTAATAGCTTAACACTTAAACGTCAAACATGCGAGAAAATCGCTTTTGAATTTCAAAAAGTGTATACATATTTATGTCCTCGACTGTACTAATACAAGATTACAGACATTCTTGTCACCACGTTCTAAGTTATCAATAACATTGTCAGGTAACCCGAGCAGAATTCGAGGAGCTATGCTCGGACCTGTGGGCGCGCGTGTCGGGGGTGGTGCAGCGGGCGGTGGCGGGCGGCGGCGGAGCGGGCTCGGGAGCCAAGCTGGTGCTAGCTGGGGGAGCGGCGCGCGCGCCCGCAGTCCACGCCGCGCTCAGGACCGCCGTGGGCCACGAGCCCGCCAGGTCCATCAACGCTGATGAAGCCGCTACCATGGGAGCTGTTTATAGGTCAGTCGCATGCATCGAGGATAAATACTTTTAGATAAGTTAATAATGAGCAATCTAATTCCGCAACTAGTCAGTGATTTTGCACTGATTTATCAGATTGACCCATTTAATAAATAAAATAAATATCCTGGGACATTCCTCCCACACGGTCATGAGATGCACACAAATGCATGAGATGTGTAGGAATCGAACCCACGACCTCCGACGCGATAGGTGGAATCTTAACCAAAGACTTAACCAACCGCGCCAGCTGGCCCGTCAAAGTTCCATTCCATTAAAAAAAAAAGAAAATGGTGTCTTGTTCTTGTATTGACTGTTTGTAATACATATAAATCCATGATCTGACTTTTTAGTATGTGGACTAAAATGAAATATGATGGGTTGCCCCTATCGTAAAGTAAAAATAGTGTTGTATCCTGAGTGATGCTGACCCCGAGTGAGCCCTCATTTAATTTACTCATATATGTCATACTACATTATATTGATCAATTAAAATTCACTAATTAGTGTTGTACACAAATCAGTCAAATTAAATTGAGGAGTCATGTCACAACGGCTTGATAAATCACTAATAAGTGAGCCATACACAACATTATACTCGCTTGCAACATTAAAAGTAAAGGTCGATCGCATCTGTCTTTAGTCCACGAAAAATCAGACTATATTGGACGATCTGTAGATTGTGTACCACAGAATATAACTAAATAGATAACGCAATTCCCTCGATCCTGTGTGTGTACCCTTTTGACACGCGAAGTACATACATTCGCCTCCTCTTGGTTATTGAACAAATAACTGAATTAAAAATAATATATTGTCCATAGAGCGGCGTCTCTAGCTACGGGCTACAAGGTGGCGCCGCTGAACGTGCGCGACGCGGTGGTACTGCCGGTCCAAGTTGTCTTCACCAGACATGTCGATGGAAATGATAAACTGGTGAGTTATAACGTAGACAATATTTTAGTCCACATTATATGAGTCAAGAGTATAATACATTTATGACTATAACTCTCCATGGAAAAAAATTCCGCAGATTAGGACCCTGCGTTTTATAGATAAGTATGAAATAGTAATTAGCATCTAATTAATATTACTCTTGTTATTTTTTTACAGGAATTAATGGTAAATTACTAGTTGTATTTTTATATTTACTATAAAACACTCCTTAGTTAAATACGTTTTCCGGATTTGTTTGTTTCTGATGAGTGTAAGATAAATGTTCCATTTTGTTACAGATCAAGAGAACACTCTTCGGACCCATGAACCCTTACCCACAAAAGAAGGTAATAACTTTCAACAAACACACAGATGACTTTTCCTTCAACGTTAACTATGCAGAGTTAGATCATATACCATCCAATGAACTCCAATACATCGGTTCATTGAACCTCACTGAAGTGGTGTTAAGCAGTGTGAGAGAAGCTCTAGCTAAACATTCAGGCGAAAACGTTGAACATAAAGGCATTAAAGCACACTTCAATATGGACGACTCCGGCATACTCAGTTTGATTAACGTAGAATTTGTTGCTGAGAAAACTGTTACCGATGAGGATGACGACTCTGATAGTACACTTTCTAAAATAGGTAGCACTATCAGCAAACTTTTCGGTTCTGATGCGGAAACTCCGGAAAAACTCGAAGAGAAACTTGAAGAGAAGCCACAGGAAGCTGAAAAGAATGATACAACTAGAACCAATGAAACTACCACTGACAAACAGAATGCTACTGATACGGAAACTAAATCGAAACCTAAAATAGTGGTGTTGAAAGAGCCAATCACAATTGAGGAACAAGTTTTGAACTTGCAACCTCTGAACGAGGATCAGTTTAAGAGCTCAAAGGCGAAAATCGGAGAGTTAAACTTGATAGACAGGAAACGTGTGGAAAGGGAAACCGCCTTGAACAATTTGGAAGCTTTCGTCGTAGACGCACAATTGAAGATTGGTATGGAGGAGTATGCCGAGTGTGCAACACCGGAAGAGATTGAGGAAATCAGAAAATTGTGCACTGAAACCTCTGACTGGCTGTACGATGACGGCTATGAAGCTGCTACCGAATTGTATGAAGAAAAACTTGGTAAAATCAAAGAGAAGACCAACCCAATATTTTACAAACATTGGGAGCACAGAGAGAGGCCTGACGCAATAGCCGCTATCCGTAATATGCTTAACAGCTCCAAGGAATTCCTTAAAATGTCCAAGAACTTTACAAAAGATGTGAACGAAGAGAAAGACGTATTCACAGATATAGAAATTGGTGTTTTGGAAAAGAAAATTGAGGAAACCGAGTCGTGGCTTAACAAGTCTATTAAAGAACAGGAGGCCGTGAAAAAGAACGCCGATATTAAATTAACTATAGACAGTATAAGAGAAAAGATGGCAAACTTAGACAGAGAAGTGAAATATCTATTGAATAAACTGAAAATATGGCGACCTAAGAAAACAGTTAAGAAGGAAGCAGAGAATAAAACCGAAGAGGTAATTCCTGAGTCAGAACCAGAAAAATCTGAGAAACCAGAAACACAAGAGGAGATTCCAGAAAAGGTTTCAGAGACCGAGAAAGACTCAGGCGGCAATACAACTGAGCCCCCACTGCAGTTAGGAGAAGATTCAGATAACCATTCCGAGTTATAATAGTTTTGAGTGAGGTGAATTTAATTTATTAGCCTAATTTATTTTTTAATTTGAAAGTCGGCGCGTTTTGTTCGTTTTCGATACTCAAGTTCAAATTAGAGAACCAGTGAATGACTAAAATGTACAAATAAAACTTCTGAATGTGCTTAGGCTAGGTCAAGCAAGGCTTGTCACATACCTAATTCAATAATAGTATTAAAAATCTAGTATTTAGTATCGAACGCGAACAAGTCAATAATGTCAATCTTCAATCTCAATCGTACTACCGTCTTTCTCCTATTCCAATATGAATAAAATTTATTTATCTATTTGTGTCGTTTGGTTATCTTTTTAAATGTTTTTTTTACACGAGCGCCTTCTCTGGGCTTCTCTCTATGTTTTGCGGTGGCCCCACTAATGTTAAAGGACGCGAGAATGTTAATCTATTTATTGTAAACGTTTATGTGATATATTAAAGGCTATAAGTTTGTGAGAGTATTATGCTGTTTTTCTACTACAGACAAAAACGTGATCAAATACTGGGCACAAACTTTTGCTTAAGATTTCAATCTTCTAAAACCAGTGAAAGTTGTCCGTAGAAGAAAAACGGTCTTCGGGCTTAGGTCGAATAATCGTCTTAAGTGAGATTTGTTCATTACCCAGTCTCAAATGGAAATAAATTATACAATGAACATATTGTGGTTTCATTTTTAATAAATTTACTAACTTTTCCCAGCGTTGTTGGCAATAGGTGCTCGCGAGGCCTTAGGAATATCAATTTGCAGTATTAATGGACTTCTTTCGAACGATAACAAAATCTGCTTTAAAACTCTGACTTATAAGAGAACACAGAGCCTAAACCGGTGTGGCATGGAATTTTGCACATGAGTTCTTTTAAGGAAACGTTTAAGGAAGTGCACCTGCGGGGTGGAGTTCTACAATAATCGTGCAATATTAACTAGGATTGTCTTATTTTTTCGCCTAAGTTAAATTATTTGAAATTATTTATAGGTAATTTTTCGATGGAAAAAGATTTGTCTTCAATTGATGTTTGGCCTGATGATAATTGCCGATTATTTGTGATCGCAAGTAATTGGCGGTCATAACATCATTTTAAAATTAAATTCATGGCTAATTGATCCATGTTCGGCCAACTCACCACGCATGTTAAACATAACCAACACCATTTTGAATTTATAACTAAAATTCATAGAAAACAATACAATAACAATTATACGAATCACGCCCGAGCGTGTGGTTGGCATAAACAATGTTCGTTCGATAATTCGACGAATAGAAAATCAACATCGATTGTTATCGATACAAATTAGTTTAACGCAAAAGCGAGTGATTCAAAATCGTTCGGATCTAGATTATATAGTTCATTTTCTACCTGAGCGACTCACTGCTGTCACTAGATTCATATAGGCTCTAAGAAATTTCATTATTTAGTATGGAGCACTTAGTATCTATATGTATATCTGCACCCAAGGGAAAACATTAGTACCTCTCTAAAATTTTCTTTTCCCTTTTGTGTCATTAATTTGTATGTCCTTTGAATATAGCTTTATGTTTTTTTGATGTGAACGTATACAATTAAGAAAAGTGTAGATCGGCTTTCATTACAGCTCCTTTCACAAATGAGGGTGAAAGGGAATGGGCAGATACTCGCGTGCCCACTGCGGATCTGTGGAGGTAGGCTAATGGTCAACCTACTATTGGGAGTTTTCAAGCCGCCTAGGAAGCTAGAGCTAGGAACTGGCTAGACTATCGCAAATAAGTGATAGCTTTCTAAAGCAAGGAAAACGCTCGATTGAAATACCACTGGCGGTCAATATGTAGAGCGCTTCCGCTATTATTATTTTACTTTGAATACGCTTGTGTTGGGCGGTAATATCACTATACAGTGATGTTCAAGCACACGAAACTGGCTCTCAAGTGCAGCTCGCAGAACAAAATGACAGGCACTAGGCAAAGGCGACAGATTCTCGACTTGAAGATAACCAGGAAAACGGTTTCTTCACGAAAGCTCATTGTAGGATTCGAGCCTTTGACACGGCATTCGAAGACACTACAACTAACATCGCCTACGGCCGACGTCTACATTGCGGCCGACGAGAGAATGCGATTCTGACATCATTTAATATTGGCCACATCACGGAAATGGCTAATCCTAGTTCGAAATTCTCTCCGCGGCCGCACTGTAACCATGTACTTCTACCATCAAGCCAATGCTCAATCTACTTATGGTTGATTCCTATAATTTACGGACCCTTATCGGTTAAGATTGATTAAAATTAAGACTCGAATATCTTTACTAATAATGAAGTAAAGATCTCAAAGCTAAGTAAGTAGCTATCACAGGTAAAATTAGCTTAGGGAATGATCTATATTCCCAGTTTGGCAATAAAAAACCTACCATTGGTAATTAAAACGATTCGTTTTTGTTTATAGAAACCGGGCATTAGTTATCTTTGGTTTAGGATAATTTTTTACCGCAGCTAGTATTTATAGAAGAATAAAAGACATCAGTTATGTTAAATTCCTTACATGGTTGTTTTACGTAGAGATACAAGTATGCGTAATCTTGAGTATCTAAAATTAACGATGAATAATATAGACAAGTAATCAGGCAATTAAAAAGCAACTCCATGCTCACTAATCATCGAGATACCGGCCGGGGAGCAAAAACTGAATTTATATAGAAAATAAAAATAAAACATGAATTCGTTGCAAAGCAGACAGACAGGTATAAAAGCTGCAATGAGTAGTCATAAAATTACTCACTCGACGGCTTATGGACCTTATTTCTTTGTATTACCTTATGTATGTGGAATTTAGGAGCTTTATAGCTATTAGCCATTTTACACGTGCTAAATTTTTTGTTGTTATAGGTACACTATGTGCTGAATCTGACTTTTGATTGAATAATTACTCGTAAATGTTTGTTCTTCTCATGTACATACCTACAACAGTTAAACCTATTTTTATGTAGGATAAGATATGGAAGTAAGTATCTAGGTATTTTGCTTTGTTGTTATAGTTATGAGGTAGGTACCTTCATTATGGATAAAGTTTTATATAACAGCAGAAAAACGAACTTTATATTTAAAATCTGGCTCCGAGGCATTTCAAATGAATGTTAAATCATACAATATCTGGACAGGCACCTCAAGCGTCCGAAAGCCCCATTACCAGCAACTTGTTTCAAAAGAGCTTTTGTTTTTTCAAGTCCCGAAGTATGCCCGAAGGAAGAACTCGGCGCCCGCGCCGTGCACTGGCGCCTTTCTCCGTAAGAAAGAGACGGGTGATCCCAATTTCGGTGCGCATTGAAGGGAGACAAAGCAATAGCATTCCGCGTCACAAACAGACAAGCCAAACGAATCCAGTTTGGTTGTTAAAGGCCGGTCATTCGGTTGTGTATCGTTTGTCGTTCTTCTTCGGCAGTGATGTAAACATAAAAACTATTTTTTTGTGTGATTACCAACAAGTTATAAGACAAAGTGGCGTGCGAAGTATGTGTTGATATCAAGATGAGAGGATACCGGAGGGATTTGCTTGAGAGGTGAGAATAAGTAAGAATGCAGGTCGTTCCCTCTCGCGTCCCTCTCGGAGGAATGCAATGCACCTCGCTCGTCGGCCCTGCCTGCCCCGGCGCACCTTGCCTCTATCGAATTTTACTGTTCAATCAATACAATTATGTACCTACTTTCATGATAGACTTTGTTAACACATTGTTAACAAAAGTTATGATTATGTTGTGTGGAAACACCGGTCGGGATGTTTTCGAATTGGTAATTTGTCGCACGGTCGTAATCTTAGATTGAAATTTTAAACAAAGCTTAAAGTTACGTTTTGTCAGTCAAGCTCCATGGGTAATTTCTGAACTTTTTGTGACCATTTCATTAGCAATTAACCCCATTGTTATCAAAGTTTCTGTTTTCCCTAAAAAGCTTTCTTCATTAGTTATGATTCTTTAGTAGGTACCTAGGTACCTATTTACTAACTACAAATACATCTGTCTGCTATTATTGGCGCCTATCAATCATTGAACTGAATAACCTACATTTTTTTTTTTTTTTTTTTAATCTTATTTAATGGGCTTTGTCGCTTATGCGATTATGTCGCCCGGGTAATTTCAATACATAGAATCGTCTCAATCAACCACACCAATTTCTTATAATTAATTTATACAATGCCTTGGCGGGATCCGAAAATGGGTCAGCCAGAGCCCTGTTACATGCTCCAATATTATTAAATCGAACTGTTCTGAGAGATTCATTCCGGACACACTCCATCAAAAATGGTATTTAAAAAAATGATAAATAAATACCTACCTACCCCCTTACTCATAAAGCGCTATTTAACTAATATACTGTTTAAATGGTCACGTATATAATGTCACATTATTTGACAACGACAATAGAGTGACTTTATTTAGGTGACCCTGTAAACAGTATATTAGTTAAATAACGTTTTATTAGTAAGGGGGGCTAGTGTTGCTTCAGATATTGCACTTAATTAACATCGCAGTGTCATGTGTCATATTGATAAATGTTTGACCTTTGACATTGGTTCACATAATTTCATTCATACTCGCTTTATTTTGCTTTTTACTATCTGTGGTAGTATATTTTAAAGATACCTATAAATATCTTGGAATACTCTCCTTATCACAAGCAATTTCGTGGAACTAACTCATTTGTCCACATGTCATGTTAACCGCTTACCATCAGACGGATATGCTTGTTTACTTACACAAGCACATAAGGTGTGACGTAATTTAACGGTACATAGTCATGGTGCATTGTTATGATATAAATTCATCTGTTTACCGACCATTTTTGGTTCGCGCCAAGCGTGTCTGAGCTGTGACGTTTTTATTATTGAAGGTAATGCCTGTTACAAACAATGCGACGGATAGTAAACAAAACGTGGATATTTGAGACACATACGTCTAGGTATCTTCACACTATTCAGTACCACTACCATGAGTTTTCTACACTAACGTAATCTACACACGCTAGCGACTACGGTGAATATTTTGTATAACGAGCACCGCCTCTAGTGGATACATTTAGAAGCATTTCATACAAAATGTTTCACCGTCATTTAATTCAATGTTCACCGTCATTGAATTATGTGTAATAATTCAATGTTCACCGTAGTCACTAGCGACTGAAGATTACGTTAGAGTAGAAAACTCATGGTAGAGGTACTGAGCACTAAGGTTGGCAACTTATTGGTAATTCCCCTATATATGGCATAGGTAGGTATTATGGCCATAGGAAAAAAATACCATTTTCCATTAGGTGGACAGTATATACATGTCATTGGCGTATCTAGAATTACTTTCCAGCGGTTTTCTCTAAAAGCAATGGTCGATGTGTCGAACTGTGGTGGGCTGGGCATCCCCTATAAACGCCAATGCAGCCTGTTTCTCAACCACTTGTCTGTCATCAATTATCGTCATAAAGATTGTTTACGTTTTGTCAAACGTTACATTACCTATGTAAAGTCTCCATCGAGACTTGATGCAGACTTTACATAAGTAACCTACCTATTTTATGATAAAATATGTAATGGAAACAATTGATAACAAGATGCGTACGTGATTTGAGACATCGCGTCTAGAAAATACTTATGTAGGTAGGTACCTAACCTACATATGTTAGTAGGTCGATTTTATTAATATGCTCCTAATAAGGGGTTATTACGTGAGATGAATAACTCGGTACTTAACTTACCACAAACATGAAACAACTCGGAATAAAAAGCGAAGAGATACAAAGATAACATTATGGGTTCCATATCTAATGAGTTCCCTAAACCATCTTACCTTTAATATCCATAAAATGCTTATCTCAAACAGAATACTTCAAACGAAACCTTTGCCCTCACGTGGGCAGTAAATACCTCCTATGAACGCTCCATTTAGCTCCCAACGGTTCCAAAGTACCTCCATAATAAACAGGTTAGGTATTTGAAGCCAGTGTGGCCGCCGAGAGAATGCGTCTATGACACCTGTTTATATTGGCCAAAATCACGGAAACAGCTGATCTGATGTAGATGAGATTTTAATTAAACTATGCCTAAGAAAATACAGAGCCATCCTGTAAAAGACCCATCGGGATAGGTTTAGCCATTTCCTTGAAAAGCCCTATATTAACAGATGTCAGAAATGCAACCTCTCGGCGGCAGCACTGCAGTAGCCAAGCTGCCTATCACATATCATTAATGATATGAGTACTTGGAATATATAATTGCAGCATTTGTATACCCTGTGATGTGTGTACTGCATATAATTTCACGAAGCGAAAGCAGAGTTATTATTCGTGTGGCAAGCCTGTCGGCTATCCATCAAGCCGGCAACATTAAAACGTGCACAGCGTGCTTTCATACAAAACATTACATCAAAGGTATGAGTTATTGTGCTTGTAACTTGGATACCATCAATTGAGGAATGATTTATTCTTTCAGGACAGATCTTTATCTTTGTGAAGGTTAAGTTATTTATTGGTAACTAGGCCTAAGTTTACCCTCTCACTTGTAGGTGACATAAGCTTCTATTTTTTTTGTACCACTCGAAAATTTCATTACAAAATTCTACCACTATTGCAGCAAAGTCAATGAGCGTTTTTCTCATGATACCTCTACGCTCAAAATACCTATCAAATCGAGAACTTAAGGTTGTAATTGGTTCGAATTATCAACAGTTTGACAGGTTTTTTATCGATTTGACAGATCCGGCTCCCTAAAAACTACCTTCCGTGAAAACTACTCTGTCTCACGGCATGGATCGGTAAAATAACGTCTTGCAAAAGGAGCGTCGTCATCAGGTGATCTACGATTGCCAATTTTGTCGGAGTATCATAAAGTTCTTCGGCCATCAATAGATTTATTGTCCCACGCATTGTTGTATGTGTGTGTATCTTCTCCTTTTTGTTTTGTTCTCAGAAATCTATCTTACTTATTTTCAAATAAGTAAATTTCAAGCGTATTTCAATAAGACCTAATTAATCTTAATAGTCGAGTTCCAGTATCAAATCAGTAGATCATAACCCCAGGGCCCAGATACACAAAGATGATCTTGCTAGATACAACAGGCTCTTAACTACCTAATTTAATATTCTATTTTGCTGTTTTTGAATTGCGTAAACGTCTTATCTTCAGGCGAATTAATTGCGCCGACTGAACTGCAAGGACTTGTGCTTAGGGGATAAATACCCTACTATACATAGCAAAACTAGCTATCCCCTGCGGTTACACCCGTGGTCACGCGATGAAAAGTACCCTATGTACTATTCCACCTATCTACACACACACCTTTCGTGAATTTTCTGCAGTTACGGAGCTGGGGGACTAAAATCATATAAACTCCTCTAGTATGAATCATATTTACCTAAACTAATGGTTTTTAGGGTTCAGTAGTCTAGTTGAACTGCAAGTGTTGATGGTAAGGGAGCAGAGAGGACAAACATACTCATATAACTTTTGCATTTATAAAATAAGGATAGGATAATTAATCTCTATAAGATAAGACGTATAACTATAAATATCGATGAATTCGGCACGGCGCGGGCGGCTCGGCAGGTAATCGATTTTATTAATTAAACCTACACTCGGATCTCGGATAGACATTATATTAGCAATTACAAGTTATTTACGGACGTGATATAACATTTAATTTATGTTAGGCTGGTCTAGGTGCACGCGACCAGTGTACTAAGTAGTTTTAGATACTTATTTATATGAAGAAGTGGGTTTATGGCTTAACTATCGGTACCAAACGGATATTTATAAAATTTGGAGGACATAGTTGAAAATCACTAATCGCTTGGCAAGAACTGTGGTACTCTCTAATGGTGCGTCCATGCTTGGCGAACCGAGCACGAGCTGAGCCTCGAACGAGCACACTGCGAGCACGATTCGCGTAGCGTGGACGGGCTTGCGAGCCTCGAACGAGCGCGATTGTCAGTTTTTTCACGAACAAAGGGATTCGCAACGTCCTCGTTGGAGGCTCGTTTGTGGCTCGCACAGAGAAAAGAAATATAAAATCAGTTATCTGGTTTCTTTCCATACTGAAAATGATAGTTAGTTTGGGATCAGATAGCCATATATGTATATTCTCCTCGGATATAATTGTTACATCCTTCTATTAGAAAGGCTGGATTTATAATAAACCTAGTTCTAAAGTCGTTCTTTTGAGTGCCCACGTAATGTTAACCCCATTAACACAATTATTTGTCGAGGACGTCTACTTCAAGAAGTAGCAGAACGAGAGAAAACTTAGGTAATAATTGCGGGTGTTGGCGCACTTCCAAGTTTAATACCCAGCCAGACTGCTAGGCATCGAGCCATTCATATTGTGTCAGAATTGGGTCCAACAACTTCTACCTGTATTAAATCTGATGGTGAATAGTACCTATGTATTTTACAGGAACGTAACGTCGTGAAGAGTCTTCCCTTTCACCCTGATTTGTGAAAGGATGCCTGGCCCCCTAAAAAGAAAGCTAAGCAATATTGCTAACGCAATTCATTTTTTCGAATTTAAAGCAGATCTTATGCAATTCATCAATTCCAAATCTTTTAATGAATTGAATTGTATATAATGAGTTTTACAAAAAAATATTGGAATCACTTAGGATCTGCCGAGAATTCGAAAAAATGAATTGCTTAGCAATATTGCTTTAGCTTCCTTTTTAGCCCCCCTGTGCTCAGGCAGTGGGACATTATAGGCTGATGATAATGATGATGAACAAAGAGTATAACTTTTTAAAAACGATGCATAAATATTTCTTTGAACGCTTGGATGAATTATCAGGTGTGTTCACAAAGGATCCTGGAGGGCTAATGTCGCTACTTTTACAGCTTCATATCTGAATTGAATTTAACATATTTTTAAACGTAAACTGGTACGTAACACATTCTTACAATTATTTTTATTCAACTCCGAAATTAAGGAATTCGGATTGAAATAATTTGTGTTAATTTAATGTGATATTATATGTGCTTGAAAGGGCAGAATTTGGAATGGTCCTAAACATTTTAACATCATTTTAACTTACTTAGTATTACAAAGCTGCGTCGCGAAATCAACCCCTAAACAACATTCATACAAAATCGAAATCTGCCAAAAATTAGAAATTGGTATACCTATCCGCATTCGATAAACCATCCATACTATCCCCCTTACTCATAAAATGTTATTTAACTAATATACTGTTTAAAGGGTCACCTAAATAAAGTCACTCTATTGTCATTGTCAAATTTAATGTGTGTCAATTGTAATGTGACATTATTTACGTGACCCTTAGTTAAATAGCGCTTTATGAGTTAGGGGGTATTGTACCTATAAAAAAATCGGAAGCGCAAATTTTATAGTCATTTTTTACCACCTAAAGCCCATATGACACCACCCAATTTCCTTCCTTTTCCGTCATTAGGCACGTGGCAACCCTTAAGCACGGGTGAACAGTGTGAAAACAATAGCGAGTGCACAATGATCAGGTGCTATCAAAGCACGCTTAGCTTATCTCCTGGTGGTCCTTGGAGCACGTGGATTAAGTGCCCCTGAACAGCAATTAGTATAAGTACCTGAATGATAGGATGGGGAACACGCTATTAGCATAAACATAAAGCTCAATTTTGATTGTATGTTGATAGTATTCGACTAATAAAGGGTACTTGATTGTAAATTGGCTTGCCACCTACCACGTGGGATTATCATGGATAACTACAATAATATAACGAATAGATTATTTATCCTATACTATACCATTAAACGACCAATATTTGTATATAGGCTCAGAGTATATAAATACTACGTACAAATATAGGTAATGTTTCGAGATCTCGAAAACGGCTAACGATTTCGATGAAATTTTTCTATATGGAGGCGAAAAATCGATCTAGTTGGGTCTCTGTCTGAGAAAACCAGTGGCCCGATTCACGCAACAAAACTTCAACGGTGTCGTACTTAAATGTGTTTCGTGAAATATGTTGTATGAAAAACATTCAAAATTGTATACGCCTCAACGATTTGTGTATATTATCTTATTTCGTAGTTGACATAACGTGAATATAGAACAAAGTTCAATCGTTGGATGTAGCTACGACATCGTTGAAATTTTGTTACGTGAATCGGGCCACAGGTAGGTACTACCTATTATTATTTGCTTCAGAATTTCTTAGGAAGGTAATTTTTTTTGTACAAATAAACAGGATATCTATGGTCCCTGGAATATGAGACCACTATACATCGGGAAATATTCATGATTATTTTACATAAAGCTAAAAAAGACTACGATTTTTTGGAAAAACAAATTTCATACATTCAACAATTGACTCACAGTCTAAAAAAATAAAGTGCTTATTATGCTGCCACGGGCATAAAACGGCTTATATTATTCAGAAGCAACTCGTATTAGAATAAAACATGAAAACGGAACAGCAAGCTGAGCCTGTAAAGCAATTCTTTGCCTACTTAGAAAACATTTGTCTGATACTTTTACTACCGCAGAGCGATTATTATGAGAGTATTGTATTGACTTATTATTCAAAGTAGACTATATTCATAAAATTATCAGAATAATACATGATAAAAGCGCCGTAACAACACAAGAGAACGAAAAGATTACGTCTGTTGAAGTCTGTTTGAAGATTACTATATTCGCCTCACCGTTTCACTTGTTATACATAGTTATTTGTGTGCGTTTGACCACA
Organism: Achlya flavicornis; assembly: GCA_947623365.1. Taxonomy (NCBI): domain Eukaryota; kingdom Metazoa; phylum Arthropoda; class Insecta; order Lepidoptera; family Drepanidae; genus Achlya; species Achlya flavicornis. Next base: position 4,083,600 of record OX392482.1, on the reverse strand, counting down.
ATTCCATTCCACCATGATATGTGATGAGAAGCGCTCGTGGTGTAGCATGATAAGCCGTTTTTAATCATCGGCAAGTTAAGCTACCACCGTCGTGATCGGTACCTGGATGGGTGACTGCCTAGTAGTATTTCAAATCGAGAGTTTTTGTGCTTCGGAATGCACGTAAAGCCGTTGGTCCCGGTTATCACTTAATTGTGATAGTCGTTAAGTTAGTTGGAGGCCTGTGCTCAGCAGTGGGACTTTATATGCTGATGATGATGATGATGATGATGTGATGAGAATGATGACTCAACGTTGGTTGGCATACAAAACCTACAAAGAACAAGTATGTACGCTACGGTGCGTCTAGCTATAAGATAAGTGGTATAAAAAAAAAAAAAAAGCTAGACGAACCTAGAAAAACTAATTTGAAGAAGGACCAGTTAGGCAACAAATAGGGAGGAGTGGAAAAGGGTCAAGGACTTAATCAGGCGGAAAATAAGTAATTATACACTGTTGTTTTGGAAATAAGGCTTTTTTGAAGAGTTTCTATTGTATGTGTCTATTGTATGTCTGTATGTAATGAGTCTGGGTGTATTATGTATATTAAGTATGTATTTACAAACAAAAAGTAGAATATGTATTATATCAGTTATCTGGTTCCCATAGTACAAGCTCTGCTTAGTTTGGGATCAGATGACCGTGTGTGAGGAATGTCCCAGGATATATAGGATATATATATGAAAATATGCGCCTAGGGTAATCAAAGCAGCTATATTAAGATTTTAATAACTTCCATCTATAATCAGCACATTCTTCAAAAATTCCCAAGTCATTACAAAATTTCGTAACGTTCCCAATAGCGGCATAACTAAATCCAAATCAATACTAACATTGATCGGAGCACGTTTGTTGTGAAACTGGATCATGTCATCGATACCCCCCTCTCCCCTCAGCCGGACCACACACGGTCAGTAGTTCCGGGTACACAGTTCGTATTACATTCAAAATCGAAATTGATCGGTACAGTGGAGGAAACAATTTAGTAACGAGAAAAACAAAATAAAAACCTTTATATTGATCACTAGTTTCCGTCTCGCGGTTTTACCCGCGCTTACCCTAGGGACCTATGGATTTTCCCGGGATAAAAAGTACCTTATGTGTTAATCCGGGATATATTCTACTTTTGTACCAAATTTCATGAAAATTCGTTGAGTAGTTTTTGCGTGAAAGAGTAACTAGCATTCATACATGATACATGTGAGAAATTCACAGCCTTTTGCGATTATTAGGATTAACAATGACGTAAAAGTCATCCACATGTTGAAAAAACACGTTATGTTATACGATAAACTTTCACATGGTGAGTATTTTATTGGGTATTGGTAAGTTTTAGAACTTTGTCGCTTTTGAAGTAATTACTATGCATGGGAAGCGGTGGTGTTCAAAATGAGCTCTTAAATTAGGACTTTGGTAGGAACTTCTTCCCATCCCCTAGTCTTGAAAATAGCTAAATCTTTTTACGGAGTTTCTTGTCAATTTCACAACTTTAAAAAACTGTGAAAAAAGAGAACGAAAATCTTTACTAACTTATAAAAAAAAAAAAAATATATATTAAATAAATATAAATAGTTTGTGTTATTGTACTTGCCACTAATAAATTAATTTTCTTTCTAAGGCTCATTTTTACCAACGTCGGATAGAGCTCTATACTTATTTATTCACGGTATAAATATGGCTGTATATAATTTGTACACACGGCTACAGATCAAGCTATACATTTCCAGCATAAGTTGATCTCGCATGGTAAAGGATTTCCGTACAATGAGAGGTCAGCTTATACTGGAAATGTATAGCTTTATATGTAGCCGTGTGTACTGAGAATATGTCAAACACATGACATATTTATTTATACTATGAATAAAAGTTGCTCGACGTTGGTCAAATTGGGCCTTAGTGTACAAGCCCGTGTCATGTAAAAACCTTTAAACTAGCGGTACGATAGCCGTTTTGACATAACTTTAATACCTCCTCGAGTATACGAGCCCAATCTCCATGTAAATGCACTTGTTTCGGACCAGTTACTGACGTGATTGATGTAAATTAAACGATTGGTATCCCAATAGCAGTAAAGATTGTATTGATTGCATGATTCTGACTGCAAAAGAACAGCGGGGTGATTACGTAACTAAATTTCAATCATTTTCGAATTGAAATCGGTTCAATATATCGGGTTTCTGTAAACTTTTTTAGGTTCTGATAACTGCAAATACAAACAGTGTTTCATTAGAAATGGAACCATTTCCGATTTTATAATGTTTCTACCGATTCAGAGGTTACTTCAATCTGAATTTAATTGCAGGTCCTCGAGTAAAATTACTGAATAGAATTCATTTCCCTGCATATAGGTTTTTTTTTTTTTTTTTTTAATGTTATTGCTCACTTTAAACGATTCAATTCATTAATAGATTCCGATTTCATAAATTGCATAGGATCTACTTTAAATTCGATAAATGAATTCCATTCAGCAATATTACTTGAGTGGCCTTTTTAGACCTTTGATTTGGTAGGTGGGTGCATAGTTCTATGAAACCTAGTATTTATATACTCTGAGTATGAAACCGAGTTTTTATAAAAATAGAGAGTGGATGCTATTTTAATGTCATAATTTTACTAACAAAAATACGAATGTGTTGTTTTTTATGATTTCACGCCTCACCTACTCCGTTCCAAACCGATCACGATGAAATTTGGTACGCAGATAGCCTATGGCATGGAGAAGGACATATGCTACTTTTTTCCCGGGAACGCGGGTGAAACATGACAGCTAGTACTTTGCCCTTGGGTCTCGATCTGGAACAGATATATATATATACCCATGTAATTTATTAGACATTTCATGAGCTACGGGTTTTGGGAGGTATTGTGCAGTGGTTTTTATAAGGGAGACCTTTCCTAGGCCTTCCCACTGCTCCCTGTTGATTGCTGTCGATCCGTGCCGCTGCTTGGTCGGGGACTGCTTATTAAAGTATTCGCAGCCACCTACGGACCCCGTTAGTAGCCTGCAGCTAAGATCGACAAGAGCACAGCTAAGAAGAAAGAAAGAAGAAGAATGTAATTTATCCTAGCTTTACATTATTTGATTGTGACCTATTGTATATGCCTTTGTAAATTAATAAATTGAGTTAATGTAATGGCAATTTATTTTACCAATAAATGTTGCAGCATTACGTGAAATGATTTTAATTCATTCATTTCCAAAATTTTATAAAATCACTCGTCTCATCTGACCGTTTAATATGTAATTGGATTTGAACAGTTTAATTACACAAGCCTATATTCCCATACTTTATTACTTTGTTCTCATTTGAAATAATACGGTAATAACTAGATAATTATAAACTTTTATTAATATCTCTGTCTCTTGCCAAAGTCGCTATTTCTGTCTTGTCTAAAGCGCGTAAAGTCAATATATTTTGATGCAGTTTTGACTAGTAACTTCGAGAATTCCTTCGAAATGTTTATGTATTTAATAGATTAGTTAGAGATAAATCTCGATTATTTAATAATAAACCCACATAGATACATATTGGTATTTTAAATACCTACTGAAAAGTCCGAAATGGCATGTCTATTATTCCAAAGTTGCTGGATGTAACGAAGAGGGTAAATCCTACATCCGAAAGGGGTTTTAAATAAATTACTCAAAAATTCGTACCAAACTTTTGCATCCAAGTTTATTGAATTAAAATCATAACCAACATGTCACCGGTCAATGAGGGTAATTATCATTTTGCATTCCTTTTTTAATATTATGTGTGCGCCTAGTACTAGTACCATACACGTAGATTCCAAAATAAATACGAACAGGATTCGTTCGTTGTTCGCGTAGCGTGGACGGACTTGCGAGCGCACATTTGTCGAACGAGCATTCGTCTCACGCTCGACTGCGCTCTGCCCGATTGTCAGGTTTTTCACGAACCCAGGGATGATTCGCATCACGCTCGTTGAAGGCTCGTCTATGCTCGTTGTAAGCTCGTTGTACATCCGTACATTTTTAGAGAGGTAGAGCATAGCTTTTATTCGCTCAAAGATCAGCTCGACAGGGGAAGTACCTCCACCTTACAAAATACCGCAGCCAAATAACTTTATGTTGTGTAAAGTTGTGTTCCTGCGCGTGAGTAAGGTCGCCAGAGCTCATTGAGGGGGGGAAAGGTCGGTAACGCGTGAGCGATGCTTCGTGTGTTGAAAGCGTCCATATGGCTACGGTAACCGCTTACCATCAGGCGGGCCGTATGCTTGTTTACCGCATTAGTCGTATAAAAAAAAAAACACACTTGACATCGCGAGCAACGAACAAATCCTGTTCGTTCGTGGCTCGGCTCGTGCTCGGTTCGCCAAGCATGGACGCATTTTTTTATTGAGAATTAAATTCTGCCTCTTATTCACAGAATTCAGAATTGTATAATTTTACTTACATAATCAACAACTAAACTAAACAAAGAGACGCGACCATTTCGTTAGGCGTCGATCGCACAGCGATCTGAGTTCTGCGGTTAAAATTATTTTTTTCACTGGATGTTAGGATGGTTTATTGTCGCGTGGCAAGTAATCAGCGTAAAAACAATAGTGATCCCATGTCGGTCAAGTGAAAAAAGACAAAGCATATTCTCCTTTTCTGGGGACAATATTTCTTATTAGTCTAAATTACTTTAGCTAATTAGGTAGGTAATTTCACCTTGAAGTCATTATTTTTATCATATAATATGAGTCATATGAACGTTCCTCCAAAAACCGTAAAACAAGTTATATTATTCGTAGCGTAAACTGACTATTTTACTGAATGGACAAAAATGAGTTTCGTTCTTTTCTTCACTGTCTAACGGAATAATTAAATTACCTCATTGTCACTCAAATTCATAATTACAACCTGACTTAGAATTAACGAATTAATAAAAAAAATGAATTAAGAATACTCTGATTTTATTCATAAACGTTTTGAAACAGTTTCGTTCATTACTTCAATGACTAACGAAAAAATAAAAATAGGTAGGTAGATACTCACCTTATTGTCACTAACGATGAATTGAATAACTGATTTAAAACATTTATCAAACCAACCACAACTATAGTATATTTGGAGTCTCTCTAATTAATAAAATCAGCTAGTCTGAATTAATTAAAATGACCATGAAGCAAAAATCCAGCTAATAACCAACCAATAATTGAGGTTCTTACACAAATTAATTCTCAACCGCATTCAAACTTTAAATTGTCAACAGCTTTCATTATACTCGCGTAATTTTAATGAATATAATCTTCGGTGAGTGGCTGAGTGCTGGGAAATGAAAAGGGTTGCCATGCCATCAAAAGGAATGAAAACAATAATTTTTATAGTCAAATTCACAAGTGTGGCGTGCGCGTGGCGTGACCCGTGTGGCATGCGGGCACATACATTGTTTTACGGCTGCCATTATAAAAATACCAACAGGTTTCCCTTCAAATGTTTTATAGTAAAAGAGAATTAAAACGACAGCGTTCACACGCAAAGAATTCTATAATCTCTTCTAGTTGCATACGTTTGGAAAGTGCGTAGGTACCTTGGAATGTCTTAATGTGCGTGTCTTGGAGTGTCTTCTTAGGCATAAAAGAACAAGTAGATCGACGAGACGATAGTAAATAATCATCATATCATATCATAATCAGCCTATAATGTCCCACTACTGAGCACAGGCCTCCTTTCACAAATAAGGGTGAAAGGGACTGGGCGATACTCCTCCAGGTAATCTCCTACTCTTGGTCAACCTATTGTTGGAGTTTTCAAGCCACCTAGGAGGCCTCCAACTATCACAATTAAGTGATAACCAGGACCAACGGCTTTACGTGCCTTTCTTTGAAATACAACTAGGCGCGCGGTCACCCATCCAAGTACCAACCATGACGGCGGTAGCTTAACTTTGCCGATCGATTAAGAACGGGTAATCACGCTAAACCACGAGCGCTTCTATAAGTGCAAGTAAATAAAATAAATTAATGGTCTTCTTCTTTTATGATCAGTTTGTCCTCTGATTACTGAGGTGAAGTCAATGCTCTGATAAAAAAAGACAAGTACCTACCTAGATACGTCATACTTACTTTTTCAAATAAAATTATAGATAGGTACAGATGTTTTCAGTCTCCGTATATTTATGAATATGCTTGAATATGATTCCGAAAATATTTTACACAAGCACAAACATGGACGTGTATTGCTGGAATTCGTCCATTCGAACTCCGAAACATCGTGAATATTTCACATCGAATGTGGCTAGTTGCGCGAGCTATTTGTTAACAAAACAACTTCGTTTCTCGCGATCTGATGGTGCGTCCATGCTTGGCCAACCGAGCACGAGCCTAGCCACGAACGAGCACACTGCGAGCACGATTCGCGTAGCGTGGACGGGCTTGCGAGCGTCGAACGAGCGCGATTGTCAGTTTTTTCACGAACAAAGGGATTCGCATCGTGCTCGTTGTAGGTTGGTTCGTGGCTCGGCTCGTTCTTGATTCGCGTAGCATTGACGCACCACGAGATTTCTATCAGTTGGACAAGAGTCATTATGTCGCTGTAATCGACGCCATCCTGGTATAACGCTTATATATTCTCGAAAGGTATAAGCGATTCTTCAAACCGCATCATAACCACCGGTAGCTGTCAATTAGCCAGCTATAAAATCTGTCTACAGCTGTCAAGGAAGCAGTAAAACATGTCCAAAACGATTTGAAATTTAGCAAGGAAACGTCAATATACCTGCTTACGTAAAATATGTCCTCGTAATGGAGGCGTGTACGGAATCTTAATGTAAGGTGGCCTAAGCAGGCTTAGCCGTAATGAGATGTCAAGCCATGCTCTTGATAACAATGGTAATCGCGTCCGTATTCGATGAATGAGCATGCAATGCATCAAAGTCTCCTTTGGGTTTTGCTACCTGAATATTATACTGTTGGGATCAGATGTCATACTATTTTATGGACTGATAAGAAGCCATATTCCCATCAGTTTTTATGCATAGAGCCAAAAGTATTATGATTTTTCTGACTATCGTGACTGACAATTTGTTACAATCGAAATTTATCTGATTGTGCATTGTCCCTTATTTTTTTTCGGCCATAGATTAATTTTATGATAATATTTTTGAGCAGCGAAAATTAATTGTTCATAAAAATACCAAAGAAAATATCTTACATTAGTTTTAAGTGATAACGGGACAAAGTGGTAACGTCCGTCTCTGTGTAATTCTATTGGATTAAAATTTCTCCAACTACGTGTAAATTAATTTCGAAATGAAATTATATATAAGAAATGATTTTCCCTCTCAAACTCTCAATATAACAACGTAGTAGGTACTTAGTATTTATTGTAGAATGTATAGATCTTTTATAATGTCTTAATTCCCAGATTTCAGAATTTCTCAATGTTTCATATTTAGAGAACTTATGGTAAAATTATAAGAGCATATATAACTTGTGTCGAAGGTAAAAAAAACAATGTTAACGTAACGCTGATTCCTTTAGTTCACCACGACAAGTAGAAAATACATCTTTAGTCCGGTCTTCAAAAAAAAAACTGACGTGTAAATTGTCACACTAAATAATGCTTAGCCGTGACTTTCCCTAGTGGTATGTCACGACATGTTTACACTTTTAATTTCATTTAAACCTGGTGAAGCGAGCGCAGTTGTCTGCCCTTGAAATGTGCAGCAGGGCTGTGCAATATTGGCCCGCAAAACTATGTATGTAGTTCCACCCTGTATTTTTTTGTAGAAAATTTATTGAGAAATGCATATGCTTTAAGAAATCCATAACTGCAGCTTTTTTGGTTCTGGTAATTTTAAAAACTTCGTACGTTATTAAGTTTCTAATAAGTGATAAGAATAAGGAAAACTCTATTTTACTGTATTTAACTGTATTCTAAGCTATATATTACTCACCTCTATGATTCTAAGCGGACATCCTCAGCGTTTTTCTTTTGCGGCCCATTTCTATTCTTCACAGTTATCTATGAATAATTTTGAGTTGGTAAGCCCTGTAGACGAGGAGTTATGGTCAGAGACGAGTTGGTAAACGGATAAGACTTGAATGGTCGAGTTTGAATAAAAACTTGGTCCGTCGCGTAGTCTGCAATGTGGCTGGGCGAGTCGGTACCTCGTCACAGGAAATGCCGACGTGGCCGCCTGTACCTCTAGAAAAACCATCGGCAATTTATTGGGTACCTATTCGATTTATTCTGTACATGTCTATGTTTTTTATTACGCGTTTTGTTTAGAATCGTAAGTTTAATGTACGAATAAATGAGCGGGCGCGAAGAAGTTAATCCCTGCACGCAATTTCATTAATGTTTTATTTAAAGAGGATGTAGGTGTCTATTTTATTGGTTGATTCGAACGTAATAAGATTTCTGCTTAACTACCTACGATCGATCAAAGAGATTGCGTTTGATAAAATGCAAAGGGCATGGACCTAACGACCTAACTATGATTAATTAAATTGCATTTAGGAATTGAAGTAACAATGCTTTTTGCACTGGGAATAATGGCTTTGGAGCATTCATTTGAATCTTCGCTATGATCTAGGAGCAACCTTTTTATTAATAGTGCAGAGGTGCAGACATGGTAAAAGGTACTTATGGTATTACTTAAAGTAAGTGCAGTTAGATCCTCACAGTAGGTTACTCTTACTACTTAGAGCAGCTCTATTTTTAGTATTCCTTTAGCAATGCTTAGTCATACTAAGAACATTCCTGTTATTTACTAAGGCATAAATCGGTGGCACCTATAACGTGCACGGAATGTCAAATGGATAACGTTAACATGTTAAGTCTGTTATAGCTAATTTGAATATAGAATCTATTCGCGGATAGCGTTACCATATCAATAATGAATAGTGTGGTGAAACAAAGATGGCTATGTGAAAGAACACAGCTGGCTCTATCTACGAGCGCGATTTATAGGGAGGGTTGATTACGACTAAAATAGTATGTATATCTAACTTATAATAAGATTAGTTTTAATAATGGAAATACACAGCGAAGTACTTCAGGACAACAAGAACGCTCAGTACTTCACAGACTAAAAATAATTCAACCTTTTCTGTATTTAGATTTCGCAAAAAAAAACACGCGTTTGATATTTAAAACTTCAAATATTTTTTTCTAGATTCAAAACCGTATTTCTCTTATTGCCTAACGATAAAATAGCATGCTCACTGAAATACTTTTATAGTATCTAACGAACATGTATTGGAAGTATAAAACAGCTATTGGCTTATCATTAATTAACGTTATTAGCTGGTTATTACCCTTTAATGACTGGTTATCGATCAGCGATTTCTTTATTGCATATTACCACGGGTTTGCGCTGTTACGTTAATGTACAAAAGCTTCGCCTCATGATTATCTGGATATTAACACTTATGCTGATAAATTTTAATAATTGCTGTTAGATTATAATAATAAGATATTTAATAATTAATTATTATAGGTATTATAGGTTGAAAATACGTCATAATAAATTTTATTGAATCCGTTATTAAAATATTTTCGGGCAGTGAACTTTTAGACGTAAAATGGAGGATTCATAGAGAAACCACGTTCTATATAAACTTTTTTTTACTGCAGCATCATGTGAAACTCGCATCACATTCCTGTTTCAGAAACATGTAGATACAGAGTTAATTAAGAATGTAATGAACTCGTAAGTATAAAGACGCATTGTAGAGACTTTTTGTGTATAAATAACCCGTTACCAAGCGGCTACTGAGTTATTAGGGAAATATTTTGGCTTATGGCACGTGTCGGTTTCGAATTTCAACAACGTTCTAATTTTGAATTTATTGTGTTTTGCTTTTTCCCGTGCGTGTGACAAGAATAGGCTGAATTGCAGTATGGTTTCGTCTTTCTATGCAATGAGGTGTGAAAAATATGTAATTTATCTCCCGCATAGCGCTGACAAATTTCGGACTCTTTTATTCGCGCTTGTTTTTACACCGCGTTTTGTGGCAATGTGGAAGTTTTATCTACGAATTAATTATTGTTCAGCCTTTGATGTTTGCGTAGTAAAATAACTGTGGGCTTGAACAAAAGCACGATCTCTATCTACGTTGAGTGATTGTAATAACTTTATAAAAACAATGTAAAGGACAAAAAATATTACGTTGATTATGTAATACAAAGAATTTAATATTGAGGGTAGGCAGGGAATTTGTATTTTTTGGCTGGTTTCAGTAAAGAATCTGCTCTAAATTCCTTGAGGTAGGAACGTAAAGAAGATGCTGGAGGCTGCTATTTTAATATTACCTGTTACAAATTTTCCAGGTAGAAATTACATAATGATTACAAAAACATACATTTATTTATTAAATGGAAAATTCTTTACCCCTAAGCGCCCTTTTATATCACAAGATATTATGCTTTTATTCCTTCACATTTATTTTTTAAAACACGGTAATAAATTCCTTTCCCGACAAACAGTTATTGGATGAAAAAAAATCGCGACTCCTAATTCCGTTGCTTTTTTTTTTATCGATTTTAATATCGGAACTGGAACTTAATACATGACTTATACCTAACTGTAAATAAATAATACCCTTAATACAAAACATGGTTCAAAGCAATCCCAAGTTTTAAAATAGCATTGTCTCTTTTTGTTGTATGACGATCGAAAGTGACCGAGTGGCTATACCGGGTTTTACTAACCTTGCGTTAAACCTTATTTGGAAATAAGGGGGAATTGTTCTGTTTTTTACCGTAGTGAATGTTTCCGTCATTCTTAATTTGAATAATTTTAGTATACGTTAAAGTTTTTATTTTATTTCAGAGTTGCCAACATGGGAGTACTGCTGTGTTTTCAGCTACTTCTGGCGGCAATCGTGCCTGCGATAGCCGGTAAGTGTTTCGAATATTTTCATTTCCGTGTCGTAAAATACGAAAGCTACCAGACGCTGAGCAATTTTCCTTTGTAACGATTTCGCGAGATTTATTATCCTGTTGAATTCAAGGGATTTCGGTATTTCGTGTATTTAAAGGATTTTGTTTCCGTAACAAAAATTAAACGTTTTTCCTGTTAATTAGGTACGTTTTCAAACCTTGGCGTAAGTATTATAATTAGATAAAATCTGAGTAAGGAAGTAGGTTAGATACTAACATAATTAAAAAGATTTATTTTGTGTTGTTTTTGTACATTATTGTTGAAATGAGGGCTACCATTTCTATGGCCACCAGTTGGCACCACTAGCGCGTGGGTCCTATCACTGTCATTGAAAAAGTATTTTTAGCGTAATAGGTTTAATATAATTGATAATTACCTAATAATTAAAATATTGATTATGCTTCAGTGTTGCACAATCCATTTTTGTTCCGAAAAAAAGGAGGAAATACGTTTCCGAAAAACAAAAGTCACCTGAAACTGTAGTTGGTAGCGATTCTCAGGTATGCCTGCCATAATTAATCAGGAATGGGACATCTTAATAAAAATCATGAATAAAAATGAAAATTCATGATAAAAAAATCGGAAGCTTTGGCTGTTACCACGCTGTTACCGTAGCCAAAGCTTCTGATTTTTTTACCGCTAACCATCAGGCGGGCCGTACGCTTGTTTAACGACTTAGTTGTATAAAAAAAAACATTAAAAGTTCAGCACATTTGACATTTCTAGAGACTCGTGCTACACTAGCGCCTCTCGCAGATATTTCAAGCCCTCATTGTGTAAACAATAAATAAATTTTGTATCGCATAAATTTACTCCACCAGTCTCAGAAGATAAAACTAATTTATCTTATGAAGAACACGGTTTGAAAATACCTTAAACTGTGGTTATAATCATCTATTAGTAGTAACTAGGCAAAATTTACCATTGGGTAATTTTTTGTCACTATAAAAATTAATTAAAAAAGCTGATAAACGTTCAATCGAACTAATAAACAAGTTTTACGTCAACACCGAAGACAAGCTAAGATTCAGAATTTCCGAATGCGTACTAATATTATTCAATGTAACCAAAAGTAGCCACATTAATCGGCAATGAATTATTATAATGGTTAATTTATGTAAATTATATTTTTATTATTTGTTTACCTGCCGTTTGAAAGTTACATAGTCTCCGTACATCAATAAAAACAGTTACACAAGAAATCATGTTGAGAATACCTCATCACCTTACCCGCAATTAGAAAGTGTAATACGTTTAAATCTGATTACATTTTAATCATCAAAATTAATCTCAACACACAATATCATGTTTAATTTTAATTCCTAACAAATTGTTGGGTCTCGCCTTCTGCCTGCTTTAAATTCGACGGATTATTTTTAAAGATTGTATCCATTGCTTGGTACATTCCTATTAATTTAGTATAGTATAAATAGAAACGGCATTGGTTTATGTGTTAAATGGTAGAGGCGGTTTTATTTTTTGTTCTCTATTTTGAAATTGGAACAGCCGTGTCGGGGTAAGCTCCCGGATACGGCAGGTAGCTACGCCCACATTGACAAGGGTTTTAGTGTTGGTAAATAGAAGAAATGTATGTTCGGATGCAGTGTTCTGTATAACTTACAATTATAATTTGTCGTATATTTTGGCTACTTAAATAATAAATGTGTAAAAAAATCAAATTACAATAACTATTTAGGTTAGTATGTTATACAGAAATTGGTTACTATCCACTGAGCTATGCAAAAACAACTTTATTGTTTAACATTTTTATTTGAGTAGGTATCATTATAATATCTAGTTTATTCTAGACATCTGTGGATCTGAGGTCATCGCTTTAAAATAACACACACGGTTTAGGTCTTTATTTTTGTTAAACATTATTATACTTGAGTACCTACCTTTATTGTGTCTATCAACATTTTGAAAACCTAATCCTAATGTACTGGCACTGTTAGAAACAATGTTTTTGGCCATCAATGATATTAATTAATATGAATTAAATAATATGATAATAAATTTAATAATATTTCAGTAAGAAGCTTCAGTATAGGTGTCTTAATTTGGTTTGCATTTGTTTTCAATGGAACCCTAAAAATGTAATTCGGTTGTTTGTGTGTGTACAGAACAAATTTTACGCTTACTCGTCATTATGTGTCCAAGTATTTGTGTGAAGTCATTAGTCTGCCTACTCGACATAAGATTTGTAACTTTTTTTTTCATTTGGTACTGTCAGACTCAGTCCTTTCTGATAACCATCGACCGATTAACATAGAATAATAGTGCGGTTCTACAATAAAAATGAAACGGAATAAAAAAGCTTTCGTGTTTTCGGTACCAATATTTTAACAATAAATTGCAGTTACCTTTGAATTTAACTTTATATTAATGTCAAGTTTTGAGTTGAGATTAAAACAATTGAATTTGGAATCTGCACCAATGGCTATTACGTTTATTTTCGATTAACACGTTGTGTTCTTAATCTATCCTTTTAAATTTATACAAAAACTTCTAATTTCAAACTAACAGTCGAATACCCCTTACTACAGTTGGCTACCCGCGGGCTATTGAAAAATCAAACTTTAGTTCTAGAATAAAAGCTACAAACCACATAAAAGGTAAACCTTTCTTTAAAAAAACAAGAACTTACTTTTCACAAGGTGTTTATTTCCTTAGGAATGACACACTATGAGTTAAAGCAATAATTAGCAGGGCTGAGAACATAAGCCCATCAGTGTATGACGTCATAAGTAGAGCTTTCACTACATTATGGATAAGCTATTAAGGCGCTTCATATCTTCAACGAAGTCTAAAGAGCTAAGATCAACATGCGAAGCTAGACCAACTAGCTTGACATCCTTCCTGCTTTCTTTACCTTTTTCACTGAAGAGGAATTCTGAAAATTGTCATCGCTGTTTAGAGGGATTGGTTTTATTGTTTTAATGAGATAAAGAATATCATCATATCAGCCCATGGATGTCCACTGCTGAAGTGCTGAACATAGGCCTTCACCATTGATTTCCACTTCGAATGGTTTTTGGCCGCTTGCATCACGCGGCGCCCAGCGTCTCTGACCAGGGCCCCTAGACAAGATGGTTGTCGATCATCGTCATCGTTAGCAAACGATCAATCTTTGTATGGGAGTGACATAAGAGATTGTTAAAAATCACGTGATATTTCGATTTGAAATGTCAATCCCATACAAAAGTTGATCGTTTATTAACGATGACGATTGCCGACAACCATCTTGTCTAGGGGGGCTGGTCGTCGTTCCACCTGGTGGGAGGGCGTCCCGCTCGGCGCTTTCCAGTACGTGGTCGCCACTCGAGAACCTTTCTCCCCCAGCGCTTATCGGCTCTTCGAGCGATGTGGCCCGCCCATTGCCACTTCAGCTTACTAACTCTACGAGCTATGTCCGTCGTTTTCGTTCTCCTACGAATGTAGGAGCTCACTTCCATAGCTCGCTGGGTGATTCTGAATTTTAGAATAACAATCAAAATCATTACTTCTGAAAAGAGAGGTGACTACTAAGGTGGCAAACAAGACTACGGTCTGCCTGATGGTAAGCGGTTACCATGGTGACTGTGTTGTTATTACCAGGGGTATTACTTGCGTTCCAACTCTTCACACCCAAAGCTTTAAGAAATATTTAAACGCTAGCTGTTTCCCGCGGTTTCACCTGCGTTCCCGGGATACAAAGTAGGTATGTCATTCTCCATACCATAGTGCTAAATTTCATCGTGATCGGTGGAGTAGTTGAGACAAATAAACTGACATTCGCAGAAGGATTCAATGAAACATAATTATCCGTCTCCATATGCAAATTTCTCGCACACTAATAAATTATGTGGGCTATAAGGCACTTTTAATCAGTCATCTGAATAAAAACAGATTTTATAGCCACATAAATATAAGTTAACACCACAATATCGCTGGTTTGGCTATTTCAGTATATCTTATTGGCAATCTGTGTCTCGGAATATATTTTGAGTCATTCTTATTATGAGTGACAGACAAAATTGAGAGTATGTTTTTTTATATGGATAGAATCTATTGTGATGTTGTCAAGAAGGTATCTCAAGTTTAGGTGGCGGTTCGCTCCCAGGTAGATTTAGCTTTAGTGCTTGGTGATTCTCAACTTGGGGGTGTTAGCCAAACAGGTGGGTACTATAACCGTACTGTGATGTGGTTTCCAGAAGTTGTTCATCACTGAATGTTTGAGCTCATTGTAGGATTTGAATCTCCGATTGTCGCTACAGCATTCGATGTCACTACCACTGAGATATCAGTGCTGTACTAGGAGGGACAAAAAAATTAGGAGTTAAATAACTCTTTTTTTATGTTTGTTACCTCATAACTCCTTCATATATTAAACGATTGGGAAAATTATTGTTTTGTCTGGAAGCTTACTGGTAGTGTTTGGTCCCATTGTCATCAGATCAGGACTTGGTTACTTCTTAGTGTACTTTGAAGTCGGTTTATGTTTTTTGTAACAGTCCAATTATTTTCATAAAAATACTCACTTCGCACCACTTACAGCAAGTCAGTATTCTATCAGTGTCTACTTTTTTTTAAACATTTTGTAAATATCTTTATTACTTAGCTTCCATAAACGTTTTTTTTTTCTTTATTTATTCAATAAAAATATACAGATTGTTTCTTCACCCCCTTAAACCAGTGCTGGTTTGTCTGGGAGTCGCAATTCCTCAAATATTTATACAAAACATGAAAAGTCTATACGAGTATGATTGATTTATAAAAAGGTTCCCACAAATTCCTTCCATTCATATTCCGTCACTTGGCAAAATCATAAAACGGTTTAAATTCTTCATAAACCTACGGTCATTGACTGACGGGACTGAAATCTCATAAATTGGAGCCCAACAACAAAGAGAAATAAAATGCAACATCTCAATTACCCTTAGTTCAATCAAATAAAACTTTACGCATACCATGTACGGTCGTAACTCGTTCGGCATGCCATGCACATATGACCTTATTATTGTAAAGAGGATGCGTCATCCGAGATCGAAATGTGTGGGTAACAAGGTATCAAGGACATCGGGATTTCTTTTTTTTATTGTTTCGGTCAGCCTTTTGGTATGCAAATAAAAAAGTGGTCAATTATGTTTCTTTTGTCCGATGAGTCTTGTTTAGTTGATAATCAAGGTAAACACGTCTATTGCAATCAAGATTCTGATTGAAATCATCATATCAGCCTCATCATCATCATCATCATCATCATATCAGCCTAGGGATGTCCACTGCTCGATCGTAGGGATGAACCTAGGTTCATCCCCATTAACTTCCACTTCGAACGGTTTTGGGCCTCTTGCATCCAGCGGCGCCCAGCGATTTTGACCAGGTCTTCGGTCCACCTGGTGGGAGGTCGTTCCGATCGGCGCTTTCCAGTACGTGGTCGCCACTCGAGAACCTTCCTTCCCCATCGGCTACGGTAATTCGCGCGATGTGGCCTGCCCATTGCCACTTCAGATTACTAACTCTACGAGCTATATCGGTAATTTTCGTTCTCCTAGGAAAGCATAGAGCTTCATTAATGAGATTACTTTATATTTGAAGACGTTGAAAAAGGTTGTATCTAAAAGACCGATTGTAGTTTACCTTGCAAATATAACCCAGATATACACCGTAGGTAATAACGTGGTAGCAACAAGGCCCAACACTAATGCCCGGTTTCAATAATTTACGGACCGTTATCGGTTAAGATTTATTAAAGTTAAGACCCTTATATCTTTACTAATAACTCAGAGTATATAAATACTACGTACAACTAATAATGAAGCAAATACCTCAAAGCTTAGCATTGCAGACCCTCCCATATGGAAGTAGCTATCACAGGTAAAATTAGCTTACGAAATGATCTATATACCCAGTTTGGCAATAAAAAAACCTACCATTGGTAAGCAAAACGATTCGTTTTTGTTTATTGAAACCGGGCATAACAAATTTAATCCCTTACGTTCCATAATCTTTTAGTAACCTTGAAAACTCCACAGCTATTAATTAAAGGTTTACAAATAAATATTAACGTTCAAGATATGAAACAAAGCTAATAATATGCCTCTCAAATATTCGCGTTTGTATTATACACACTGTTGCCAAAATTACTATCTGTATTATGTATCTGGGTCAGAGCACACTGAAAAACCTAAAATTAAGTACATATTTACAGAACTAGATCGTTTATCTCCTTGAACTGAATTGTAGCCTATTATATATATAATTGTCTACACTTAACAACCATACCATTTTCGTACTATGATCAATTTTGTCTAAAAATAGTTGCTGGCTCTTTAAGTTGTTTACTGAATACGGAGTGAAATGTGAATAAAATGTTTTTTTTAGAATTGTTTAAAATTACTTTGGCTTTACCATTACCTGTTTTTAGATTATCTCTACATCTATAGAAATTTAAATGCAAAGCACGCGGACAACTAGTAACACGGAGAGCTGGTAACAAAATTTTCTATAGGTATATAAATAGATTCACCATTTACTGTAATTTGAAGAACTATAAAGCCTACAAACTTTAAAGGTCTGTAAGTATCCGCTAAGAACCATTTTCCGAAATTCAACGCCCCGGGTGAAACCGCGGGTTATCGAGACGAGATAAAATGTACCTAAACATTATTCCATTTGTTCCAGAAATCGAGATGAAATTCATAAAGTACCCCGAATCAGTGACAGCACCTGAAGGAGACACAGTTACCTTCGAGTGCGCAGTCAACGTGCCGGGCGAGAGGCTGGTCTGGCGCTGGAAGCCAGTGGATCGGCCCGAAGATGAGTGGAAGGACATAAAAGAGACCAAGAACACAGAGTCCACCGAGGTCTCCTCTAAACTAGTGGTGGAGATAAAGAAGGATATGCATGTAGCTTTGTACCAGGTGAATAGACTAATATTAAGATATCTCCTATTTTAATGCATAGATTGCACACAGGTTTTTATATACAGTGCCAGGGAAACTCGACCTATTCCTTTAGGAGTTATACAAGAGTTAATTTTCAAATATACAGATAGAGTTGCTGGCCACTGATTCGTAAAAATCAAAATTTTCGACATCTTTTAGATCCTACTGCTTTTCAAATATCAAAGAAAAAAACAAAAACAACGTAATTTTTACGTCTTTTAGTTGCCTTCTCTGAAATAATATGACTTATTGAATTGATTCTGATATTAACTTGAGTAATTGCTAAATTCAAAGAAATAGTTTTGGCCCACCCAACCGGTGACGAGCTTGCGCGGGGAGGGCTATCTTGTTCCGCCATTGGCTCATTGGCGCTCAAGGCATTTGGCGTGATCCTAAGGCTTACCTACAGACCTTTTACTTCTGGTTTCGTCTCTTTTTATATACTATCTACTTCTCCGTCGTTTCACTCTCGAGAGTGCGGTAGTGGTCACGTTGAGGCGGACACGGTACCGCAAATCTCCCAATTTCTCCTTGTTGGCAGACTAACAGACGATGCGATTGTAGTAAAAAAAATCTACTAATCGTAAAAAAATTAAGATGATGGAATAACTTCAATCTTCTATTTCAGTGTGTAGTCTGGTACGGCTCAGTGAGCCTGGTCTCCGTACCCGCTCGATTGACCATCGCGAGGTTGGACCTGAGTAAGAACACGCCGGAGAAGCGGGTGATCACGGCACCCCTGCACAATACTGTGGTGCTGCACTGCAAGGAGCCTCTGTCGGAACCTCCTGCAGTTCTTACCTGGTGGAAAGACGATGGAAAGGTAAGTTCCTTGGATAAGAACTATTGCAACTATAAGAAGTTCTTTTGACCTATACTGTATGTAAGGCTGTAATGTATGGCGATGATAGCTCAGTAGTGACGTCGAATGCTGAGACGAAGGTCTCGGGTTCGAATCCTAAAATGAGCTTGAGTTTTCGGTGAAGGAAAACATCGTGAGGAAACCAAAGCATGACGGTAGGGTACTTTGTAGTACCCACCAGGCTGGCTGCTACCCCACTCAAATTGAGAATTCGTTGCCAAGCACCTATCGGTGTATTCCGACAGCTGCACTTAAGAGCCAGTTCCTTCTAGTCTTTGTGTGCCTACCACCTTTAACCACATAATAACCATGGTGAGATTGTGGTCAAACATAGGTCTACACATAGCCAATAAATACTACTAAGGTAGCAAACAAGCTTACGCCCGCCTGATGGTAAGCAGTTACCTTAACCTATTGACGTTTGCAACACCAGTCCAGTCAGGATAGCACTCGTGCGTTGCCTACCCTGCCAAAAGCCAACGTTATTTATTACATTTACTTGGACGTATTTCGAGTTATTATATTAAATAATGAATATCATATTGCTAGATTGAAATAATATTCCTTTACGACTTTTCATGTCAGGAATTTACTAATATGTACGTCTTGGTTCTGAATTATTAACCGTTATTGCTCACGTGGCACCTTCATAATATAAATGTCTGAAAAACATTTAATTTTGTCATAGCTCATGGAAATATGGCGGTTTAATATACATCTCGGATCAAAAACGTACAAGATAGGTGATATTTTTTTGACATGTTTTTGTTAGTGTTCTCTGAACCGAATTTATTTGCACTATACATGCTGATACGCATTTTAATTAACCGCTGATAAAAACTGGTGCAAAATATAAATAGCACCTAAAACAGTAGATATTCGTTCTCGATATGTGCTTAATAAACTTCAAAATCCTTCACAGTTTATTTACTGGTCTTAGGTCTTACTTTATTTGGGAACTCTACCGTTTTGACTCCCAAGTTCAACATACCAGACGCATAGATCACTAACATCGTACGTATTATATTCCCAGTTATGTATCTCACAAAGCAATTCTAATCTTGTTCCAGAAATCAAAGAAGATTCTAGAAACTCCTCACGGAGTACTTGTGATACATAATGCAACGCTAGCGGACAGTGGCACGTATGGTTGCAAAGCCACCAATGAGATCAGCGGACAAGCTGTGGATCTACCAGAGAGGGTACATTTGAAGATCCAGCAAGAAGGAAGCGGCGGAGTTAGGTGAGTCAATATTCTGAGGGCTTAGTGCAAGTTTTTAACGCGCTCGATAAGGTTAACGTTAACTCTAATTTGTATGGCACAGGACCAGGCGCCGCCAATTGCCGCTAGTCGGCGCTAGTCTAAATCCATATTGCCATACAAACTCGTGCTAAGTCAGCTGAGTAGTTAAAACACCGGCTTGGTGTGAGTCAGCTTGGAACGCAGAGTATACCGTACAATTATTTATAAAAAAAAACGACTAGGTCTGCTTTGCTCTATCCCTCTTAAAAATAATCATTATATTTAGAAGATAACCGATTTAGAACAACTACATTGTCAGAAGATTTTCTACGAGAGTAGAGTAGTGATAGTACTATACCGTAACATGCTTTTACCAGATTTGTTTCGAAGTGTGCGGGCTAAAAGGAGTTTTCTTCCGCGGACGCCCGGACTGTGGAATGAACTCCACATAGTGGTGCACCCAATAGTACAGCATGGGGTTCTTCAAAAAGGGTGTGAAGAGATTTCCGCAGGGTCGGCAACGCGCGAGTGATACCCCTGGTGTTCCAAGCGTCCATAGGCTACGGTAACTGCTTACCATCAGGCGGGCGGTATGCTTGTTTGCCACCTTTGTGGTATAAAAAAAAGAATACCACTCTACTTTTATTTCCACTCGATAGTTCTGGTAAACATACTTTCCGACCCGCAATTCCCTATTCTTGGCGGACCCCTAGTTACTCAAGCAATATAGGCGTGTGCTGTCTGTAGAGGGTAGAGGTTTAGTAAGTAGAGACGATAATTTAGCGTTAATACTTGTTTTATTTGTTTAAATAGACATTGTGCGTAGTTTATTTGGTATTAAATTAGTCATCCTTGCATGCTTCTTTAGGGGAATGCAGTATAATCCTCCCCTTCGAATTTACAAGGCCAGAGTCATATTACTTATTTAATGCGCCCTTAAAGTAAATTGCGCGCTAAAACTGTAGTCTATGTTTTGATTCTAAGGACGTTATATAAAAACAATTGAATTTGGAACCTGGACCTTTGACATTATGCTTATTTTCGATTAACACAATCTATTCCTGACACTACTCTCTCCGAATGACTAAAGTATTGATTCTCTTTCTATAATATAGGTGTAAGAATATACTTATCAATAAATAAAGAAAAAATAAGTGGTTTTCTTTTGATGTCTGTGCAGTAATTTGCAGATGAGTTCGACAATAACGGTTTACCATTGTTGTACCTATATTAAACAAACCTTTCGAAACAATATTAAGATACCATAATCGAAATATAACTTATATTTTGCAAACTAAAACGTAAATGAGTCCCGTGCGAGTATTTACCAATAAACCTAAATAAATTACAATTACAATATTTAGCGCTGGCCGAATATCACGACACATTGTCCGCACGGCTCTTGTTGTTGCTAAGCAGTAGGTATTGTGCGTGGCGACGGCAAGAGATCGAATGGTATATGTCTTTGATGAAATCACGGAAAAGTTCTTTTCTCTGTGCATGAAATGATACCGTGGTGTGTCGGCAAGTCGCTGGTGTGGGATGCCACATGTGTTGATACACTGGCGCCATCTTACTTACCGGCGACTTGTAAAGTTGCAGGGGCAGCTGCGGCCGGTGCGGGAAAATGCCTTTTGCGGTCGAGATCATGGGTCCGTGGGGGATGTAAGGTCACCGTTTTGCTCGCACTTCGTTATTAAAATTGATCGAGGCCTGCGGAGACCAGCGGGAGCTTTATCCGCTAATGCATCAGCTTGACTGTCCCAATAGGAAACGCTGTAAGCCTGTTGGGAATTAACCTCGTCAAAATTGACCATGGTCCATATACAATATAGAATAATAAAGAAATGCTTTTTGTGTACAATAAATGATATACAGCCAAATACAATGATTTTAATTAGGTGTAACTGGTGTAAGGTTACCAGAGCTCCATGAGGAGGTGCTGTGCTGGAACGTGCGGGACAACCAGTTTAGCACCAAATTACCTACGCTTTATAATTTCCGCTGCTGGCAAAGCAACCCCTCTCAAACTCCTTTTCAAGAAGACTGAAATCTACATAATACATTAATAATACAATACCAGCAATATCTGAACTTATAAAACTTGGTAATCTCCACCAGGTTTCTAGAAACAGAAGAGTACGTAGGCACAAAAGATAGTGATGGCACACTGACGCTGTCAGTGAAGCCTGGGGGCACGCTGCGGGTGTGGTGCGGCGCCGTGAGCACTCCGCCTCCAAGGGTCACCTGGTCCCGCGAGGGTAAGCCTGGTCTGCCCAGGAGGCATGACCATATGCTCGTGGTGCCCTCGTTTACACAGGACGATGAGGTTCGTTTCGTACTTCTATTTGTGATTTATAAAGTTTTATCTAAAGTTCTTGAAGTGATTCAGCATTTTTCAATAGTTAAGGCCCTTCTTACACGTAACTACTGAAAAGAAACAAATTACTAATTTGAATTAACCGGTCACAACATCGAACAACTAACTCGAAGAAGCACAATGACGCTAATTTTGCTTGCAATCGATTCCGCCAATTTCCCACCATCTACAATGCGCTCTGATTGGCTAATTCAATGACACATGTGCTCTTATTGGCCAAGTCCAGACCACAAGATGCAGTGATTAGTCTTTATTGTTCAAAATCAGTGACAAATCACTAACTAGTTTCGGAATCGGATTGCTCAGTATTACTACTCTAAAAGGATTGTTCCTCGATGAGTCACAATAACCAGGCACATGCTATTAGTTGCATTTTCACGGAGGTATCATTACAACGGCTATCGGTTAATAAGGCGATTTTCCGCATTTTATACGTCCTCACCAGTTGAATTATTAGACATCATACCAAGGGGCTCGGAACAAACTTTGTCGACAAGGGACTAAAATGACCGTGATTAGAGAAGCTTCCTGTGCGAAGTTTGTTTACTAACTAGTTAGTAATCAGTTCGTGTCTACGTGTGAGAAGGACCTAACTCTCATCCATACAAAAAATATATGCAGATGAACCTCCTCCTTATTTTATTTAGGTACTCAGTTATAAAATCCCATCCAATCCTTCCCATGTTTTCATACATATTTAGAAGTGTCCGCATACTTACGTACTTTTCTACGTGTGATGTAAAAGACTGAAAAGTAGTCTTTTATAGCAATTGTGGACTAAAGTCACGAGTATCGTATACTGTTTTATAACACGTGTGACATAAACCGGTACCTAGGTCACTCTTTTCCGTGTAGTAATGGACTACAAAAGTCTTATTCTTTCACTAATAGGAAGCTAGATTATTCCCGAGTTATAGGCTTCTTTTTATCCCGCGGGGGACAGCAGAGCTAGTCTGTTATAAATCTTTTGGCTGTCGCAAAGAAATTTAAATATCGGCTGATGATCTAGTAGGAGCGAGGGGCCCCCATAGATCGCGGGGCCCTGGGCACTTGTCTGTCTAGAGGGGCCTGGTGAAACGTGATGTAATTGTTCCTAGGGTATATACTCGTGCTCAGCCAACGGCATCCGTCGGTCGTGGAGTGTGGTGGGGCTGCAGGCGCCGCAGTGGGAGGGCGCGGCGGGCGGCGCCAACGCGAGCGAGGGCGAGGAGGCGCACGTGGCGTGCGGCGCGCGCGCCGGCCGCCCGCCGCCCACCGTGCACTGGGTGCTCAATGCTGAGCCTATCAAGCCCGGGAAAGGAATTAAGGCTAACGGTCAGTTTTTTTTTTTGTGGCTTGCATTTGGCCTCCGACTGCCCCAGGAGGAGTTGTTATGACGAGAGGATGTACGCTTATCCAGAAAATGCCTATTCACTCAAGCCTTGAACACGTCTAGGATATAGATAGATAGATAGATAGATAATACTTTATTGTCACACCAAAAAGAAAAGAAACAAATTCAAACAAAACTTAAAAATAATAATGAAAGTGCTACAATGGGCGGCCTTATCACTAAAAGTGATCTCTACCAGGCTATCATCATCAGGATATCATCATCATCATAGCCGTAAGATGTCCACTGCTGAACATAGGCCTCCCTCATTGACTTCCACATTGAACGGTTTTGGTCGCTTGCATCCATCAGTGCCCAGCCCATGTAGGGACTTCTGATCAGGTCGTCGGACTACCTGGTGGGAGTTCTTCCCGCTCTGCGCTTTCCAGTATTTGGAAAATATAATTATGTTTCGTAAAAAGTCATAGAACAAAAGTTGTTGTTTATGATGTTGGTAATACAATCCTGTAAAGTTGTTAGTGTTTTACCGATAATCCTGTATTAGAAGAATTTAACTAGGATGTTACATTTTTCTTTGTTAACCATTCTGCAATATAAATTCAATTTATACAAGACTCATTCGTCTACTCTCCAGATTGATTTCGTACCCAATATGCAGTTCCGATTGATTGCGAGCACAAAGGAGATTTATACTATCTCCTATTTGTGTTAACTTTATGTTTTCCAACTAACATCGGTTTCTTTTCTGTCAGACTCGGATCTAACTATCGAGCATGCAGAGAAGCGCCACGCTGGCATTGTGCAGTGCTTCGCGTGCAACCCGCTCGGCTGTGTGTATGACGCTGCGATACTCACTGTTGTTCCCCTGCAGATATCTGATCAGGTCAGTAATGTTTTATAATTATCTATTTATATTGTTACTAAGAAATATTCCGACATTTGCATGGAGGTGCAAGGTGGATGACCTCCATTTAAAAGGGCAGATCTTCCGCCAGGCTACATTACACTACATTTTGGACACTTGAATACATATATGCATTTAAAGCGATTATAGCTCAGTGGTAGTGACGTCGGATACCGAGACGAAGGTGCCGGGTTCGAATACTACTATGAGCTTGAGCTTCTGATGAAGTAAAACATCGATCGTGAGGAAACCATAGCACGGGGCCTACCCCGTGCTATGGGTGCCCTATAGGTGCCTATAGGTGCCCTAGCACCTATCGGTGTGTTCCGACAGCTGCACTTGAGAGCCTGTTCCTCTAGGCTTTGTGTGCTTACCACCATCGGCCACATCATCACTTACCGTGGTGAGATTGCGGTCAAACACAGGCAAAAAAATATATTGTAGAATAAACTTCGATAGCGCGATGCAGGATCTTGTGGCGCCATCTAGATAAGATAAATTCTTTAAAAACTTCAAAGAGAAAGAAATTCTTTATCTATAATCTCCAAAATTATTATTTTTATAAACTATTCTTTGATATAACTGCCATCTGCGTGTGAACTGCTTTATGTAGGTAGTCGCTACATGTGTACTACACTCAATTATGCTATTGCTCGACCAAATCAAAGGAAGACATTACCAGTAGAAACAACTTGAGAATACCTGAGAATAAAAAAAAATAAGCTTGCTTAAATTCTTGCGGATTAGCATTGATCTTCAAAAGTTGATTACTTCACGGGAAATAGAAAATTATCCTTTACGACTTACGTCATACTTCTTTACATATTCGCTTGTAAATATTATTTACAAGCGATGTAATTATGTTTGTTACATCGCCAGTTTATTTACTGTGTGATATTCTTTGTAGAGATGGCTCAGTATTATTTGCTATGTCAACTAGGCTGACATAGAATATTCGTGAAAAATATCATTTAATTCATTTCGGTTTGTATCTTTTACTATTTACTTAACGATTGTGTGTTGCTTTGTCTGTTTGGTTATTTTTTGATGTCTTCTATAGTATATTTGACATTGTATTTGAATATTTTAGTGAATATGTATTAATTTAATTATTGTAATGAATTTATTAATTAATTGCTATTATTTTACCTTATATTTAATTATTTTGTATGTAATATCACTCGTACGCTTTGCAAGCCAAAACATAGCAGAACGTTATATTTCTTTATTTACCGACATTGTATTGTATCTATACTTATGTTTACAAGAAATATATTGAATTGATACTAATATAAGAAATATCAAAAAGAAATGTAACAGTTTAATTTTTATAGGAATACTCAATAGAAGTACCGAAGACACTGCAATTCTCATCGCAACCGAAACGGCATAATAGAAAGAATCCACGGAAACATAAAGGTGAGTCTATAATAAGGCAGCTATTTACACTATTTAGACTTAGAAATCATTTCATAACAATATTATTATTAATGGGGTAATAACTTGAAAGTATTGTAAGTTTTTTAGAGAGGTAGAGCATAGCGTTTATTCGCTCTAAGAGCAGCTCGACTGGGGGACAGCTCCACCTTACAGAATACCGCAGCCAAATAACTTTATGTTGTGTAAAGTTGTGTTCCTGCGCGTGAGTAAGGTCGCCAGAGCTCATAAGGGAGGGGGGAAAGGTCGGTAACGCGTGAGCGATGCTTCGTGTGTTGCAAGCGTCCATATGGCTACGGTAACCGCTTACTATCAGGCGGGCCGTATGCTTGTTTAACGACTTAGTTGTATAAAAAAAAAAAAAAATTATATTCGCCCTGTTATCAGTTACCCCGAGTGTAAAGAATTGACGTTAGTAAATGCGTTGCGTTTACGACACCTCTCTATAGGAATTGGCACAGCGTCTCTAGCAGAATACTCATGATACTAATTTCTTCCAAATAAAAATTTAAAAACTTTAAAAAAAAAATGATAATAATTGACGGAAAATTCAGCTATAAAAGCTAAATTTTCCGCATGAGGAATTTAGGTTTTTTTTTGTGTGCAGCTTAAAAATAAGTCACGTGACTGCTGCATTTTGTATGCAGCAGTCACTTAGTTATGTTATTTGCCATACAAAATAAACATCCCGCAAGTAGTAGGCATGGCATAAATCACAAGTAGCAGGAGATAAATAATATGATTCTGTTTTCATATGTCACATCTGCTACCGTCCATGACATAGCCTGTTACATGTTATAAAGAATATTTAAGAATATAAATAAAATGTATGCGACTGAAGGACTTTGTATCCATGGTCATGAACAAATTTAAAAAAAAAAAAACTTTATCATTGATTAGCTTTTAAGAGTATTCAAAAATAAATCTTAAATCAAGTGACATAAAGTGTTAACTTCTTTAGCATGTTATGTAGCAGGATAGAAAAATAATTTTTTGCTACGAAAGTATATATAATTTGCATCAGTGATAATTTGACACTTGCGTGCGATACTCGCACATGATTTTGTTTTCCAATGAAAAATGCCGTCGATCAGCATCGATGACGTAGGTTACAAATCATTGCAAATCATATATCGCTACTGTAATCATGCCATAAAAAATAATAATATCATCAAATGAGAATTCCTTTAAAGTAGCAATAATTTCCATGCCTAGCAAGTAGTCACGCTGACAGAAAGTGGATCTGGCCAAGGAGGGCAGCCCGTGAAAAAATGAAAGCTGTACCTATGTGTTTTGGTTTTGGGATACGCTCTTTGACACTCTTTATAAACGGTGAAAAGCGCCGATCCCACAGCGAGCGGTCTGGTAATGCGGTCAGAGTTCTCCTTGACCGCCGAGGTCGCATTATAGTTTACAGTGAACGCGGAACACAGAACTAGCTGACCGCAGTACTCTAAGACCGCTCGCGTACGGTACCAATATACACCCGGTAGAATCTTCATGAGTATTTCTGAATAACGAAGTAATATTTCATATCTATGACATAACTATGTAATATCAAACTGGGTGTGAATTCTCATAAAACTTAGAAGTACAGTGACTTAGATACGAGTATCAAAGGAAAAGCAATATTTTCACAAAAGACTTTATATTTTACGGCTTTTGTCATCAGTTTTCTCGTCAGAACATAGTTTCATGCTCGGCAACGGAACGAGAACTTTATAACTGAGAGGATATAAAAGTTAAAATTCTTTGCTGGTTTATGAACTATTGCGAAGTAATGTATTTTGTTGTTTATTTATTTAATCATGCATGAAAATTGTAGTATATCCTATACTGGGTGGAGATTTCGAGATGGCATAATTTAGAAACCTATGTTGGGTTAGTCATACCGAACAACTTTTACTATGGGACCAACACTGAAAGATCAATTTTTTTTTTACTTTTCATACATTATGATCGAGCAAGGTTGACATTTACAATGAAAGTAAAACAAATTTTTGAGAATTCAATATTGGTCCCATATTAAAAGTTATTCAGCATGACTAATCCAACATAGGTTTCGAATATATGCCATCTCGAAATCTCCACATACTAATTTTATCCTACTTATCCTAACTAATATTATAAATGCCAATGTTAGTGTGTTTGTTTGTTACGCTTTCACACCTAAACCACTGAACCGATCGCTATGAAATTTGGCATGCAGATAGCCTATGCTATGGATTTTTATACCGGGAACGCGGGTGAAACTGCAGGGGAAAGCTAGTCCTACTATAAAATATTATAAGAAATATAAAAAAAATTGGGTCTAGTCTAGATGAAACACAGTATAAACAGCATGATTAGGTATTGCCTACTTTTAAAATCATAAAGTTATTTTTTATCTATAGATTTTTCGAATCCGACTGGTAGTTCCAGAATTTAGCCCGTTTAAACAAACAAAAACAAAGCTTCCGCTTTATTATATTACTAGTATAGATTTACTATGCATCTGGTGTATTCAAAAAGTATTGGATACAAGAGGAACTAATTGTGTGTTGTTTGTTTCAGCTGTGATGATACCTCCGTCCCGTCCAAACGTGACTCGTTTGTCTGATGAGAAGGTCATGGTCACTTGGTCCAACGCCAACCATGGGCTACCTATACTATTCTTTAAGGTATGTTACTACCACACACCGTATGGTGTGTATATCAGTTTTTTTCTGGCATTTTGTTGTCATGCCCGGATCCTATAAACAAAAACCGGCCAAGTGCGAGTCAGACTCGCGCACCGAGGGTTCCGTACAAAGCTGTAGGTATATAAGTAAATGGTAGTATATACCTGAGTATTTGATATTAATTTCAATGTATGACGTATTCAAAAAAAACTACTCACTAGATCTCGTTCAAACCAATTTTCGGTGGAAGTTTCCACCGTAATGTACATCATATATTTTTTATAGATTTATCATTCTCTTATTTTAGAAGTTACAGGGGGGGGACACACATTTTACCACTTTGGAAGTGTCTCTCGCGCAAACTATTCAGTTTAGAAAAAAATGATATTAGAAACCTCAATATCATTTTTGAAGACCTATCCATAGACACCCCACACTTATGGGTTTGATGAAAAAAAAATTTTTTAGTTTCAGTTCTAAGTATGGGGACCCCCAAAATTTATTGTTTTTTTTCTATTTTTGTATGAAAATCTTAATGCGGTTCACAGAATACATTTACTTACCAAGTTTCAACATTATAGTTCTTATAGTTTCAGAAATAAATGGCTGTGACATACGGACGGACAGACAGACAGACAGACAGACAGACAGACAGACAGACAGACATGACGAATCTATAAGGGTTCCGTTTTTTGCCATTTGGCTACGGAACCCTAAAAACGAATCGTTTTGCTTACCAATGGTAGGTTTTTTAATGGCTAAACTGGGCATATAAATAATTTCGGAAGCTAATTTTACCTGTGATAGTTACTTCCATATGGGAGGAACTACTATGCATGACTTTGAGGTATTTAGTTAATTATTAGTAGATACAAGAGTCTTAATTTTAACCGATAATGGTCCGTAAATTATAGGAATCGGCCATAAGTGTTGCAATCATATTTTGACGTTTTACTAGCTACACTGATTGGGTGGTAGTTTCCATTTCCTTTTGAGAAATCTATCGTCTAGGTCTTATAACTGAATTCGCCATAAAATACGAAGAAAAAGACTTCAAAGCTTTCTAAGAGACTAAAAAGTCGAGTCTCAAGCATAGTGTTAATAGAATATAAACCTTATTTCGTAAGGCCAGGTTCCGAATTCAAGTGTTTCAATCTCGACTCAAAACTTGTAAACTTTAATTTCTTTCTATAATATATAACTGCTGAATTTAGTTACCGCAGCGACCATCTCACTTAAAATAAGACAAAAACCCAAAATTATACTTCTTGTGCCAGCAAAATAGGCTAGTGGCCTAAAAAAATCTATTTACTTATTTTAGACGAGACATTTAGGTGTAGAAATTTCCGCGTGACGTCACTCGATGGTACACTTTTCACAAACAAGTGACGTCATGAGCCCCACTCCCGAACTTTGACCCGCTATATCTTAAAATTTTATTGATTTGATAAAGCAAAAAATACGTGTGCAATATTTTTTGAAAATCTAACAGACGTACTAATTAAAATTATGATTTTGTTAACTAGACTTCATCCCTATTATTACAAAAAATCGTCAGAATGAGTTGAACAACAATAATTAGATGAAAATCCACATAACCCGACTGCAGGTTCAGTACAGAGAAGTGTCCAACACGAGCAACGTGCAGTGGAACACCGCCAACCAGGACATCCCGGCGCACATACACTCGTACGAAATCGACGGCCTCATACCCGACAAATACTATAAGTGAGTTTATTGTTTTCTAGACGTTGACTTGTTACTTGCAGCTGTAGTGTTCAAGTTATGGAAGTACTTTGATAGAATTATAAATGGGTAGAGTTCGTTATAGCAGAAGATTTTCTAAAAGATATGTTAAGGTTGAGAATTATTTATTATCTTGTAGCGCAAGTTGGCGCGGTTGGTTAATATTCCACCTATCGCGTCACACATCGTTGGTTCGATTCCCACACAGGACATGCATTTGTGTGCATGAACATGTCTGTACAGGTCGGTATACTAAAGCTGGCACGTTCAACCAAATTTACACGTTGCGCTTGTGTAGTGTCTGTGAATAAGCGCGCGATGTGACGTCGTATTGCATGAAAGAGACAGTTATTGTTTTGTTTTTGTTACTGCTGATAAATATAGAGTGGTATATTTTTCATACATCCATAGAATTGACTGACTAATCAGAAGCAACAATCTAATAAAACATAGGTACCGAATGATGAAATTGCATAAGGTACTGTGAATGTGCCGGCTTTCGTTAAACGACCTGTATGTTGTGATGAGTCTGGGTGTAATTATGTATTTTAAGCATGTTGTTATGAATGACCGTGTGTAGAACTCAGACTAATTTAAGTTACTGGCAACATGGGTTTTTTTGGTAGGGAGGGAACACACCTATGAAGAACGTTTAGCTTTTGTTATTCTAGAAAAAAATACGAAAAGGTTGACGAGAAAATATACGAAGATCCTAAAGATTCTAGTTTTATTTATCCTGCAATTAATAGAAAAACGAAACAGTGGTGATCTGCTGAAGAGCATTTCTCACACCACGTTTTTAATATATGCTTCATCTATATCACAGGACGTGGTGATACGGATGTGACAAGTTGTACACTCTGAACTGCTCGTAGCTAATCCATATAGTTCACACCCAGGTTTCGCATAGCAGCGGTATACTCGAACCAGGACAACAATCAGGGCCGGAGCAGCGCCAAGTTCTACCTGCAGAGTGCCAAGAGCGGCAACTTCACTACCCCACTCGCCCCACTACTTGTTCAGGCTGTTGCCAACTCGCCGAATTCCATTAAACTTGACTGGACGGTATGTCTTTTTTTTTTTTTTTTAGGTTTATTTGCGTAAGCTACGACATATGTATACAGGGTGATGGGAAGATGGGTGCAAAGCTGTAAGGCGATGATAGTATAGATTATTTAGACCCTTTTTAGCCATGGTTGTCTAAGACGAAGTGTGAATTTTTTTTTTACCAATCTTTACTGTAACTAAAAACTGATGACACACATGTTTGTTTGGATTGCTTACAGATTATTTTAAAAAATAATGTGAAAAAAAATTCACACATCATCCAAACTGGCTATAATTATCAATTAACGGATAAGTTTCGGAGTTTTGAGCCAAAAACCAGAAAAGATTGGTAAAAAAAAAATTCACACTTCGTCTTAGACAACCATGGCTAAAAAGGGTCTAAATGATCTATACTATCATCGCCTTACAGCTTTGCACCCATCTTCCCATCACCCTATATATCAACCAAATTATATTTAGTTATACACATATAAGTATAGTATGTATAGGTACTTCCGCCCTGCGGTTATACTTCCGTTATCTTGTTTGTGTAGACGAGTTCAACTTCATAAATTCACTTCCTAATTATGGTTAGGCTGAATTTGTGACAACTCCAGTGTACCGTTTACCTATGTCAAAAATTAATTAATTAATGTTCATAAATATGCAATTACACAGTGCCGTACTTGCCATTATTGGCGCCCAGGGCAACATTTCGATTGCCCTACATACCATGTATGAATTTTCTAGTCGTGCTAATTGGATTTATGTGACATTCATATCATATTTAATACGCTCTTGAAATTCGTCAATCGCATATTACGTATAACTGAAATATGTACTGCAATTCATGTTTCGAATAACATAATTAGGCGCTTCCCAATATGCCGCCAGGGACGTATTGTAGGTACGGCGTTGTAAACTTACTAATTACAATTGCGTGATGTGATGCTGTTTAGATAACCATGAATTATTCATTAAACTTTGGTAAACGAGGAGGTAGTTATTATCGATGTTTCTGATTAGTTGATGGTTATGCCATTACCATCATTATTACTAGTTTTCTATTGTTTGCCGAAACTGTTTTCCGAATTAGTTAACGTAATTCAATAAAGTAGGTAATATAACTACTTACTTATGCCCAAAATGCGGGCAAAATACATGCTGTTTATGTTATAATAATGGCGTAATGAGGTCAGCGTCTGTTTTTGCTTAACTACGCAAAAACTACTAAAGGTATTGTCAGCATCTGGAAGTTAAAGAAGTATGTATTTATTACCATTTCTGCGGATTAATATTGGGAAATTTCTCACGCTATATCTTCCTAGAAACTTAGCGTATTCTATATGGCCTTACTTTAATGTTAATAATAGCGTGGTAAATAAAGCTTCAATTTCAATGAATAAGCTAATTGTACTATAAATGTTCGCAGTGGTCAAAAGGCGCCGGAATAGAAGCGGAAGGTTTCTACGTGTACTACCGCGCGGTGTCGTCAGCTGGTGCGTATGAGAAGGTGCTGGTGCCGGGAGGGGCGGCGCCGCGGACCATGCTGCTGTCGCATCTCGCTGCAGACACTCCGTATGAGCTCAAACTTGTTGCGTTTAGTACGCAGGCGCCATCCGATTTCAGTGCTATAAAGGTATATATTTTTTGTAAAATACTTATTTATATTATGTTGTAAAAATTGGTGATATTTACATGTCTGATTCGAACGGATGCCCACTTTGCCCATACCTAGATTCTACAATTACCTATATTTTTATTTGAAAATATTGTCTCTACTACTCGTAATCTATTCTCCGCTCTAATCCTAGTCTGTTAACTGAAAAAAATGTGTTTATTCTCTCAAAGAGCAGCTCGACTGCGTAAGTTCCTCCATCTTACAGAATACCGAAGCTCAATGGGGATGAGGGAAGGGTCGGTAAAGTGTGAGTGATGCCCCATGCGTTGCAAGTGTCCATTTGGCTACGGAAACCGCTTATCATCAGACGGGTCGTACAGTAGTTATTCGACTATAAAAAATCTTTCGTCGTATAAAAAATAACTTCTTGAGTAAACCCGGCTTTTATATCTATTGTAAAATAAAAGCCCTTTAAAGGAGTACCAAAAGATAACATTGAAAAGCTAATGAAGACGCTTCCATCAACAATTTTATATAAAAAAAAACTTGCATATCTTCTTCTTATTCAAAACTGGTTACTACCATCATCCCACCGTCTGCATCCATCCACCGCCTTGCCTTTCAATTTCAAAGGATGAATTTCATGTTTGTTTAGGTAGCAAAGACTCTTCCTTCAGCGTCAGCACCGGCGGCAGGCGTGAGCGGGGCGGGCGGGGGCGCGGGCGGGGGCGCGGGCGGTGCGGGGGCGGGGGCGGGCGGCGGCGAGGGCGCGGGCGCGGGGGCGGGCGGCGCGGCGGCGGGCGCGCCCGATGCGCTGGTGACGGCGGGCGGCGCGGTGGGCGCGGCGGCGCTGCTGCTCATCCTCGCCGTCACGCTGCTGCTCTGCCGACGCGCCAAGAGACCAACGGCTGACAGTCAGTACAATAATAAACATTACCTAATGTCCCATTCTCTCACAGGCCCGTTCTGACACCCCATATATCCAAGTGCCAAAAAGAGATACACTTGTCAAAACAGCGCTGCAAGCATGGATGTATCGATAAATAAATTTATCGAAATCTAACATAACTCTATGAGAATGACATTTGATATGGATAAAAAAACCTTTTTCGAACTTTTAACGAATGTTTTAAACTGATCTGGGATCTGTATATTATACCTATTTGGATATCGTTTTACCCGTAATCATTATTATCCTAAAGTTACCGTCAACTTTAGTAAAAAAAAAAAACCCTATTACTTTTACAATGGACCTATAAAAACAACCTGTATTAGACTGCATTGTATGGGGACATTTTTGCCCAGGGCATGATTATACCTGAGCCGGCCCTGTGGTTGTGATATGAATGATACATACATAAATTTTTTTTCTTTGCATATTTTCTGTGTCCTAAGTTGCGAATACAGGTATTTCATATTATTTATACAAACCTATCTGTACGGTTTCAACACCGTACATTTTTCTGTGTATGCAGCAACCTACTTTTGTCGCCCGCTAACAATAGCATAAACATCTAAAATAATTAAAACTACAAGGTGCAAAAGTAAATATTGTTATAAAATAACTTTTCTTTTATTATTTCCTTCAAAGCTGCTGTTTGTACCGAAGTCATTACGTAAACAGACGAACGGACACCTACTTACATTAGTACCGCTCTTAGGAAATTTAATTTCACTAAAAGGTTTTTTACTTATTTCCTATTATCTTGTGATGGACGACAAATTATTATTGTAATTTAAGCTTTTCTGCTATTCTACATTTTATTTCTTCATTGTTTTATTGTACTACGTGAAATCAGTTAATTAAAGATTAAAAATACCGCTGTCATCTTCAAATGACAGAGATATCAGTGAACATACCACCCATTCTGTAAATCTGTTTTTTTTTTGGACTAATAATAAAAACTAATAATAAGGCCGATAAACATGCTATTGATTAGTTATATACTACCAACGTTGATCAAGAAGTTTTGAGTAGTTATATGAATAAATAAATAAAATAAAAATATATCTTGGGACATTTAACTCACATGGGGCAGGGGGCTATCTGATCCCAAATTAAGTAGAGTTTGTGCTATGGAAACCAGGTTACTGATATACTGTATATTGGTTGACTGGTAATTTGTAAACGATACTTAGACACATGATTGATTGATTGATGACATGATAACTAAATTAAATAAAAGCTGATGGTGTATTCTTATTCTTGTTAGGTTCTAAATGTTATGGGCGCATGTGCTAAGTAAATTAAAAAAAAACTTTGGGAAAATTGTTTGATATTATGAATACAATCATATGTCTAAGTATCGGTTACTCAGTCACCATATACTCGGTGGAGATTTCGAGTTGGCATATTTTCGAAACCTGTGTTGGGTTAGTTATGCTGACTTATGGTTACTTTTACTATGGGACTAACACTGAATTAAAAAAAACGTGTGGCACTCGGAGACTGCCGCGGTAAAGCTATTGCATCAATGCCACCTAGAGGCGGGTTGCTGAACTAAAGAGACAAGCGTGATATTTCAAAAAGTCAATAAAAGTTCTGCTATTCATCGATAGATGGCAAAACTAAAAAGTATCGCCGCTGTGCCGGTCGGAGTGGGGGGTGTTAGGTTATTTTCGTTACGGAGTTTCTGAATTCGGTCTCCACGCTCAAGGCCCGCGATAGGAGCTATGCAATAGCTTAAAAAAAATGTTTACTTTTCAGACATTATGATCGAGCAAGGTTGACATTTACTATGAATAGTTTTTTAAGAATTCACTATCGATTCCATTTTGATTGTACATATATATCTGAATATAAATAATATATTCATGTCATTGACCCAGAATATCCCAATTATAATAAACGTTAGTGTTGTTAGATGAAATACATGACGATATTATTATTTCAGAAGAAAAAGGATCAGGTCCAGAAAGCGGTGGAGCTAACGGATACATTCCTGCTAAAGTTCCCATCACAATTACAGCAAATCCTATGCACTCTGAGGTAAAATATTTATAAAACATATATTTTTAGAGTTTGTAACTTTTACTCTATATTTTGTCCGTAAATATCCACTACAAATAATGCCCTCTCCTTAATCCGGCTCTGTCTAAGTAGGGGCTAAGCGGGTTAGTCATATTTAGACGTTATTGCTTTTGTAATTGATCTTAATAATACTTAAGCACACTCAACAGCAACTCTAGAACTCTCTCTGTGGGATCGGAGCCCTAAATTATCAAATTATTTTTGAAATTTTAGTTTCATACCTATATACTTCAATACTTTCGCGTATAAAGGCCTACGTAAACAATGCATATTTATGCGATAGCAGCAATCGCGGTTGATTTGCTGTCATTTTTTAAGAGTTCCGTTGTCTGTCTCCGAAACTAATCATCAGATCTATATGAGATCGATCTATTGATATGGGACCATTTCGGAATAAACCACTTTCAAACAAAAAAAGAATTTTGAAAACCCGTCCATATATGACGGAGTTATGCCCAAACATACATAAAAAAAAAATATTTACATTCGAATTGAGAACCTCCTCCTTTATTTGAAGTCGGTTAAAAAGAAGAATAGGCAGAGTAGCATACCAGTAAAAAAAAATGAATGAATATTTTACAGGGAGCAGATGCCGGAGTAGAAATGTCATTTTTACACAATAACAACACTGGTAATAATGATGATACCTTACCACACTCCAGGAAAAATGGTCCAGCTCGACAATATGTGTGAAAAGACTTTATAGCGCAAGGGCTTAGGTAGTTAATAGTGTTGCCACGCTTAAAATTATTACCAGATTGGTAGAACATTTTGGTGATAAAATTGGAAGAAATGTGATATCAACATTAAAACCATAATCGGATTAGACAGGAGTGAGAATTTATGACAGTACAAAATTATCTTTACAATAATAATAGTATGACTGTAAGTGAACTTCACTTGAGAACGAAAACTAAACTTGATTCCTGTAAATTTTGGGTTGGCTGTGTTATGCCAGCTCAAGATAATTTTGAGATGATTGACGTTAAAATCTTGCATTTCGTATGTTTTTTGAATATCGTTCAGCCGTAATCTAAATAATATTAAGTATTAGAATATAAATTAGTTATTTTATTTATTGAAGTTCAATTTGTTTTATGGAAACTTTGAATTAATATTTTACAGATCTGAGGTAAGAATGACGTCATTTAGACATCAGGTTTTTTGTTACTTTTATACGTTACGAACTGTTGGTTGGTGGAATCTCTGTTCAGTGTTGCCATAAAAAAAGAAAAACTTACAACCATTGGGGTTTGAAAATATAAAGAAAAGGCAATGTACTTAACAACAATGCTTACGATTGATTTTGTCGAAGACACACGTCACATTATATGATTTATTTAATTCTTGTATAATTTTGTTTATTTTGTTATTCCTAAGGTTGTCATTGACAGGCAGACATTTGTGTAAACTTTTGGTTAGAATAATTTATGAAATATTTGCTCGTAACATTTTTGTATCATACATACGCCATGTTATGTAAAGATAATACTTCCAGTATTATAAAATAACAGTTAGAACCCAATTGATATTAAGATAACTAGCATTTATTATTTTTAATTTCGAAAGAATATTATGTTTTCATAAAAGCCTGGAATTATATTTTTCAAGAAATATAATTTTTTATTTAACGTTACAGAATATTAATACGACGAATTACAACGAATAGAAATTATGTAAGAATCGAAATTGCCTTTTGATAAAATAAATATTTAGTTATTTTAATAGACACAAAATTTACAATATTTTTATATTATGACAACATTGATCTACTGTACTTTTTGTGTCATAAACAATGAAATGAACTGACATTATAGTCCCACAAAGTTATCTGGCGCGGTGGTCAAAAGAGGAACTAACTAAGCCATTTTGAGATGTCAATCGCCATTGGTCAAAGATAAACACTACGTTCATTGGTTGTTTGTTCCACCAAATGTGATAACAGTGACTCTCACACCGGGCCAGATAAGTTCATGGGACTATAGGTTATTATAGGAATGCTGGTTAACAGAGACGTTTTTTTGGAATGGTGTCTCCGTTAATCGGTATTCCTATACTCGCATATAAGACTGAAACGTTTATAGAGTAAACATTTTGTTAAGAAAACTCAATTTAATACGTGAAATAAGAGGAACCATTGTAATGGGAATAATTATATTGTTTTCCTTCTGGTTTTCGTGAAGATTCGAGTCTTAACAGAAATGAATATTCACTGCCGACATTAAATTTAAAATTTTGAAGTATTGGTTTACTTATTAAACTCCTTGACTGATTTTTGTATGACCCTGACATTGGCAGAATTGTGTAAATTATACACATATGCCATTCAAATAAAAAATGAAGTAATTTTAGTTAAGTAATGTATGTAACATAGTTGAAAATACAGGGAATAGTTATTTGTTCAACAAGAGAGCAACATTTGTTTTGCGTAGAAGTGAGAATGAGCGCTAAAGGGTTTGTTTATTTGTTTAAGATCGATAATTTTGACAAATTCAGTGACCATGAACTTCTCATTAAATGATTGTACGCATTATTTTGTGCTAGAATAGCTAGATTGATTTATTATAAACTATATACAAGTAGGTATTGACTGTTTACAAAAAAAAATGGCGCCCGAAAAGTATGACAAAATCTTCAAACGCCTTTGGATCGCGAGCAAGCGAAGGATTCGTATAGTTGAATCACGAGCTCAGCGAGTGAATTTAAGTTAGAATCCTGATCCTAGTAATGGTTTCAAAGACACAAGGCTCATATCACTTGCTCTCGTGTGACACCTACAACGTTTCACCTCACTAGCGAGAACATGCAAATAAATAAATTGAACAATACTCGTAACGTCTATAAAAACAAATTAATCAAGCATCAATAGTTTAGTTTTGAATAATAGGTCCATTGTTTATATAAAATATTGCTTGAAATAAAATGTAATGGTGCGTCCATGCTACGCGAATCGAGCACGAGCCGAGCCACGAACGAACCTACAACGAGCACGATGCGAATCCCTTTGTTCGTGAAAAAACTGACAATCGCGCTCGTTCGAGGCTCGCAAGCCCGTCCACGCTACGCGAATCGTGCTCGCAGTGTGCTCGTTCGAGGCTCGGCTCGTGCTCGGTTCGCCAAGCATGGACGCACCATAAGGATTTCTGAATGTTTCATGAACCAATGAAATTAGATGCGATCTAAATTCAAGACACTTTTTCTCACTGAGTGAGCAAAATAGACTTGTTCACTGGTTTAAAGCAACAAAGACGCGTTTTTTGAGCTATTGAGGTGTAAACTTATTTGACTTCAATATTGGACATGGCTTAAATGCCGTGTTTTTTTTAAAGAATGTTCATTTCTG
The DNA here is from genome assembly GCA_947623365.1 of Achlya flavicornis. Lineage (NCBI taxonomy): Eukaryota > Metazoa > Arthropoda > Insecta > Lepidoptera > Drepanidae > Achlya > Achlya flavicornis. The sequence continues at coordinate 4,044,127 of OX392482.1, read as the reverse complement.
TTATGAATTCATCTTCATGAAAACTATTGACGCGTCCATTTATGTTAGTAGGTAATAAGTGCAACGATATACATACATATTTATAACCACACCATTTATTTACATTTATATAATCAATTTCAATATGTAACGAAAATCATTTAATACTTTTATATGATCATATTCACTCAGGTAATTCGTTGCTCCAATAACCCAGTATATAAAAAGCATATTATGCTTTTAAAAGACAATATTTACTATTAAATAAAAGTAAATTATTCTACTTATACTGTATGTTTTATTTCGTTTTCAATTTCACATATTATTATGTCGCAAATGTCGCAATCATTGAGTGCCAAGTGAGTGATACGAACAATACGTTAGCGTTTTGAGAAGCGTAGGGGTACAAAGAAACAATATTATAGAAAGTTTCGAAAAAATTCTGCTCGAGGAGATATAATAGTTCGCAAGAAATTTATAATTAAATAATCACTTTCACTTACAATTTTTATACCGAGGTGCGTACAGATCAAAGGTGACTCGGCTTAGAAGAAAACACATTTATTTTCACCGTATCCAAACTTTTAGGCCTGAAAAAACTCTTATAACTTTTGAATGAGAGGCCGACATATAATATTTGACTACAAAAAAAAATTCAAAAAACTTTTTAACAAAAAAATAAACCCCCGAAAAAACTGAAAAGCAAAAAATTATTTTGAATATAACTTGAATTTTATAAGGTTTTGCAGTCGGGGACAAACCAATAACTTAAGCTATTACGACAATACGACATTAAATGACTTGTCCCTTATGGTGAATAATGAATGATACAGTACTTGTCCCTTATGGTGCGTCCATGCTACGCCAATCGAGCACAAGCCGAGCCACGAACGAACATACAACGAGCACGATGCGAATCCCTTTGTACGTGAAAAAGCTGACAATCGCGCTCGTTCGATGCTCGCAAGCCCATTCACGCTACGCGAATCGTGCTCGCAGTGTGCTCGTTCGTTGCTCGGCTCGTGCTCGGTTCGCCAAGTATGGACGCACCATTATAAGAACGATGATCGCTGAGGTAAAGTGGTCTAAAGTCATCTGAGGCTTATACTTTCTGGTCATGAAACATGAGCTGAGCGAGTAGGACCAATGAAAACTCAATGGATACGAACTGGAGAGGAATCAAGACATTATTAACAAATCTATGAAATATGTATGTTCCTATTACCCTAGGTCTTTATGATGGAATATAAATGAACCCTAAGTAACTAAGCAGAAGTCACATATTCAGTCTGACGTACCTTTGACTCCAGAAAATGTACTCAGAAATATCATGCAAGCAAGATTAGACCAATTAAGTTAATATATTCAAATACATACAAAAATGTCCTCCCTATTAAAGTAACATTAGGTATTACTCGACATTCACTCGCGTCACGCTTTTTAAAACACCGTAGATTTATGTTAAACATATTCATAGCAATTAGTAAGGGAAGCTAATTTCCATTAGCCGGGGTGTTGTTGTTGCGTATAATGGTATTCTTTAGTGCGGTTCCGGTCAATTAGTCGCCATTCAAAACACGTAGCGCCTACTTCGGTAATTAGAGTGGGAGAATACACCGATACAAGAGAAGTAATTAATTTGACATAGTAAATAATTGCTTTGTTAGCGGTCGAGTTTCTCTTTGTTTTTTTCTTTTTCAAATTTTTCAGAGGAACCCGAATGTGGTTAATTAACACGTACTGTATAAAAGGAACGTGGGTGTACGGTTTGGTACGATCGTGTTGCCAGTGTAGGTGCTGCTTTAATTCTGAGAAATTTATTTTAACCCAATTTATTGTTGTCGTGATTTATTACTTTTGTTTTTGGACATTGTCGTGTTTCTAACGCTGACACGTTTCAACATAGTAAACATAAACAATTTGCTGTTATATGGAAGTTTAGGTCCTAGAACGCTTAGTAAATTAAAAATTTACGTTGGATAAAATACAATGTTGCCAGGTGAAACTTAAAATATTTTTTACGATTGTTTTTCTTCAAAAGATTTTTTTTGTCAGACACTTACGTAAATGAAGAGACGTTAATAAAACTGCTTAGCTAATAAACATCAGTATAAGTTGTACGTTGTATTTATATACTCTGGGGTATAAGTAAGCTTTTAATATTTATCCTAATTGTAACTTCGTAACTTTTATATTATGCGAAAGTGAGTTTGTTTGTTACGGCTTCACGCCTCAACTACTCAACGGACCATCATTAAATTTGGCATGCAGATAGCCTATGGTATGGAGAAGGACATAGGCTACTTTTTATCCCGGGAACGCGGGTAAAACCGCGGGGGACAGGTAGTTTTCTATATTATGTAACAAATGATCAGTAAGTTATAATACACACAATACAGCTATACTACTGTACTTACGTCATTACTACATAATATGTAAAAAAATAATTTAATATAGCACCAGATGTAAATGAAAGCTGTGAGGTTCCTAAAAAAAAGCTTTTAATCATAATTCAGTAAAAATACACGGTTTTATTCAGGTGTGTAAGCTGCCTCCAACATCCCATCTGCATCAAAGACGGATTCATTAAAATATTAAAAGTGCGGTACCCTTCCGATAACACAAACTAGCATCTTTTTGGTCAAAAACAAACTGTCCTTTGGAGAGCTCCCGCGGCGTAAGTTATTAAACTTTTATGTTTGTGTTTTCAGTTATAAGGAGGAGAAATCCGCCAACCTATTTGTTAATTCATTTGAGCACTATTATTTACGCGCGAAGAAAGTTTTACGTCATAAATTAAGTGGAGTCTAAGTTGGCGGTCGTAAATCTAAGAGCTCCGCCCCTCCCACTTGTCTGCTGTGACAAACCCACAACGGGATGTTTCGATGATTGCGGTGACTATCATTTGTGATTTAATTACGACAAGTTTACATTGTATTGTATAATTTGCACTTGCATGTCGTCATGCATTTGTGTGCATGAACATGTCTGCATCTCCTGAGTTTGGATGTAATGACCTATGTATATCCATAGACCATACATGTACTATAATTACTTGTCCTGCCTGACTGATTCATCAACGCAGAGCCTAAACTGCTGGAGCTAAATTGGCTACAACATAAAGTTATTTGACTGCGGTAGGTATTCTGTAAGGTGGAGGTACTTCCACAGTCGAGCTGCTCTTTGAGCGAATACACGCTATGATAGATCTCATTCTAATTCTAATTCTTTATTTCAGTCATAATCCATATTGAAAACATTAATTTTACTATCTAAAAGTTGTCAGGGCATGTACCTAAATATAATAAAATGGTAGGCTTATTATATACCTACCTAATTAAAATCCATCGAATTGTATTGTTGTAATACAATACAGATTAAACCATCCAAATCGGATAAACCGTTTTCGAGTAATCTGTGAACACATCTTCGAACTATGTTTGGAACACTTGTTCTTTTTGTATTATTTTTACTTATAAGTCGTATAAAAAATACAGGTGTATTGAGAACCTCCTAATTTTTTTGATATTGGTTAAAATGCAATCTTATTTACGTTCCAATTAAGGGTCTAAACTGAATGAATAGCTTTGACTTTGTCCTACAATACACAAAATTATATACACACGAGTTGTACCCATTTTACGGTTGTGGTTTAACTATACAAAACATGTCGGTTTTAAAGTTGACATTTCGCTGAATTTACTCGTTTCTTACCCTTACGCAACTACCCTGTACCAGTACCTACTTGTTTATGGTACGGTACACGATGCGGCTACATTTGTATAATCATTTATTCGTCTCGAAAGGTGAATAAGATTTTCATTAGATAAGGGTAAATACTACTATTGTAGGCCAATGTTGGGTTGGTTTTGGTCATAAGAATTTTTGAAATCTTAAACTATATAGGGTGGCAGGGTGACTGGTAGTCTGGTAATTAGTAAACGACACTTGACACATGATTGTACTCATGATAACAAACAACTTTCCCAAAGAAACAAATAGGGATACATAACTAAATTAAATAAAAGCTGATGGTTTATTATTATTCTCGTTAGGTATTACATATTATTGACTCATGTACTAAGTAAATTTAAAAAAATGTGTCTTTGGGAAAAAATAAATTATCACGACTACTATCATGTGTCTAAGTAGGTATACTTTACTAATTACCAGTCACCCTATATATGGGGAATGGTATTTATTTTTGGCATTTGTCATCGTAAGTAAAAAGGAAAAACCTGTTTTGAAATGTACAAACAAAACCCTTTCATTTGATACCCCATTTAAACTTGTAGCCCGTACTTTGAAATATTGGTTCCAAATTCGGCCCGTTTTGAAATTAAACTAAAAGGTTTATTGTTTTTTATTTGTATTAAGGTCGGGTAAGCAATATTTAAAACCATTTTTTATTTCAATTGATAGCATTATTAGTTGCAGAAATATAGCGCTGTGACAGTCGGACAGAATGAGATGGATGGAGTGGCAACATAAGGATTCCTTTTTATTTTTTTGGTTCGAGACCCTAAAAATAACGTTGTATATAGTTAATTCGTCACGATTTCTACAATTAAATGAACAAACCAGTTGCTAGTGGTCAGTTAGTGTGCAGTGAACCCTACAACTTTTATTAAACAAGGTTAGGTGTGCGGTCGCCGTGTAAAGTACGTATAAACTAAAATGGAAACTGTTAAAAGCAGAACATACCATTGCCCGAGGTGTTGGTCCATTATCTACTTTTCATTAAAGTTTTACTTTTAACTATTGAGATACATTTTATTGTATACTAGTTCTTCGTCGCGGTTTTACTTTCATGGGATAAACTTATGCCCGCAGACCGGTAGCGTCTTGCCTTCTGGCATGAAATTAGTTTAGGTACAATTACGAACTTTATTTTGGAACTCATTTAACGTTGAATATCGTGAAGCAAACGTATGACCTTAAAAAGCATTATTAGCATGTAATTTGAAATATTTGTATTGACCTGCTATCAGATATCGCATATCAAAGTCAAAGAGCTTTGACCCTTTTGTCATTATGAGTGTGCTTACAACATCTAGGAAATGGATCCCATATTAAAGTTCGCGACTATAGCTTTACGAACGGAAACATCTATTTAAATATTTTTTCTAACCAATTATATTTACTTAATAGCTTTTTTATAATTACTAATAATCTGACTGTTTTACAAAAAACTTAAACCGACTTCAAAGTACATGAAGAAGTAATCAAATCCTGATCTGATGACAATGGGACCAAACGGGAAGTGACACTTCGAGACAAAAAAGAATTTTCCAAATCGGTTCATAAATGACGGAGTTATGAGGAAAGAAACATAAAAAAAAACATACAACCGAATTGAGAACCTCCTCCTTTTTTTGAAGTCGGTTAAAAACAAGCATATGGCTCGCCTGATGGAAGCTTGAAGACTAGCTTGCTTTTACCAATAACCCGTGAAAGTGATACTTGAAGGTCAACCGATCTGGGGGCCAAGTCTAATGAAATAGCATATTGACACGATACTATTGCAATTCCATTATCATTGAGCCGATTGAGCAACTCATAATGATCGAAAATAATTTTAGTACAAAAACTGTCAAAACTGACGCTGAAGTTTATGTCAATAGGTTGACTTACAGGCAGACGGTCCACCTGATGGTAAGTGGTCTCCGCCGCCTATGGACATTTGCAATACCAAGGGGATTGCCGATGTGTTGCCGACCTAAAACTTGACTACGACTTGTGTAATTTAGTACTGTTGACACATAGTGCTGTGTGTATAGAGTCGACATTAGATTGACGCGCGGCTTCGCGCTCGAACTCGGTTATCCTGGGACAGTCCTCACACACGGTCATCTGATCCCAAACTAAGCAGAGCTTGTACTATTGAAACCAGAAAACTGATATACTAAATTGATCTACATATACTACTTTTAGTTTGTAAATACACACTTAATGTGCATAATTACACCCAGACATGTTCATGCACACATATGCATGTCCTGTGTGGGAAACTGGGAATCGAAGTCACGACCTGCGGCGCGATAGGTGGAGTCTTAACCAACTGCGCCAACTTGCCCGTCTTTATGCGATTTATATATTGCGCCTGGTTATGAGATTTTCACAAATCACAGGGCACGAGTATTGTCATAGGCTTCGTCTGTATATAGACGGACTCATTGCTCTGTGACAGACTATATCAGATTCTATATAGTTAATTCAACACTTATTTTATTAACAACAAATATGTACAAAATACAATCTATATTTACAAAATATAATCTATATATAGAAAATTTCCTCAAGCCTGCCGCTGCTTCCGATTAACGGCAAGGTTCCCAGAAGGCTGGCAGCGTTTCCTCTTTGGATAGCCAAGCTGACGCGTTGGCGGAAAAAGCTCCCCGCCCGCTGGTCTCCGGAGGTCTCGATCAATAAACAAATATTATTTATCTAAGAGCATATGACAGCCGCTTGTTAAAAGTTCCCAATGCACATTTTTATGTGAAGAAGTCATAGCAGAACTCGTTCGTTGTTCACGGATAATAGTTCAAGTTGGAATGATTTTTGTTATGCATAAATACCGGGTTTTACGTACACGTATAACTATAAAACGGAATGGCATTAAAGTTTTGCATTTTAATGCCGGTATTAAACCGGGCTGAATATAAAAAAAGCCTAGATTTATATTTGTAACGCTTTGCGCATTTTAGTAATAAAGAAGGAGAACTGCTTTTTTTAAAGTTAAATCTTGTATGTTAGCCTTGACTCTACATTGTGTTGCAACTTGAATCGAACATTAAACAATACACCTCCTTTTCTGCACTGCAGTCGGTTCAAAGCATTCAATAAACAATACACATTGTTTCAGCAATAACTTCAGCACAATTCGGTGTTCAAATATCGTTTGTCGTAGCATAGTGTGCACTTCGGCGCCTACGGGTGCCTACGGGTGCCTACGGGTGCCTACGGTGTAGCCCGCTGCCCCTTTGTTGCTACGACGTGGCGCCGTAGCTTGTAAATGGTTCGTAGCGTGAGTTTGATTGTTTTATTGCTTCACTAGCTTTCCACCCTGCGAGTTCACTCGGGTTCACCTCTTAGAGAATGAGTTACGGGAAATCCTATCTTATAGTATCCCGATAATAAGGTTCTCGAGGAAAATTCCTTCAATCTATGTCCACCGGTTTTGGCTGTGCTTTATCAGTCAGTGATATAGTTTTATTAAAGCCAGAAAGGTTATTTTGCAATGAAGGTTTGTCGTGATTCTTATGAGTAGGTACATAATAACCTTTCTTTATATGAGGATTTGCATCTTAAGCAGTCGGAACTTATTTTCAATTGTTTGAACTTCACTGCCAAGTTTATTAGAAAATATAACCGTAAAAAGCGTCTTTAACATAAAAAAATAATATGTTTTCTGTTATCTTAAGCTTCATAGCCTAATTTAATATGATTTTATGTTACTCTTGGTTTATTAGATAACACATTACTCCGCAGGTTGCGTCGTCACGTAAAATGCATCGTATGAGTTCCATAAACAAGAGAATCCTTGATTTTACGCGTCTTTGACAGCAGTTTAATATCCCTCGTCTCTCGGCGTTTAATATAAGCTCGCCGGGCGCGCGGCGCTTTGTTAGTTAGGCTAGTGTAAACATATCATAAATCCGCTCGCGAAATATTAAACTGTAGGCTTTGTTCTAAGACGTACGCTCGAGACATGCAAATACAGATCGGTAATGTGCCATGTAGGCAACAGCTGTTCCCCTTGATTAAGTCATAAATATGCAGCCCGGGTACGAAACATGTATGCCGGCAGGAACAACCTTCGTTCCGCCATAGTTTCGTTTATACGGCCGTTTTGAATTTTATTAATTTTTCGGGACGGGTTAGGTGAAAGGACGCCGGGTATTGCTTCCGCTGTAATGATTACGTGAGGTCCCTCACAACCAATAATACTCTTTCCCGAAGCAAAATGGATATTTGGGGATTCCATTCATAAAAATATTATGATAATATTAAAAAAAAACCTTATTTACTGTTCCTTCTCTTCACGGTACCTACTTGCTCGTAATAATCTTATTATTCTGATATAACTCAATGTCAACAAAAGAAATAAGAGAAAATCTGTCTGTCGAGAAATAGGCCAAATGGCTTCCTAATAAATATGATTGGAATATTTATATCGCGCCATATTTTAATAATTAATGTCCCTCTGTATTTTTATTTCTATTCAAATATCCAAATTAAACAATTGGTCTCGCGCTTAATTGAAAAATATTCGCCCAAAAAGAAACATTGGACAAATTAAAAGGCGATCCATGGAATTTAATAAAAGCAGACATTTGAATATTCAACAAACACGGGATTATAGAGGAACCGTCCGATTTAATCCATTCTGTTCAGTAAATTGCTTTACAAATTGTTTGTCTACCTATTAGGGCGAATATTTACATGCGATTATGTTTTAATTTCACACCGAAATCATGTTCGGTGTTATTAATTAATCACTTTAATCGATTTAATTCCAATTAACAATTAACAATCGTAATCGGATACATCCATGCTAATGATTCGCGTCAGTTATTTAATTCTGGTTATGACGTGAATGATAATTAAAATGATGGAACAAATAATATTAATAAAATGAAATGAAACATTGTTTAGACTTAAGACGATAAAGGTGGGCGTACACGGTATCTGTTACGTTACAAAACAATCCAATACAAAACAAATAAATCCTCGTTGCAGATAGTGTAAACATGGTTTGGCTTAGGTAGGTACGTGTGTTTATGCCATGTAAACATTCCGTAGGTCTCGGCCGCGGCTCTGCGCTGCGGTGGCTGCCACTCCTTAAGTACACTCTTGGGGTTCTCGGCGGTAATTTACCGTGATACTTCTGCTTCTATCGCGGCGATGTTGCAAAAATTGCCGATTTTCTAGCGTTAAACCGCTAGTGGTGATAGGTATTAAACTAAGGTTGATTTTAAAATGTTCTCAATCATGCTTTTGGGAAATAATATCACGTTGTCTAGTGCTGCATACGTTATACAGTGTCTTATTCTTTTTTTTAATCAAGGCTTATAAATTAAATACTATTAAAAAGAGCTTATTACACGACTGCCCAAAAAAGGAGTGTAATGTTTTCAGAGTTTATGTATGTATATTCTAGTTTCGTTAACTTTTAAATGCCTGAACAGACTTAGATACTTTTTAGACCGCACATATTTTATAGGAAATCATACAAAATCCCAAAGATTTGAAAGCTTTCAATCAAGACTGTTTCATAGAGCAACGTGAGCTTCGGAGACTTAATGCTCTCAAAAGAAACAGAATGAGATCTTACCCCTCCCGTGCCTGCGTGCCCAATTACTTTCCTTATAATCGCAAAGATAACGTTCTTGCGCTAGTCAATTCACACCATCGGGCTTAAGTTTAATTTTTCCATGTATTATGAACGAGCATGACCTTTTGGTCTTGTGATCTTTCTTTGCATATTATTTTGTACACGGCTAAATCCCAAACTAAGCATGTACCACAGTCTATAAAACCATACAGTCGTTCGACGAAGACGTCTAGATAGGGCAATCGTGCGGGGTGTGAGGGGTGAGACGCGGGAAAGCCGAGCCCGACCTGCGAATAAAACGATTTTAGTAGCTCGGGACACAGCATACTTTATATGGCCGTCGCGATACTGTCTAGTTGTTGTCGGCATTTTCCACGAGATCAAAGGCGTCGGACGATTGTATGGTTTTATAGACTGTGCTTGTACTATGGAAACCAGACAACTGATATAAGTACTACATGTGCTACTGTTTTGTTTGTAAATACATATTTAATATACATAATTACACCCAGAGTCAAGACATGCAGACATGTTCATGCACACAAATGCATGTCTTGGGTGGGAATCGAACCCACCTGTGTGGGATGATAGGTGGAATATTAGCCACTGGCCCATCTCCGACAAGTATACGTGGCGAAATACATCGTAAGGAGCCATGGCACTCTGGTACAACTTTAGTACCCGCATAACTGGCTGGCCATCGAACAAATTAACCCAAAGAAGCAAGTTCATTTTGTATGCAATCTGTTCCGTCGATTTCCCACCACCGACAGTGCTCTTTGATTGGCTAAGTCAAGGAAACATGCGCTCCGATTGGCTAAGTCGAGGACACACTAAAAATTAAGATGCAGTGATTGGTCGGTTGTCATTAATCAGTGCATATAACTAGTTTCGGAATTAGATTGCTCTGACATGTCGCCAAGCACATTTTTGGGTAATTTCGGCAGCTGGACATAAGAACTAGTTCCCTACTAGTCCTTGCGTGTTAAAAACCACCGGCTGCATCAGCACAGTAAAAAAAAATAAACTCCTGATACCTCGGTGTAGCAGCTGATCCCCAGTGTAAACCAGCACGTGTCTCTCAAGCTTCCAAATTTGCCTCGCTCCTGAGATCCTGATTCTGACAAGTGTACCTTGTTAACGCGGTCAGCGCAGCGGAGCGGAGTGGAGCGGAGTACAGTTAATTATGGGGCAGCTAACAGCTACGTAGTTGCCACTAATTATAAACGGCTAATTCTTGATGATAAACACTTTACGAATGCCGGGTGGTTCTAAGATGGGGAAGTGATGAGGCTTTGGGTGTGGAATTAATAAGTGTACCTAATACTTCAAAATTTCGATAATCTGTATTAAAAACGTCTAAAAAGATAAAAATAATAACGTTTAAGCAACCTAGGTACTCCATCCACACATATTATGATTATTTTCATCGCATGTGACGTGTATTTTAGACATATTTAGTATGAGTTTTTTCAATGTAATATTTAATTTTAGATAAGTAAAAAGATGATAAAAACAAAATACTCATCAACACGAGTCAATCGAGTTCAAACTTCACATATTTTCCATACAAATGTACATATTTTTGGTATTTAAACGCATATAGCTATGAGCTATTATACTATATATAGATTATTAATGCAAAAAATCTCTTCAAAATTGATGCCGTAGTTTTGAGGAAAATAGTACTAAGTTTAAAATTATTTTTTAAGAGTAATTCTTGGATTGCTTTCACTCACATCATTGCGAAGACAAACCAAATGAAATTTACATCCTCACCCAAACGTACGTCTTAATCCAACGAATACTCTTTTTAATAAACTTTGATTAAACAAAGCAAATACAAATTCAAAAGCGAATACCAGACATGTGTTGTTTTCAATTTGTATTTGCTTTTTTGGCCTCACTCCCGTGTTCCGCGCGCTCTATCTGCCTTTGGGTCTGTAATCTGTGAGGTATCCCATCTCCGTTCAGTCGTGTGTAAAAAAACTGTATTAGTCTTATTTCATGTTTCACCAACAGTACCTCGAACACAATATAAAATAAAACGTGTTTATTAACTCGTCAACGCATGACAGCAGTACCTCCACGTGTGCCAACGTAGTCTTGCTATCGGGAAGGAATGTCTAATTCCCTCCGGATGGGAAGGCTGCGGGCCGGTGTACCCCGGGCGTCGGTTAGCGACTTTTGGTCCTGAAGATATTGGATACTTGTGTTCGGTGTTTTTAGGATCAGATCTCTCTAGCCGAGGGCCAAATCTGCTGTCTCCAATCCAAGGTGTCAATCGTACCGTGCCGATGGATGCGTGGCTGAGGGGTAGCTCAGTCGCGAACGGTGTCTCCTCGAAACCGGGGCAACTCGGGGAGTATTTTTGCCCTTCGACTGGACAAGCTGGGCTCTGCCAGTCGTGACCTTTAGTTCCCTAGCTTCTCGTGGGATATATATGCAAGAAGATAACTTAAATCTAAAAGATATTGTTTCTGCCCTGGATTCCATCCAGGTCAAATCTGTTGAAGGGTCGGTGGGAGTGCTCGAAGCACCCCAAACGCCCTCGACATCCACCTCCGCTACTGTGAGGCCGAGCCGTGAGAGGGATGGAGGCTTAACTGACTCCAGACCGATCACGGTGCCGACCTCTAGTGGCGAGGTACCAAAACCTGACAGGATAAAACTGTCGGGTGCTGCTCGGAAGAGGTTCCAACGGCTTAAGGCGGCGAACGTGGGAGTCAACGAAGCCCTCGTACTCTGCCGAAAGCCGTGGAGCGAGATTCCGAAGGATAAACTTCCTCCCGTGGGCTCGCCTAAGGTTGATCCTAAGGCGGTTAAAAGAACACGGTCGGAAGAAGAGTCCCCCAGGGAGCATCTTAAAAAAGCTCCAAAAACTTCCCTAGAAGGAGGAATTAAACCGACTTTTAGGGAAATTGACAAGCCATTAACTACGCCATCATAAAGATGGGCGAAATCGGTGTCGGGCCGAGATTTTTGGGACTCTCCCACAAACCAGGCTGGCTTCTCGTAACCTGTGAAAATCAGGAGAGCCAGCAATGGATCGAAAGGGAGGTCCCAAAGCTGCTACCGTGGCCCGAGGCGAAGCTCTCCGTAATTCCGGAGAGTGAACTGCCTAAGCCTACGGTTAGTATAGCTTTTATACCCAAGGGGGAGGTGAGCACCATTCAAGATGCCCTCCACCTAATAAGGGTACAAAATGTGGGGCTTTATACGGAGCACTGGCGTATCCTAGCCAGTAAGGAGGACAAGGCCGGTTATACTGTAACCATGGCATTGGACGAACCCTCCGTTGAAGCCCTAAAAGAAATGGATTTCAGGGCTGTCTTTGGCTTCAAGAGAGTACTCTTCAGGATCAAGGGCAGCTCTGAATCCACGATTCAAACAGCGGAAGCATCCTCGGGGGCTGTAGTGTTACCACAACCTACGAATCCCCCGGGAGTGGTCGCTGCCCCAGTCGCTTCTACCAGTGGGAGCGGGGTGCCCAAACGCCTACCGGCGACACGGCCCTCAAGTCTCCCGTGGCAGAATAGCGGCTCTCGGGGCGGGAAAAAGAGGCCTGGGAGGGCTCAGCCTGGTCGTGGACGTCATCGTCCGCAACGGGGCGGAGCGCAGCCCGGGCCTTCCGCTGCACCATAAATGGCGCCCCAGGGAGAATCGGCGAGGATCCTCCAGGCTAACCTCCACCATGCCGTAGCTGCAACCGCGGTCGTGGAGCGCTGCTTTGTTGAGGGTCATGCAGAACTCGCCTTCATTCAAGAACCCTGGGTGCGCAACCAATCTATTCTGGGACTCAACGCTGCTGGCAAGGTACTTTACAATACCTGTGGCGTAAAGCCCAGAGCTTGCATCGTGTTTTCGAAACATGTTAATTTTTTACCTGTTCCAGAGCTTTGTTTTGACGACCTGGTAGCAGCGTTTATTAATCTCAAGGGTTGGGATGGGGCCAGAGTAATTGTGTGCTCGGCCTATCTACCCGGAGATAAATCCGATCCGTCTGAGGAGCTGAGACGTGTCGTCGATTACGCCCGGCAGCATGGCGCAGAGCTAGTGGTAGGTTGCGACGCGAACGCTCACCACACTGACTGGGGCAGCAGCGACGTCAACAGTCGGGGTGAGTTACTATATGACTATCTTATTCAAAACAGTCTTGGAGTGCTGAATGTAGGATGTGAACCAACCTTCGTCACAAGCAACAGACAAGAAGTTTTAGATATTACCTTCGCCACAAACAAACTGGCCTCTCACATTTTTGATTGGCATGTTAGTGGCGAAACCTCAATGTCAGATCATCGACATATCCGCTTCGAAATCAAAGGCTTGCTAGCCTATGAGTCGATCACTTATCGGAACCCCAAGAAGACCGCCTGGACTGACTACAGAGACATTCTAAGGCGGAACCTGGAGGACTGTCCGAAGAAAATCAAAACATCTGAAGAGCTTGAGATGGCGGCGGTCATTGTCTCTGAAGGCATCACAAATGCCTTCGAGAAGAGCTGTCCGCTAAAAGAAAAGACTTCAAAAACTAAAGTCCCCTGGTGGAGCTCAAAACTTAGGAAACTAAGGGAGAAAACTAGGAGACTATTTAATAAGGCTAAGAAGACGCGGGAATGGGAGGTCTACACGAAAGCCTTAACAGAGTATAATAAGGAAATAAGGAAGGCTAAGAGAGCTTCCTGGAGAAAGTTCTGCGAGGACGTCAAACACACGCCTCAAGGAGCTAGGCTTCATAGAATTCTTGCCAAGGAAAAACCTAGGCAAATAGGTCTTCTCAGGAAGACAGATGGCTCCTTCACGTCTAACGAGAAGGAAAGCTTGGAGGTGTTAATTTCTGCCCATTTTCCTGGGGCTCAGGCTATGAGCCTAGTAAATGCCGGAATGCCCGTCTGCAGAAGGCCTCATAACGAGGACTGGCGCAGAGCGGCGCAAATCATTAGACCACGGCAGGTAAGATGGGCGGTAAACTCCTTCAAACCTTATAAATCAAGTGGAGCTGATGGTATCCAACCTATTCTGCTACAGAAGGGATTGGATATCCTTATTCCTTTCTTGATTAAAATATTTAGAGCTAGTTTAGCCCTGGGGGTGGTTCCAGAACCATGGACCAGGGTAAAAGTACTATTTATACCTAAGGCTGGTAAAAAGGACTATTCTTTACCAAAGTCCTTTAGACCTATAAGCCTTACTTCTTTCTTGCTTAAATCTATGGAGAAAATCATAGATAGCTATATTAGGGATATGGTTCTAGCCACGAATCCTATCCATTGTACTCAACACGCCTATCAAAGTGGAAAATCCACTGAAACTGCTCTGCTCAACCTTGTTGACAGAGTAGAGAAGGCGTTAGAGGACAAAGAAATTGCCTTATGCGCTTTTCTAGATATTGAGGGAGCCTTTGACAGTACCCCTACTAGCAGTCTAGTTGGGGGACTGGAACATAAAAATGTGGACCCCACCACTGTTCGATGGGTTAAGGCCATGCTCTCCAATAGATCTAATACCGTATCACTGCATGGCACTTCTCTTGAAGTATCTGTAGTGAGAGGCTGTCCACAAGGAGGAGTACTATCTCCCCTTCTGTGGACACTGACCATTGACCAACTCTTATATAAGATGGCGGAACTTCGAATAGATGTGCAAGGCTACGCTGATGACCTTGTAATTACTGTTCGGGGATTCTGCCAAAGTACTATATCGTACCTTATGCAAAGAGCGCTCAATACTGTAAGTAGATGGTGCAAAGAAAACCAACTATCGGTAAATGCCGACAAGACGGTTCTGGTACCATTTACTAGAAAACGGTCCCTAGATAAACTAGTCATGCCGACACTTAATAACAAAAGTGTACAATTTTCCAAGGAAGTCAAGTATCTGGGAGTAACCATCGACCAGAAGCTGACTTGGAACAGTCATGTAGCTAACATAATACAAAAGGCGAAAATCGCCTTAGGAATATGTAGCAGAATGGCAGGTCAACGTTGGGGACTCAGGCCTCAAATGATGCTATGGCTATACTCCACCATTGTGAGGCTGTTGATAACATACGCCTCTGTGGCTTGGAGTAAAAAAGTCAGTCAAAAAACAACAATTGCCTTATTAGGCGGGATTCAAAGAACCGCTTGTATTATGGCAACTGGAGCCATGTCAACCTCCCCTGGAGCGGCCCTTGATGCTATGTTAGATCTGACGCCCCTGCATCTACATGTAGAGAAGGTGGCGAAGACAACTATGCACAGGATTCACGCACAGGTGGGAGTGAAATGGCTCTCCCAGGCACTAAACTCCCTTCAGGATTCAGTACTGGAAATTCCTATTCTGAACATGGTCACAGACATGATGATCCCTCAGAATAATTTTCGTAAGCATTACGAAATTGAAATACCCACCCGTGACGACTGGCTAGATGACAAGGTCACGTGGGTGGAGGGTAGCCTTAAGTGGTATACCGATGGATCCAAATCAGGATCTGATGTAGGCTGTGGAATGTATGGAGAGCGTCCAAAAATCAGCAAAAAGCTGAATCTTGGAAAATACGCCTCTATATTCCAGGCAGAAGTACACGCCATTCTTGAATGTGCGGACACTAATCTGCAGAAAGACTACGTCAACCATACAATATATATCCACTCGGACAGCCAGGCAGCTCTCCTAGCACTGGCCTCCGATTCAATTAACTCTAAACTAGTTAAAAACTGCATGGACCTACTAAACCACCTGGGCGAAAAGAACAGGGTTGTGTTACGGTGGGTTCCTGGACACACAGGAATCGTCGGTAATGAAAAAGCTGACGAACTAGCTAAAGCTGGAGCTAATGGGACCCCTTATGGCCCCGAGCCAATTTGTGGTGTACCTAAAAGCCTGGCAAAACTTATTATGAGGAACCTATATGTAAACTCATCCATCGATTCTTGGAAAAACGCTCCTGGAATGAACCATTCTAAGGCACTTATAAAGGCCTTTAATAAAAAGTCTACAATAGAGGTTTTATCTCTAAGTAGAAACAACTTACGCATACTTGTGAGAGCCTTAACGGGGCACTGTGGATTGAACAAACATCTGTTCACCATCAGTGTTCACGACTCGAGGTTGTGCAGATTTTGCCGTGAGGCGGATGAAACACCAATACATCTCTTGTGTGAGTGCTGTCCACTTATGCCTAAACGAAATACTCATCTGGGGAAACACCTGTTACACCCAGATGAAGTCAAATCCATTCCTGCCAAGAATATTGTGCAGTTTATTATAGCTGTAGGTCTTGGCAGTGAAATTTAATTAACGTGGCGATCACAATAGATCTAGTCTGGTCGCAGTGATACAAGCTCTGGAAAGACTTGAAACAGCCACTTAACCCAAATAATAATAATAACTCGTCAACGAAAAGTTCAAGTTCGTTTGCTCATATTTAAAGACCCATAACTTAACAACATTTCAGCTTCAAACAACACATTAATAATGTAAATTATGCAAATGAACACGAGCATATTTTGATCGGAAAACTGTACCATTTCACATTGGAGGCTGTTGTCGAAGAATTTCAGAACTCGTTATCTCGATGGGGTAGGTAAATTGACGCAAATTCACGACACTTGGGTACCTTACTCCGTAGGTTCGCCGATAACAAACTTTTTCCGTTAAACCTTGCAATTTATAACTTCTCTGTACCCATTTCGGACCAAGAAGACCGCTTAAACGTGGCCCTGGGAATAAAAGTAGCTGGTGACTTGGTTTTTCTTTGTAGATTGTTTCTTCTATTTCTTGTAAAGAAGTATTTACACTACTGCATTAATCATCATCATCATTATCAGCCTATAATGTCCCACTGCTGAGCACAGGGCTCCTTTCACAAATGAGGGTGAAAGGGACTGGGCGATACTCCACCACGCGTGCCCACTGCGGATTGGTGGAGGTAGGCTAGTGGTCAACCTACTGTTGGAATTTTTCAAGCCTGCATTAATAATGAGTCTTTATTAGGTACTTATTTCTAAAACAGTGCTGAACCAGCAAATACACTGACCGTCAATATAAAAAAAAAACACTTGCAAGGTGCCTAAAGAAATCTAAATATCTCCTAAAACACATACAAGTTAGTTTTTTGAAGTAAAAATAAATTTGAATGATGCTTTTCACTTCAAGAAGCTAGATTGCGTGGTTTCGGAAATATTTCACGACAAGTCAGTAGCTTTTTATATTCTGAAATAACTCTATCGAGTTTACTACAATGCTTATATGTAAGTATAGGTTCCTAAAACAATTAGGTACTTATTACGCACTTGTACGATGTTAAGTTCAGGTCCTGGGTTCAAACAGTTTACGGCCATTACAAAATAACGAAAGTTGCCAATACCGGTGGGTACTGAAAAAGCAAGTGTTGCGTTGGCGGCACGCGGCTTCAGACGGTACCGAAACAGCAAGTAAACAGGGCAGATTGTTATCATCGATAAAATGAACATATCTTATTCATCATCATCATCATCAGCCTATAATGTCCCACTGCTGAGAACAGGCCTCCTTTCACAAATGAGGGTGAACGGGACTGGGCGATACCACACGCCATGATACTACCGCGTGCCCACTGCGGATTGGTGGAGGTAGGCTAGTGGTCAACCTGCTGTTGGAATTTTTCAAGCCGCCTAGGAGGCATCCAGCTAGCTTAACGACTATCACAATTAAGGGATAACCGGGACCAACGGCTTTACGTGCCTTCCGAAGCACGGAAAAGCTCGATTTGAAATACCACTAGGCGGTCACCCATCCAGGTACCGACAACGACAGACGTAGCTTAACTTTGCCGATCGATTAAGAACGAACGGCTAATCATGCTACACCACGAGCGCTTCTATATATATCATGTCTTATTATATTGTTATAATTATTAATATCATGTCCCTGCTAAGTACAGACGTTTTGCCGCGACATCTCGTAGGTATTCGAGTTGTGGTTTGTGGGTTAATATAATACCACAGAATACTATATATACTGGTACCTTATATATATAATAATATAGTAGCGGTGTAAACCACAATACCAATTCAAAAACATTTTCTTATTACCTAAGCTATTCTTATAGTGGCTTGAAGGTTTTATGGCTTACAAAAATGCCTTATTCATCCAGTTTTAAAAACTACAGTAGAATATTTGAAGCGCTTCATAATAATTCACGAGTATGACATGATTACGTACGTTGTTGAAGTTGTCGATTTCCTGGCAGTGCTACCCGGTGTCGGCATAGAAGGTACCTCTAGCCATGCCGAAATGCACGCTCGCAAACGTCTGACGAACTCTATTTACATAAATGCATTTAATAATAATTATAGTTGGAATAGTGCATAATGGAGTCGAAAATATTTATGGAATCGTTGGCATAAAAATAACCTAATTAAAAAGTTTATTTCAATTTCATAGTTTTATTTTTTTTACTGTGTATAGTCCTGTGTTTGACTGCAATCTCAGCATGGTAAGTTATGATGTGGCCGAAGTTCGTAAGCACACAAAGCCTAGAAGGAAGGCTTTCAAGTGCAACTGTCGGAACACCGAAAGGTGCTTGTGCGACATATTTTCATCTTGAGGGTGGTAGCCAGGCAGGTGGGTACTACAAAGTACCCTACCACAAGCTCAAGCTCATTGTAGTACTCTTACCCGGACTAAGCTATCACCGCCTTTAAGTTTAATGTAGTTGTAGTCGAGAGTTTTCTAGGTTTTCCACCTGGTATTTTGAAATGTTTGTCAGCTTTACAAATAGCTCTTGCATTGTTTTGATTTTCAATGGTTTTTACAAACAGAAAGAGAGTTCGATCGAAGTAATACAATAATCGTCCAGAAGTTTCACAGAAGCGGCGCCACCATTTTCTCAGATTAAAGTTCGTTATAAACTTACAATAAAGCTTGGCAAGCAGAGCCGCAGGCAAATATCCGTACAATGGGTACGAATAATAAACATTACCCAAAATTGTTAACTTCTAACTTCCAAGGTTTGACGAAGCCGTTGCCTTTTGTTTCTTCTATACTGATTTAACTTTGTTTTAATATAGATACAATATTCAATTTTAATGAATTTATTAGGCAGTTGTATGGAAAATACTTAGTGACTCTTGAAAGAGCTCTTTGTGTATAGTTTGAATAAATTAATTTTATATTTTTATTATTTGTGATATTGTTTGGTCCTTAATGGTGAATTAATGTGGGCTATGACATAACAACGACAAATCCATTTGACATAAGAAAGCAGTCTTACAGCTTAAAAATACTAACGTTTTCCGCTCCGAGTAGAAAGATATCCTAGGCTTTGTGATTGTTACTGTAATCTGTGTTTATACTAAAAGGAAAATTTTGTTCGAGATTATCCCTGAAACAACTGGATGTATTGTTATGACTAGCTACTGCCTGGTTTTCCACGGGCTTATATTTTTTCTCGAGAGATCGAACTTAAAGGATTTTTAAAAACACTAAAATACACTTGTAAATTATTTTCCAACCAAAACAAACAAATTTTCGTGAATTTATCTTAGAAAAATAGATATTTGGCAGATGTAATTATTTTGAATAGTGAAACTTTTCACACACACACACATCTGCCAAACTGCGTAACAGTTTGTTGGCAGGTGAGCTCTCACATTCACTTATGCCCGGTTTCAATAAACAAAAACGAATCGTTTTGCTTACCAATGGTAGGTTTTTTATTGCCAAACTGGGTATATAGATCATGTCGTAAGCTTATTTTACCTGTGATGGCTACTTCCATATGGGAGGGTCTGCTATGCAAAGCTTTGAGGTATTTGCTTCATTATTAGTAAAGATATAAGAGTCTTAATTTTAATAAATCTTAACCGATAACGGTCCGTAAATTATTGAAACCGGGCATAATACAATTAATGACATTGGTAATACCACGGAGGACAGAAATAAGGGTAATACATACATTTAGATAGTTTACTACTACACCCTATTATACTATTACTACATATTAAAAAGAGAATTTTAATTTTGAACTGCTTTGAGAAAATGAGATTTTATTATATTATTCTTTCCAAGAATACAAACTGACATCCTCTATGTAACCCCCTTAGAGTCGACCGTTACTTTACAAAAGGAGCATTATCCTCTCAAATCAAAAAGTCATTTATTCAGTTTAGGCCCTGGATAAGGCGCTTATGAGCGTTACAGGCGGAATAGACTCCAGCAAGAAACTCAACATGGTATTTTTGGGGTTCCAAACCAAAATGGTAAAAAGGAACCCTTATGGTGCCACTCCGTCCGTCTGTCCGTCAGTCACAGCGTTATATTTCAGCAACCGCTGATGCAACTGATTTGATATTTGGAATACTTATAAATAATACCTACCTATATTGCCATGTGTACTTGTGTAGAGAGACGGTAGACTTCGAACAGTTTGAGCGAATGACAAGGTCATGACTATATCTATCTTCCATAAATAACTATCGACATTTCAAAGGTAACAAAATTTGTTGGGTTCTATTGATGTTATTGGCAGCCACAGTATGCGATTAACGTCAACACACGTGTGTGTAAGACTTGATGGGGGTGTGACACGTCGATTCCCGAACGTGCCTTGTTTGTTTGGTAAAAGTTTGATTAATTACGGTACAGCTTGAGCCTATCAATACGGTGATTGTGTTTGAACGAACTTTGTTATAAACAAACATATCTTTGATGTTGGAAACTTAGCTGCCGTTTTAGTATAAAAGGTTTACTACTGCAAAATAATACCTATTTAAATGCTTGTCTGTTCTGTAGCGTAAGAAAAGGATGTAAGAAATGTAGTCCTGTCAAATTAGTCCAATGCTTGTTTTCAATATAAATGTAGTCGCCATCTATCGCGGGTACGCCTAAATACACGCAAAATAAGACGGAAAACATAGCTTTAAATATATTCTATCCTTTTTCAATAGGAATTTTCGTAAGAAAGTGATGAGATGTGTGTGACTAAAATTAGTTTAGTGCGATTTATAACGGAATCGGCACCAATTACCTACCTACAAATATTACACTTAATTTTATTTCTCATTATTAACTACTGTTGCTTTGTGTAAGTTTATTTCAGACACTACAAGAATGTCACAGGGTAGGGCAGGGCAGGACAGGGCAGGGTAGGGTAGGGCAGGGCAGGGTAGGGTAGGGTAGGGTAGGGCAGGACAGGACAGGGCAGGGCAGGGCAGGGTAGGGTAGGGTAAGGTAGGGTACAGTTGGGTAGAGTAGGGAAGGGTAGGGTATCACCACAGGGTAGGGTAGCACCACGCGAACGAAGTCGCGCCGGGCAGCTAGTTCATAATAAAGTTATCAAACGTTACAAAGCGCGAAAGCATTAAACAAATTTTTTTTTCAGGTTTCCAAAAGACGGGAACCTAATGAAGAAATGGATTAATGCTCTAAAACCGAACAATTGGGAACCAAACATATGGAGTAAAGTTTGTTCAGTACATTTTCCAGATTCTAGCATATATGAAACAAAAAATGGACTACGCTGATTAACACACGACGCCGTCCCATCGCTTTCTCTTGATCCATCGCCACCTGATCCCAATTTAGCGGAGGAATCATCTAATTCAAGCATATTCGAAGACTTGGATACTTTATCGTTACCTCCTGATCCTCTTCAACTGCTAATTGATACCAACGAAGCTACGAATACAAATGCTTGTCCAGTTTTTCAAAATGATGATATACTAAGAAAACGAAAACTAAAAAAACATATCGTTCTATTACAAAATATTTTAAAACGCCGTCGTTTACTAAGCAATGCACTATACGCGACTCGTCGGCGTTTAAAAAAGAAAATGGAATGTTTGTCTCAATTATTCGACAACCTAAAGAAAAAGAAACCGACAAACCAGGAACAAGTGAAGCTTTTAGGATCGTACAGACTTTCTGCAGCACCTCTTATCAGGAGAATGATTAATAAAGGATAACCTTTATTAATCATTCCCTTTATTACCTCAGAGTTAATATAAATTAACTCTGAGGTAAAATCAAATTCAATTGCTAAGACCGTGTCCAGAAGGGGCGTATTCGCCCCGATTCTCTCGCGCGAATGCAGGCGAGGTACTGGGAGCCAATACACTGCGTCCACAAGCAGCGCGCGAATTTAGAATAAAAACCGGCCAAGTGCGAGTCAGACTCGCGCACCGAGGGTTCCGTACAAACCTGTTGGTATATAAGTAAATGGTAGTATAGACCTGAGTATTTGATATGAATTTCAATTTATGACGCATTAAAAAAAAACTACTTACTAGATCTCGTTCACCAATTTTCGGTGGAAGTTTGCATCGTAATGTACATCATATATATTTTTTAGTTTTATCATTCTCTTATTTTAGAAGTTACAGGGGGGGACACACATTTTACCACTTCGGAAGTGTCTCTCGCGCAACTATTCAGTTTAGAAAAAAATGATATCAGAAACCTCAATATCATTTTTGAAGACCTATCCATAGACACAACACTTATGGGTTTTATTAAAAAAAAAAAGAGTTCCTATTCTAAGTATGGGGAACCCCAAAGTTTATTGTTTTTTTTCTATTTTTGTGTGAAAATCTTAATGCGGTTCACAGAATACATCTATATAAGTACTTACCAAGTTTCAACAGTATAGTTTCTGAAAAAAGTGGCTGTGACATACGGACGGACAGACAGACAGACAGACAGGCATGACGAATCTATAAGGGTTCCGTTTTTTGCCATTTGGCTACGGAACCCTAAAAACGCGTGTAATGCATTCGCGTGAGTGAATCGCCGCGATTTCGCCCCTTCTGAACAGACTCTAACTAAGATAATTTTGTTACTTAATAATTAAATGCTTGATGAGCCCGAATTATTAAATCTAGTTTGTATTTCTTACAATAGATTATAGGCTTTCAAAGATTATTCGTATAATAGCTGAGATAAGACTATTAATCGACTATATCAGGTATTCTACACCGTCTGTCTTACATAGACAATATAATTGAGCCGCGATAATTGAACCTCAGGCTTCAATTATAACTAATTTGATGTGTCGGGTGTCAATTGCATTCAACGTTAATTAGTTTACCATTAATCTATCTTTTGGTATTAGTTATAATTACGATTATAATAAAGAAACAATATTTTAAGTCACATCTTCGTATTTTTGTAACTTATAATAAATAAAAACACAATCAAAGCTTTGGTACCAATAAAAGTGTAATAGAAATATTTATAGTATTTTAACGCCAAATATATGATACCATAAAATAAATATCACATAAATATACTGTGAAGTATTCACAAAACGCAAACGTTTTCAGCTTATTTGCTATGCAAAAGACATTCATGTTGCCAACTGTACTGTAATTTAATAATCCGATCCAATTCTTATTCAATGAAAATATTTCTATTAATAAAACTTTATTTTGTTGTGAGAATATATAAAGTAACTGGAATTTTTCTGAGTAAAAATAAAATGAATATTATTAGAAGAGATTACGCAATACGGCATTGTGAATGAAAAGGCTGGTAATAGTGGGACAGCGAAAATTCCCTCTATTCAAGACCGGCCGGCCCAAATAAATTGTTACGATTTTTCTTTGACGCCTCTTGAATGTTTCTTTACAATTCGCCTAAAGTTACAGGGTGGCTGAATAGCGAGGAGCGATTATCACAGTGAAAAATATAAAATAAAAAAGTATAAAAATACCAAAAGAGGGCTACCTTCGTAGAACAAACTTACCGACTGCATGGTATGGTGTTGTACGTACATTATCTCTAATAGGCTCTCACTTCTGGATTGTTTTTTAGGGTTCCGTACCTCAAAAGGGAAAAAGTAACCCTTACAGGATTAGGAAGGATTACTTTTGGGGCACAAATTGGAAATTAAAAATAATAGTTTTGAAAATTGTACCGACATATCACGCGCAGGTACAAAACATAAAGTTATTTGGCTGCTGTAAGGAGGAACTACTTCCTCAGTCGAGGTGCTCTTTGAGAGAATAAACGCTTTGCTCTACCTTCTTAGTACCTTTTGACAGCGTGTTTTTGGTCTCTTCATTCTATCAAACAGCAGAAAAGCAATGGTGAGAATAATGTTAAACCGAATATTCAGAGATGAAGACAAATCTAAAGAAACTACGAATTTTGAAGTGTAATGACACTTTAGAATCCTCAAAGCTGTTTAGCCAACAGAACACACACGCAATCCCGAAAGCCTTACCCTCCTTGGGCCAGTCGGGCAAAACTTGGAGCAAACTAAGCATAATAAATAGCACGAGTAGGTATAACAAAGGGTATAACAATATAGGTACGTCAAATTTGTCAGTATGTACTGACTCTATAAATGCATTACCATCTGACGTAGTGATGAGGTGGCTCGTGATTGGAGTCTAACTGGAAATTTAAAGCCATCTGATGTAAACACCAATTTATACCTTAACAGTAAAGACATAAGGAGGTGCAATCGTTAGCGTGTAGGTTAAAGCAATTAGTTATTCCGTGGTTAAAGTTTCGATACTCGTGCATAATTACCTATTTAAAACAAAGTTAACTTAGCTGTAACTTGTTAACTATTTTATAGTTAAGGTAAGGTAAGGTACTTATATACCTATATACAACGTGTAATGGCGCGTCCATGCTACGCGAACCGAGCAAGAGCCGAGTCACGAACGAACAGGAATCGTTCGTTGCTCGCGATGTCAAGTGTGGACGTACAACGAGCTTACAACGAGCATAGAACGATCGCGATGCGAATCTCTGTGTTCGTGAAAAAACTGTCAATCGGGCGGAGCACAGTCGAGCGCGAGATGAATGATCGTTCGAGGCTCGTAAGTCCGTCCACGCTACGCGAACAACGATCTAATCGTGTTCGTTCGAGGCTCGGCTCGTGCTCGCTTCGCGAAGCATAGACGCACCATAACGGAAAGATAAAATTCATAAAAGTACGCGAGTTCTTTGGTAGTACGCACGGCTACAGCTCAAGCTACAATTTCCAATATAAGCTGACCTCTCATTGTACGGTAATCCTATACAATGCGCTATGTAGAGCTAGGCGGAGTATGTATATGTAGAGCTAGGCGCACAGATCGCGAAAGAGAATATTTTATAATAATATTAGCAAGTGACGTGAAAAGAGTGACCCTCATTGAGCGGTGACATGTTGGTTATGATTTTAATTCAATAAACTTGGAAGCAAAAATTTGGTATGAATTTTAGAGAAATACATTTTGAGTTGAAGCTTTTTATAAAAAGTCTGATGTAGTCTTGACACCTTTTAGATAGAATATAGCCTTTCCGTAATCCGTTATACGTTGTATTACGGAGAAATTGACTGACATGTACGCACAGCCTAAACAGCAGTTCTAGAAACTGATGCACAATTAAGAGGAGTTCTTCAAAATTCAACCCCTATGGAAGTAACGCAGGTGAAACTGCGAAGCGGACGGCTAGTGATTCATAAATTATAACATGTAGTTTTATTAACCGCTATCGCTCGCTACTCACACCGTGGTGCAAGATTTATTTTCCCACTAGTTTCTGCTTGCGTCTTTACTCGCCCGGAATGTTAAAAGAAGCGATTCGACCTTGCGATACGGCGATACAAGCGTAGGCTGGGACCTTTATTCTAAATAAATTGTATCTAAGCTAGGTTCGATACGCAAGAAGCGAGCCAATAGCCTAGCCATTGGACATTATGATAACGAAGAGAAAATAAGTAAAATGTACATTTGGTTTGAATTATTCATACGTAATGGACTTTTGAAAAAATACAAGATTAACGAGTATTTGAAAAAATTAAAAACAATGCTTGGGCGTAGCGCTTGCCTTTGCAGGACATATCTTATGGAATAAATCTAAGTTTGCTTCCAAAAAGAGCTTGTAGAGTTTATTGCCGGCTCTTCTCAGCAGCAGCAACCTTCCGAACCGTAGGTACGTTAGAGTCTATGACATGCAGTAACCCTGTAGTAATACTGTTTAAAGGGTCACGTAAATAACGTCTCTCTATTGTCATTGTCAAATAATGTGACATTATTTAAGTGACCATATTAGTATATTAGTTAAATAGCGCTTTATGAGAAAGGGGCTTATTTTATAAGTGCATGTGAAGGCATATTTGAATGAATATAATTATAGCGCTTCCATAAACACTTTGTTCAAGGAAACAGTCATATATTTATTTATTTAAAAGAAATATTGAGTTTGAATTCTGTTTTTTTTTAAATTTACCTAAATTAATTGTTTTTTTTTATAGCAAACAACTACTACTTAATACACATAAACTACAAGAGATAAACCAACCAAGGGTTTTGCAAGAATTTTCTGACTTGTGTACAATAAAGTATACTTCATTAAACCCATACACATCGAATGCACGTCTTACTATAGTAGCTTCTGTTATATCACTTTTATCTATCTTTCATATGGTTTCTAATTAATTACTGCATTCCTTTTACACTGAACATTTGCTACTTTCATTTCATTAGCTCCAAGATCAATAGCCAACGAGATAATCCTCCCATTATTAACTCAATGTCTTCAGATTATTTCGCCATTCGCATGTATTCATTCGGTATAGTTATTTGGGATGTGTCAAGTAAACAAAAACTAAGGCCCGAGTTAAGAGGATTAGTTGAACTAAGAGAGGCCCTAGCCCCCCCGGGGCCCCGGCTTTATGTGATGTCTGGATTTGTCTCCCAATAAGTCCCAATGAGTAGGAGCCAGTGTTCGAGCAATTAGCGAAGTAGTTATTAGTAGTTCCATAAACGTAATCACGGATGAAATTAGGTAAAGAGTCGTTTATTTTATTAATGTTACTGTTATTATAGCGGATAATAATGTTATTTTAGATCGTAAATGTGTACAACGTATATTTAATTAATAAAACTCGAACAATGACTGCCCAAATCGGTGACAAGAAGGATGTCATTTTACACTGGAGTTTTTTATATGACGTAGATGGGCACTAAGAAATAATTTCACAAAATGTAGTCCCTAAGGGTAATAAAGAGTTTACTTCCTTCCAGTATGGCCAGGACGGCGATGGCTGCCACACGCGTCATACTTGTGAACAGGTGCTGCTTGTGGGGGTTGGTCTGCTTAAGTTTGCTATTTATTTACTTATTAAATATTTAAGTATTCAGTCACAGATTACAGAATACTTCAGATCGAGCGCGCGGAACACGGGCGTGAGGCCAACACACCAAATACAGATTCAAAAGTAAATACAAACTTGAGTCAGTACGAAACAAGGCTTCGTATTGTAAGTACGTCACTAGTGGCAAAATTGTTCTTAAAAATTATGCCGTCCTGCATTTGGAAATATTGTAAAAATTGTTCCCAAAAACAAAAAAAGGAAGACGGAATGTCGTTTCATACGTAACTATAGATATTTTCACTTATTTGTATTATTTTTTCGTGTATTTGTCACTGATCACTCGGAACACAAAACCTCAACAAAAATTAGGTGGTGTTGCTAGGTTACATCGAAAGTATTTTCCTTGAAGTCGTGGTATTATGGGGCCTTGTAAGATCGATCGATTTAAAATAAATAGGCAAGAGAAATTTATTGGTACCATATGAAAAAAAATATGGCGCTTATACCTAGTTTATGTGAACGGGCTGAATATTAGAATTTATAAGTAATTGATGATGACCCTGATTCCAAACGCCATTTTTTGAATGCTTCCGAATAGAACCGAAAAAATAAAAAGGAATCTTTATGTTGTGACTCCGTCCGTCTGTCCGTCTATCACAGCGTTACATTTCAGCAACCACTAATGATTTTGGTATTGAAGATAAGTTTTAAATATTGCTTACTCAAACATATTGAATATGAAACATGTTTTTTTGTATAAGGTGCCGAAATTATGTATTCGAATTATGATGAAAAATATTTTTTAAAAAAATACCGTAATAGTGGAGTAGAGTAGGTTAGGGTATAGAGTAGGGCTCCACGCAAACGAAGTCGAGCCGATATGGCAGAAAAACGTTTGTCAGGTCAGCTAGTAAAGTATAAAATATCATTTTATCATCATCATTCATATCAGATCATTTTATTAAACATACATACATTTTATTGAGCTTAATAAAAATAGTAATAGAAAAATATATACTAATATAAGATTTCATTATATAGCAAAATTAGAAACGAATGCTAGAGTTATAGGTGACAAAAGGCAATATTTTAAGAAGTTAGTGCAGAATAATTTCACATATGATGAGTCGTCAAGGTCAAGGGCTTTTTACCAATATCTTGTGAAATTCCATTTGATTACTCTGATATAGTACTCTCAATATTTCATGAAACCTCGCTCTATCATAGTATAGTATTCCTTTATTATATCGAAATGAACATTAACCATTGAGAAATCTAATAAAATACCTTGTGTCACCGAAGTCATGCTATTTGAAATCCACTATAATGTATGTTACCTATTTCTATTTTAATAAATGATGACATCTCTGTATTCATTTCTTTTTTTTCTTAATTGAACTTGGCAAATTCTTTATTTTTTTACATGGATTATTAGTATAATGCTGGTTTGGTCATATTTTTATTGACTTAATCCATTCTCAAATCACAAGCTTTTTCAGAATTTATTTATTTGAAAGTATAGTTTTAAGTTGATAATAACTATCCAATAAAAAACGTGGAAGTTTTTTCTTCATTATCCTGGCAGCCCTACACGCAGCCTGGCAGCCCTAAATGCAGCCTGGCATCCCTAAACGCACACTGTCACACGTGTTCCTACAGTGCTCTCACGCACACATAGCTAAATACGAGCCTCACAGTGCTTGTCCCGTACATTACATCTGAAGTATTCTGTAATCTGTGTATTCAGTGTACTTTGTAATTGTGCCGCCGCGCCGGGGCACGCAATTTTTGTCAGTGCGATAGAATGAAAATATTATGTAATCCGGCTCTTCTCAGCAAATGCAACCTTCCGAAACGGGATTAGAGTATTAGAGTCAGACTTTTCATAAGTGCCTGCGAAGGTCTATTTGAATAAATGATTTTGAATTTTGAATTTTAGAGGTTTGCGGGTGAGCCTGTGTGCGGAAAGCTAGTATTTCTGAAAGTTTTGTCAGTATCACCGTATCCCCATTTGTATTTCGTGCCAAAATTGTACCCAAAATAATATGATGTGTACTTTTTGGATGAAAAAAGTGTTAAAGCTATGGGGTAAATTAGCTTTTGAGACTGTAAAAATAATAACGTACTCTCTCACTCAATAATATATTTTATCCAATCAAACAAACACTGCACTGCACAATATACTATATTATAACACGGAACTTTTTTTTATAAAAACTTCACTTAACATTTTTATATGAAACGTTACGTACGACGGCAAAATGACGACTGAGCTTAAAATGGCGCTGCAGGCTCTTTTATAAGTACTATGACGGTAGCGTTTGAAAAATAAGTGCAGCGCCATCTTTGTTATTAATATTAGTCAAAACAATTATTATTTAATATAGAATTAGGTCATCATCATTTCAGCCTATTGCAGTCCACTGTTGGACGTAAGCCTCCCCCAGGGTTCGCCACATGGCTCGATCTCCCGTTTTCGCCATCCAGTCACCACCAGCCACCTTTTTCAGGTCGTCGGTCCATCTGGCCGGAGGGCGTCCTACACTACGCTTGCCGAGTCGTGGTCTCCACTCGAGAACCCGTCTACTCCACCGATCATCGGTTCTGCGACAGATGTGACCAGCCCACTGCCACTTCAGTCTGCTACACTTCTGCACTACGTCAGTGACTTTGGTTTTTTGTCGGATAATCTCGTTCCGGACTTTGTCCCTTAACGAGATTCCGAGCATACCCCTTTCCATAGCTCGCTGTGTGACGTGTAGTCGGTGGGCTAGTTTCACTGTCAGGTTCCACGTCTCGGCTCCGTATGTCATGACCGGCAGGACGCACTGATTGAATACCTTGGTCTTCAGGCATTGTGGCAAGGGTGACTCGAAGATGTGACGCAGCTTTCCAAATGCTGCCCAGCCAAGCTGCACTCTTCTGGTGATTTCACTCTCAAAGTTGTCTCTACCCAGCTGTAACTTTTGTCCTAGGTAGACGTACTCCTGGACAACTTCAATGGCTACACCTTCGACGGAAACGGGCACAGGGACGATGTGCTCGTTGAACATGACCTTAGTCTTGTCCAAGTTCATCCCTAGCCCAACGCGTCTCGAGGCAGCATTAAGACCGGACAGCATTTCCTGCAGGTCTTGCAGCGATTCTGCCATTATAACTATGTCGTCAGCAAAGCGGAGGTGTGTGAGATATTCACCATTGACATTGATGCCCATTCCATTCCACCGCAGGGTCTTGAAGACATCCTCCAGAGCATTGGTGAAGAGTTTCGGGGAAATAACGTCACCCTGTCTTACACCTCTGAGCAACTGGATGGGTCTTGTTTGGTGGTTCTGCACTTGGACGGACATAGTCGCCATTTGGTAGAGACTTCTCAGCACCTCCACGTACCGCCAGTCGACTTGGCATCGCTGCAAAGACTCCAGAACGGCCCAGGTTTCGATAGAGTCGAAGGCCTTCTCGTAGTCCACAAACGCCATACACAGCGGTTGGTTATACTCCTCGGACTTCTGTATAACCTGCCGAACAGTATGGATGTGGTCCACGGTGCTATAGCCTTTACGAAACCCAGCCTGTTCCGGTGGCTGAAAGGCGTCAAATCTTGATGCCAGACGATTCGTGACGACTCTCGAGAACAGCTTATAGACGTGGCTCAGAAGCGTGATCGGCCTATAGTTTTTAAGGAGCGTTTTGTCTCCTTTCTTGAAAAACAATGCCACTACACCTCTGCTCCACGCCTTCGGGGTAGTCCCATTGGTTATTACAGAGTTGAAGAGCCTCCTCAACTCCCCAAGAACAGGTTTACCCCCAGCCTTGAGGAGCTCAGAGGCTACTCCATCTTCACCGGGAGCCTTCCCATTACTAAGCTGTTTGAGAGCCGCCTCGATTTCGTCAACATCTACGTCTGGGAGATCTTCAGTGAAGTGGCGGGTAAGTGGGGCTCTAGGGTCTCTCGCGTCAGGTGTAGACTTCGGTGCATGCGAAGCATACAGTTGTCCGTAGAAGTCCTCAATTTCAGCCAATATCCCCGGGACTGGTGTGACGGTTTCACCATTCGAGGTAGCTAACTTTGTCAGATGACTCCTCCCCAGTGTCTTGGTAAAGACCTTCGACCCCCGATTTCGCTCGATCGCCTCATGTACTAGGCGAGTGTTCCAGCTGCGAAGGTCGCGTCTTACCAAGCTCCTGATTTTCTTGTGGAGTGACTGGGGATCTGACAAAGTTTCCTCTGGTGTCTCACGTCTAAATCGCATCAAATCCAGGGTCTCGCTAGAAAGTTTGGACTTCCTATCTGACCGCCTTTTCCGAAAGTGCCTCGTTCCCACTTCGCGTATCACCCCAATTAAGCCGTCCAGATCCTCGTCAACATTTGCCGGGGTCTCCAGTGCGGCGAATCTATTTTTCAATTCCAGTTGGAATGCATCATGTCCAGCTTGGGGCACATTTGGACGAAGAGCAGACCTCACCATGCGACTACGTTCGAGCTTAAAATTAATACTTAGGGTGCCTCGCACAAGCCGGTGATCGCTACCGGTATTAAACCTGCTGATCACTGAGACATCCCTAAATATATGCTTCTTGTCGGCTATGATGAAGTCAATTTCGTTCTTCGTCACACCGTCGGGGCTCTTCCAGGTCCACTTCCGTTGGGGCTTTTTCTGATAAAAGGTGTTCATACAGAACAGCCCCTGCATGCTAAGGAAGTTGACCAGCATTTGGCCCCTACGGTTTCTGCGCCCATAGCTATGCTGTCCCAAACAAGATTCACCGCATTCTTTTCCCACTTTGGCGTTGAAGTCCCCCATGACAACGGTATAATGGGTTTTGGTGGTACGATTCATGGCCTTTGACACATCGTCGTAAACGGCCTCCACCTCCTCATCTGAGCTGCTCGACGTCGGCGCATATACCTGTATGACCTTGAGAGAGTATCTCTCGGTCAGTTTCAGTACAAGGTACGCTACCCGTGCCGAGACGCTGCAGATCTCCATCACGTTGTCACGGAGGGCTTTGTTGACGAGGAATCCCACGCCACCCTGAGATTGTTGGCTCCCTTCCCTAAAGTAGAATAGATGGCCCGACTCAAGGGTTATCGTGTCCTCCCCCTCTCTACGAACTTCCGATAACCCGAGAACATGCCATCGTATCTTCTCTAATTCTACTTCAAGGATCTGGAGGCTTTCGTCCAGCCGTAGACTGCGTCCGTTGTATGTAGCCAGGGTCAATTGTTGGCAGCCGTCCGTAGCCCGGGGATTCCTAGCACCCCCTACCCTACCGTAACCAAGGCCGCTGCCGTGACCTGGAATAGTAGGGCGGCCGGGAACTGGGGGCCGTTTCTTTTGGTGTGTATCCATATGGAGGGTATTGCCCGTAGTCACCACGCTGGGCAGGCGGGTTGGTGACCGCAGTGTATTTATGTGGACTGTGTTGTCTACACAAGAGGCGCTGCTGCCCACCTCTTGGATGGTCCCTTAATCGCCTTCTACGATACCCACGGGAAGAAATGGGGTGGTGCTATTCTACTCCGCCGGCACCACACGGCCAAGAATTAGGTATTGATGACTTATACAATAAATTAAAATAAGTATCCAAAGCTAAATAATCATCTGTTGATGACAGTCGGCCATCCAAGTTATATAGTACGACCTCGTACGACTGGTTATATATTTAATTCAACTACTCAAAATAATGACAATTAATTGATAGTAGTTTCTATACACGTTTACAAACAAAAAATTGGGCTAGGCATGTTCTTACAGCTTGGCAAGAAAGTATAGAAAATAATGAAGGAGTCTCTGCAGTTTTGATACCTTGCTACAATGATATTATAATAGAGATAAGCTACCCTCATACTAAGCGATGTTCAGTTATTGTTGAATTAGGAATGCGATAGATAATACGGAATGTATGGTACAGAAAGAGATAGCTATATGTAGGCCTAGACAATTGTCTGAATTTGTCTGCAACAATAAGTGTGCGTTAGTGCGATATCTACATCTTTTTATTACAATATCATTGCCTTGCCATTAGTTTCTATCGAATTAACCAATATTTCTAAAACTAAGGTTTGGAATGTCTGTTCTACATCACCACGCATTTAATGTAATACATCCAAGTTTGCTTTTGAAAAGCATAATTGCCGTGTCCATTGTCGGCTCTTCTCAGCAAAAGCCTATTTCATATATGTAGGTAAATAACCATTGAACTAATACAGCTGTGACTTGGTAAATAGATATTTATCTTGCCAAAATTAAATCAAGTAATACTATTAATTTAAATAAAACTATTTTAGGTAAGCATTAGCATGAAATCAAAAATGGGATGATAAAAAATGGGATAGGTAATAAGGTACAAAATGAGAAACTAGTACTACTAGTAATACAATGTTGACAGCATACCAAAAATTTGTTACATTTCTCAACTTTTTGCTAGACTGCAAATCTAACAATTATAAAGGGACCAGGAGAGTCCCATATACAGTAAAACCTGAATAACTCGGATCCCAAGGGACTTGGAAATTTGTCTTACTCAAAGAGGTAGTCCCAGTGTCTCAGACATCCAGGCATAAATTAATATATTTTACATTTACAGAGGGTCCAATTAATATAGGTGAGATTACACTACTTGCAAACTTTATAAATGAATGAAATAATCAAGCACTCACATTATTTATATACAGTAAAAAAATGCATATGGAATGGGTCAATAAAATAAATCTGTTTTTTAGATTGTCTTTTGGAAGTATCAGCCGCATTATATATATTTTATCAAATATGTTTTTCTCACCAATTGTAGACATTTCAAAATAGCTGTGCATTTTCTTTAAAATATAGTCTTCGTAAAAGAGGTAAAACACACTCGCTGTCCCAATTATAGAAATAAAGATGACCATAAATACAAACGAACTAATCCCTTCCAGATATAGATGTTTGTGTTGTCCCACAAACAAGAGGCAATTCAGTCCCAATGTGTCAGGACCACATAGCTGGGACTCATGTAGTCTCAGATATGGAGGTTTCTCACTTATCCAGGTACCACTCAATCAAGTTTTATCGTAATTGTGTATCCATTTGTCTATATTACAAATAAACTTAAGGACCATGGTAGTACAAAATTATAAGGATCCAGGTAGTACAAAACTATGGGGACCGAGGTAGTCTAAAATTATGGGGACCGAGGTAGTCCAAAATTATGGGGACCGAGGTAGTCCAAAATTATGGGGACCGAGGTACTCCAAAATTATGGGGATCGAGGTAGTCCCAAATTATGGGGACCGAGGTAGTCCAAAATTATGGGGACCGAGGTAGTCCATTTTTTATTGGGGACCAAGGTAGTCCAAAATTATGAGGAAACGGGCAGTCCATATTTTTTTTTTTTTTTTTTGGGGACCAAGGCAGTCCAAAATTATTAGGACACAGGTAGTAAATTTTTTTTTTTTTTATGCGTCTAATGGCGTTCAGTAATTGTAATGTAATAGTATTGTAATGAAACTGTGGCCCATAGGTTAAGATTTTCAGAACTTCGTAAAATTATTAGGTATAATAAATAATATAATAAGGATGATGTAAGTATTATATAGACTCTTACATGTTGACATTAATTTGTCGAAAGAGAATCCCGACCATGCACCACTCCAAAAAAAAAACATTTTCCATGAAACAACAAGAAAAAAAAAATATATACATAAAACACGTGATCTCAATTAATATTTAAAAATCACTTGTGTGGGTGTACGCGGTAGTCATCCCATTTCTGAGATGTTAAAGCTATGGGGTAAATTAGCTTTTGAGACTGTTAAAATAATAACGTACTCACTCACTCAATAATATATTTTATCCAATCAAACAAACACTGCACTGCACAATATACTATATACTATATTATAACACGGAACTTTTTTTTATAAAAACTTCACTTAACATTTTTATATGAAATGTTACGTACGACGGCAAAATGACGACTGAGCATAAAATGGCGCTGCAGGCTCTTTTATAAGTACTATGACGGTAGCGTTTGAAAAATAAGTGCAGCGCCATCTTTGTTATTAATATTAGTCAAAACAATTAAAATTAAAAATTATTTAATATAGAATTAGGTATTGATGACTTATACAATAAATTAAAATAAGTATCCAAAGCTAAATAATCATCTGTTGATGACAAAAGTAAGCTTACTGAGGTGGGTTGGGTATATCGCTTCTGTGCCTAAAATAAATAGGTATATAATTTCATACCGATGGATTCATTTTTGTTTTTGATTAACTTTTAAAATGACTAAAGTTTTTGATGTTTGATTGTTGATTCTTACTTATATTAGGTACTGGAAAGTTAGATTATATTCGCCTTGATTTCACCGCATGGTTTGACCCACGTTCCCGTGGGATCTTACGTTTTCTCTGTACACTGAAAAATGTATCCTATTATTATGTTATTACAGATTATGATCTAACTGCCAGCCAAATTATTATACCACTTTTCGTTGTAATTTTATAACTCAAGAACGGGCTCACCTATCCCAACCAAATGTTTAGGCTTTGTTCGGACTATTTAGTAGATAGTTTATGTGAAGTTTGCACAAAATCGGTCGAGCGGTTCTTCATTTATCACATTTTTTGTAACAAATGAATTCAATAAATGGCGGATCATTTTATTAATGGGGATTTTGCTGTCAGGGTAGGGTAGGGTGGGGTAGGGTAGCACCATAGGTTAGGGTAGCACCACGCGAACGAAGTCGCGCCGGGCACAGCTAGTACAATATATAACGGAAAGGGTAAATTTAAATTTAAAATTATAGGAAATTGTTTGTGTTGAAACTTTTAAGGAGAGTGTACACCTGATGCAGTCTTCATCCCTTTCGGATAGTAGGTAAACCTTTACCGATACACGATGTATAGTCACCAGCCATATGCCAGAAGGATATTGGAGGTATACTTTCTAAAGAAATAGGTACGGACCAGCATTAGGAGATTAACACTTAGAAATTTGGGATTGTCAGAATGACCATATAGACTCTCCGATCAAGGGACGTGACTCCTAGCGTCAATCAATAACAACCGACTAAAGAGAAAGAGTAGGTATTCCTACTTTGTATTCGTATTAAGTGTCTTATTGCAATTTGTTATAAAGTTTAAAATACCACAATGTCCTCATTAAATAAATGCAGTATCTAAGCAGTTTACGACGAGCTTGCACGTTCTAATTCCTGATACCTAACTAAGCATCTGGTCTGTAGATATCTGGTCTATGTACACTTCTAAGAAACGTTCCTTTATTTTCTAGTTTTTAAACTACATTATTAAATGTCTTCGTGGAAATAAACTAGTATAGCAGTTCTCAAAGAACTTGGCGATACAATTTATGTAATTTTTATCTTGCTGTGTTAAATTCTGACAGAATGGTACTTTTCGTTACAAAATTGTTGAATCGTACTTGTTGTAAAATTTGTATGAGAAACTTCTGAGCGATAATAAGCAGCTTTAGGGAAAGAAAACCTTTACAAAGTTGATCGCAAAGTTGATCGATGTGTCTGTCGAATGGTTCATGCATGTTTGAATCGATTGTGTATCTCACTAATATTAAAAACTTACTAAGTGCGGTCCAGAGATACAGCCTTCTGAAAGACAGACGAACGGACGGACGTATCATCATGAAATTGGCATGCAGATAGCCTATTGTATGGAGAAGGACATAGGCTACTTTTTATCCCGGGAACGCGGGTGAAACAGCGGGGGATAGCTAGATCTCTATATTCCGGAAAAAAAACTGTCAGATACGCGAGTAAAACCGTAGGGCGACATCTAGTGGGCATATAGTACTACAGGTACGGCATACTTTTTGAATATCCAGCAGCAGAATTTATCAACTTTTTAAATATCTCAATATGCTGAACCTACTTCTGCCAATATTATATTCTAATACAAACTCATCGCTTTTTTAGCTTACCATTATATTTCTCGCTCTGTAAATTCTTTATTCGCAGAAAACTTAGCGTGTATTGAATTCAAATAAATTGGAGTATTTATTCCATACCTACATTTAAGGGATAACGTCTCGCGCATTAAAGTGTATTTTTTTATATATGGCAAGAGATGTGGCCGAGGGTCGTAATCTCATACAGCCTAACTAATTGTAATTGGTGCTCAAGTGCAGCTGCTCTTAAATGCTAGCTTTTGTAATCAGTGGTTTAAAGTTAAGCAACAAAGTGATTTGCACTCTTAACGTATTAAACTGTTTAAAATAGTATCTCTGTGGGAGGATAGTACCACGGACAGCTGACCTACTTAATCTGAGCTTAGTATTATATACTGAGGAATGGGGTAGATTTAGACTTAGGGAATTATCATTAGACGTTCACTTTAATTAACTTAAGTAGATGAGACGCTAACGGTATACACTTAACGCTTCGCATAAGGAGGAAGGAGGAGAGCTGTTTTAATTACTTTTCTTGTATTATTTTCGAAAAAACAAATGTTGTTTTACACAATGGAAAATGAAGTCGGTACCTATTTTTCTTATTGGAGGATTATTTATAACTATGTTACTTGTAGAAGTATTTTCATTTGAATGTTTTGCTCGTGTAACAACAAGCTACTTTAAGAGTGGGTGTCACGATACCAACTATTTATTTCCTGCAAGAGCCAGTTCGGTGAAATTGGATCAATGACCCAAAAAGTTTTCGCGTTTCGCATCTCATTTCCGTTTGATTTAATAACTTGGCCTTAACAGAATGCTTTGTTGCCCGCTCCATATTTAAATTACTTGCAAATCCCAGCATGGTTTGGGTTCAAGTCGCTGACTAAATAATAACTGGCAAAAGTTTTCGTTCTTTATTGTTACAAGCGATAAATTGTGTATTGCGCATTTTGTTCGGAGACCTGCCGCTACACATTCAAGAGGAAGCGATTTATTTATTTATTTAAAATAGGTACATTAACAGTACCGTAGGTTTATTACAGTAAGAATTATTCTAATACATGTGGCCATTAGAGATGCACACGACATGCAAGACAACATTATATGGATTAGGGATCTGAATTGTGTGACGTCCACATGGATGGATTATGTAAAAGGATAGACAATTTTTGGAACTAGCCTGCATTGTCAAAGATGCTTGCCCCGATAATAACTTGCAACTATCAGAGTTACATGTGTAAGAAAACACAGCCACTCTGGTAGTAATAAAAACCAGTTAATTCATATAACTTCCATAGTAAACGTTCCTCTACGAGTTTGTCAAGCTGTCGTATACCACGACGAGGCTCGAAATAATTATCCAGGTTAAAACAAGCAACAATCGTGGGAATTGTCTCCTTACCTGCAATATGGTAGATAAAGCAGTACCGTGGGGCGAGGCTGCGTCACCGCCTGTTTAATTGTGCCTCGACTCCCATTTGCGGCTAGATTATTCTTGGATCGCACTCTCCTGGTGCAGCCTACACGTAATGAAGTGAAATTAAACGGTGTACAGGTGCTGTGCGATGTTTACAATGTAGTACGTGTTCCTAAGTGGATAGGGTTGCTGTTGGTTTGTCGATGAAAGCCTTACGAAAACCTATCCGATCTTAAATCATTCAGATGGCAACAAGTAGAGTTGACCACGATTTATGATGCTTTTTCGATGTTAATAGTTATAAATTTTCATCAGTACGCGATACCGTATTTTTAAACTAATCTTGTTCCATCTTTGAACTCATACTCCCCTGTATGAATTCAATTCAGAACAAAACTATAAGTTCTGTTAAAATATTTTTAAGAGAGCGCTCTACTGTGGAAATAACTCTTACCTTACATAATACCGAATCCAATTAACTTAATGTTGTGTTCCTGCTCGTGAGTACGGTCGCCAGAGCTCATTGGTGAGTGATGCCCTGTAGCGTCCATAAACTACGGTAACCGCTTATCATCAGGTTAAAAGTAAATAAGTCCATTACAAGAACGACGAATGACGTGAATCAGTTTTGGTAAGAAATAAAAAAAAAAAAAAAAAAAAAAAATGCCACGCGATTCACTAGTGATCATAACATTCAAATATCTTAGTAGGAAACGTTGTTAAAAGCACACATTGTAACATCATTCTGCAGCAATGCTCTCCTAAAACAACTGAAATAATTCGATGAGCTAACTGGAATATTTGTAGTAGTATAGTAAGCAGCACGAGTCGTGAGCACACTTTTAAACATAAAGTTTAAACATTATTAGTGTTCAATCATTTAAATACATTTATGTAATTTGAATAAGGCCACGTAACCTTATTTTATATAAATTTGAACAACTTTAACTTTAATAACTTAATTCTGAGCACTTTTAAACTTTATGTTCAAAACTGTGCTCACGACTCGTGCCCCTTACTATACACTCGTAGTTAACACAGTGCTCATTTATATGCTCACTAAGAGTTACTATATTACAGTTAGTCAGTCAGAGGCGTAATATTGTATATTGTTATCTTTAGTTTGTACACACAGCTACACATCAAGCTGTACATTTCCAGTATAAGCTGATCTCGCATTGTATAGGATTTCCGTACAATGAGAGGTCAGCTTATATTGGAAATGTAGAGCTTGATCTATAGCCGTGCGTACTAATTACTAAGTAAAAAAGCTTGTTTTATATATTTATTTCAATAATTTTACTTCTATATTGCATAAAATTATTATTATGCATTCTAATAAAAAAACTATCACTATTTTTACATTTTTATCTATGCTTATAATACAGGATATAAAAATTTGACTTGTGTTAATAAAAGTATTAGGTACTTTATTTTATTGGAAAGTCGCTTCCGTCAGCCAAGAATTAAACTGATAGAAGTGCGAAAAAATAACATTACACAACATATATTTTTAAGGCGCATATCGATTGGGAAAATTGTATGCATGAAATCTCTCTTATAAGTAGATATTGCATCTTTTATGGAAACTTATGAAAAACAATAATTTAGAAATTGAATGGACCAAGCAACATTTTACGTAAAAAATACTAATCATTTATTTTATACGTTGACTACCCCTACTTAGTTAAAAAAACACATGAAAATATATATTTTTGTACGCATACGTTGTATAGTAAGGGGCACGAGTGGTGAGCACATATTGACACCTGCGCAGTAGTTAATTTTTCAGTCTGTTTGGCGGAATGAAGAAGGGGGGAGCGCCTAGCTGCTCACGATTGGTTCGTCAGTCGATGCTCGTCGTCTATTGGATTCTTGCGTGTCATTTGGCCAAAAGTAAACATGCGCGAGCTTGCCCCCACTACAGCCTATCTGTGCTCACCATTCGTGCCTCATACGTTGGTTATCGCGAGGTACGCGCGTCCTATAATAGCAATTGATGTCATTGTTATTTTTTTACCCGCAAGTAGGTATTAAAGTTAGGAACAAGTCAGTATCTCGGATACCAAATCCTTCCAGAAATATTCATAACTAATTGAAATGTCACATTACTTCAAAGAACGATATGACTGAATAAATAAAGCCCCGTGCATTTTATTTGCTAGCCGTGATATTTGCTCCATACTTCCTTTACTAGCAAACATACCATACGTTTCGAGAAAAAACTTTTCCAGTAACTAATACGGTGTATTCTCTTCCCTTTTTATCTACAACATGCGACCCTACACAAAAGCGACTCGAAAGTTATTATCTACGTAACGGTAAAATTACTTTTTTCCCTTCAAAGGCTCAGTTAAGACAAATAAGGGCACGTTATATGGCAACCCTTAGCGCAGATTACGTTTTAACAATCCCTAAACATGTTGGCTAACGAGAAGTATACTTTATGTTGAATTTAAATACGAATATGTATTTTTATACAGAACCCCGGTAATCCCACGGGCGTTTGCGGGATATCAAATAGGGTTATCATGACATGAGTTCGTAGAGGTAATTTTAACGGTGAATTGCAACGCCCGAGGCTCATCGGATATGTAAGAAAAGCGATGGTTATGTACGAGGTAATGGATAAGGAAGAGAAGGGATTACGAAGATTTAAGTAGGTTATTGTTGTATACTTACCGTTTTATTATTATATATCGATACCCTAATTTGCAAACCTACTAACTCCTCTGGAGCAAATTTTACAGGAGAGACTTAAAACGTCATAATAAATTTAATTTAATGCAATAAAGAAAACCAAAAATCCCGTTGGAAATTATGCTTTTTATTCATCTAAAAACACTTAAAAATCTATTTTTTTTTATAAACATTGGGTTTTATAATGAAAAAAGGGAGTTGTTAGATTTGGTTTAAGCATTAATTGAAACTAAAAGTGGAGTTGTTTGTTTTTATCACTTTAAGCAGTGTACACTCGTACAAACAAATTGTGCTTTATAAATGAAAATAATTAATTTTCGTGTGGCAACGCATCGTAATAGGCGTGATAATCACGAGGCATAGATGACTTAGTTGCTGTAGATCAGATTTTTTTTTTTCGTGATTATTCTTCTTTCTTCATACTAGTTGTTTAGGTCCTCCACCCTCACGGGGATAACTTGGGTTTTTCTTTGATTGAGGATCCTCCACTCCTCGCCAAACCGTAGCTTGTACTTGATTTTAGAAAGCCTTCCTGTAAATAATCACATAATAAAGAAGGTCTTAAGTCATGATAAGTTGAAAAAAAACATGCAAATTGAAAGAAAATAAGTGTATGAATGATTACTCACAATGGTTTCCGTCTCAGGGTCATTCTCCGGTGCAGTAGGCTGTGTATGGATTGGTATTGATTCTAATAGTGTTAGGTTACCTAGTTGATGGAATGTGAGTATCAAAGGCATCAAGGGCAACATCAGAATTAGTAGCAACGGAAGTATCTTCATAGAACTTTGGGAATTTATTAGCTTGGAACAATGCATTATCAGGGTTAGTAATGTCGTTATTAGCAATATTGTTGGCATTCATTGTTTGCACAGAAAGCAACATTCTCTAAGCTCGTGCTTTAGACATATTTCTGCACCAAGCAGAAAAAAAACATAAAGCAAACAAAACTAAAAAAGCATCAGGATAGGAAATCACCATTTGTTTCCAGCAACAAAATATGTCTACACTTTGTCTAATGTAGGATGATACTTTTGACAGGTGTAACTTCCTTATTGCTACGTACTAAGGTTGCGTTTGTTTTCTTATATTTGGTTTGACATTGCAATAGCAACTATATACCCTCTACATAGGTGTAAACTGTCAAAAGTATCATCCTGTACTGTATTAGACAAACTGTAGGAGTTCCTATTCAACGATCAAAGAGAGCTACATGGTGTTGTGCATAATTGGTTGTTGGAAACACATGGTAAGAAAAACACTGCACCAAAAAGCTACAATTTCTTCTCATCATCATGTACAATTAAGCGACGTGCACGAAAGGGTAAGTAGGTACTAGTAATATTGAAGTCTCGTATACACAAACACATACACACTTCACGTTAATAAAATTGACACTTCTGCACATGATTGTACAATGGACATAGTAAAAATTAAACTATTAGGCCTACAGTATCACAAAAACCTTGCGACAAACAAATCAACTCCAAGCATCACACCAAAATAACCATAAGTCAAATCTAATAACTCCAATCCCCATGCAAATTTTCCAAAAAACGTGTCAAAATAATGGTACACAAGGCTGTTTAATCATAAATACACTTACCTTAATATATCTTCTACTGTTTTTAAGCTTCAAACGGTGATAAAACACCCTTAAAACCATTTGTTTTGAAAATAAATCTTCGGGAGCATTTTAACGCTTCTGTGATGCCATAGAAAATCGCCGACTGCGCGGGAGATATTCGATTATTTTGTCAAAATCGATGCTTTTCGTTTCACGCGGAGTTGTTTGATTTTCAAATGGCGTTTTACACCAATACAGTTGGGAATCATGGAGTTATTAGTATTTCAAAAAATAGAGCAAAAAATCTAGTTTTTGCCGGTATCAAAATGTAATTTTCGTGAAAAAGTGGAGTTATTAGGTTTGCAAATTAAGGTATCGATATATAAAGGCCTTTTTATTTGCAAGTAAAGCCTTTGTGAGGAGTTTAATATGAGAAGATTCATCTGCCTCTTATGAAAAACCTTCATAACGTCGTGTTTTTTTAATCAAGTTTATGTTGTGGTAGCCCTAAGTCAAAGCTATCTCAGGGTATGTGAGGTGAGTGTTAATAGGTACTACGACAGGATTAAAACGATGCGTTGAACCGCTTTGCAAACGTGAAATTGGAAATTTGCACCATATTATCTCTATTCCATTTTCATTAATGACAAGTACCCACGTACATTTTTATATGAATTGGCTATAACTGGCTATAAGGACTTTCTGGAATTGAAGAAATAAAAAGTAAAATGAATAGCTGTAAGTACAGTTGTATAAACCTTTTTTGTGGAAAGGAATTTGAATATGGAATATCAGGAAATATCGTATAAATATTGGGTCTTTAGTCATTATGGCCCACTTCCCAATGTCCCGCAGGGTAATTCACACAATTGTTCAGGGCTTTGGTTCATGGGATAATTTAATTTGAATTCTTCTGTTTTTTTTTTTCAAATTGAACCCTTCGTTGCCAGGGAATTGAGTAAAACCTTCTAGGTATAGAAAAAAAAGCACTGGGCGATAAGTTCGAATGTTTGTGTACTTACGATTCATTATGTGCATAAAAACGGTTTTAACCAACATTTGTCTATTTTTATTTGGGATTTTGACATATGGTTATGCATTCACGATATGTTCACTAAGATTTTTCTGTCCACTCCTTGAAAATGCAGACGTTCACCTGATGGTAAGTGGTCGCCGCCGCGTATGGACATTTGAAATCCCAGGCGGATAGACATACTTGAAAAAAACTCATCGTATCATCCAGAAGAAAGCTGATTATGATAACGTTTTTGGTTTTGGTTTTCTTTTGGTTGAGCAGAAGCTAGCGCAATTGCCATGGAAGAACGGGGAAGGACAAAAGCATTTTTTTATCCCGGGAACATTGGTGAGACCTGGCTGGAAGCTAGTTTACACATACTTATTAGGAGACAAAGAGAGTGCGTGGTAAAGCATCATCAAACATATACTTTTGTTAATTAACACAAAGCAATAAAACAAGTTCTAGAAACAAAAAAAGTAATGTCCTCATGTAGTGGTCTCCTTTTTCTTCGTAGCACAATTAGTTTGGGAATGTTGGCAGTTAAGCACACATTTTCGCAGTTGAGACTAGTGTAGTGCCTGAACTGTTCAAGTTTACCAAAAGTTCGCCCATATTTGAGGCAACTTGCTCCAAAATGAGGAGCCTTAGTAAATAGACAATGGATCTCGTATTTATACAGAAAGTTATTATTAAACGAACGATAGTCTATGTTACTTTAATCGCTTGTTTGTTATTTAGGTCAGAAACTTTGGTGTTTTTTGGCTGTCAGCTTATTGATGGTT
This sequence comes from Achlya flavicornis, assembly GCA_947623365.1. Classification (NCBI taxonomy): domain Eukaryota; kingdom Metazoa; phylum Arthropoda; class Insecta; order Lepidoptera; family Drepanidae; genus Achlya; species Achlya flavicornis. Next base: position 3,999,355 of record OX392482.1, on the reverse strand, counting down.
CTTTGAAAAAGCCTTTAAAAGTTTAATAAAAGTTTAATCTGAATATGTCAAGTAAAAAAGTTAGGGCCGCCTAGCATGTTTATTTAAATCTTATTTAAGTTGACATTATATTAGTTTTAGATTGATTACTTTTATTTATTTTTTAGTTACTTGATTTTATTTAATCGGTCGGTGACATGAAATTGTTTATTGTTTTCATATCAATTTTATTCAACATATGTTTGTATTTCAAGTCACACATACAGAGTGTAACAAACATGTATAACATTATAAGTAAGGATATGGACTATGGACACTTTAATATGAAAAAATGTGACTATATATTAATCCAGTTCCTGAAATTATATATTTCTCATATGTAGTTATGGGCCGCGCGTCCTATCTGTGAGCCAACGGTTAAAATCTGACTAGTACATCTTTTTTTCGTCGTCAGAACCTGGGGCTCTACCGCGTAACTTTGGTGGAAATCGTAACGAACACCATTTATGATTTTCATCCACAGGGCCCACAAATGATCATCGTCGTGGCACGTCATTAAAGATAGATAATATAAGATACGCAATAGCCCGGCTGTATTCAGTGTCCAAATACAAGTAAATATTATGAGTATTTTTTGAGACGTGAACTTCTGATATTTGTTTGCCCATTTTCACCTGTCAAATCGAACTGTCACTTCGCCGTGCTGTGTCAACAATTTGGACTTTAACCCTTGTCATCGAGGACGCTTCTCCAACCGGTGTTTGCATGGAAAGAAAAATGTCATGGAAATATTGTTATTCTTTTATTGACGCCTCATGTCATGTGTAGATTACGAATCTTTATTTTTTCTTTTTAAACTGTATTTTTGTAACAAGAGTGTCTTGGATTACTGTTTCTAGCTAACTATTTAACAGTATCCCATCACGAATACATGGTTTATTTTTTTAAATAAATAATACGCTTTATTTCGAGATTGCCGCTTGGTTTAATATTTTAAAACAACCCCAAATTCCTTCACGAACGTCAGCAAACATGAGATTACTTTTCAAGAACTTTAATAATTCAATTATTAAAAGAAACAAAAAACCCGACTGCGTAAAACAAAAAATAACTGAAAAGAGAAAAACAAGCTCTCTAATCGAGAGTTTTGAATATAACTTGAATGTTATAATGTATTGCATTCGGGGACAAATCAATAACCTAAGTATGTGTTTTGTTTGTAATATTATTTATCCCCGACTGCAATGCCTTATAATATTCAGGTTATATTCAAAACTCTCGATTAGAGAGCTTGTTTTTCTCTTTTCAGTTATTTTTTGTTTTACGCAGTCGGGTTTCTTGTTTCTTTTAATAATTTAATTTATTTCATACTTTTTAGTTTTATACAGAATGAGTTGTAGTATTAGTAAGTAAATGAGCGGTACAGTAAAGTAACGCTAACAACCAACGCAACTCTGAGTTACGTACGGTAACCGCTCATAGTACCTATACCTACTGTCCTTGCATTAAACATGGTTTTTGCAGGTTACGTCAAAATGGTAGCACAAAAGTATTACAATATATACATTTATGGAATGGGCTATTCACAAGCTTTCATTTGATACCCATATTGTTATGATAACGAAATTTTTGTTTATAATACCCCCCCTCATTTTTTATACGTAGACGCCATATAAAAATAATATACCCTATGACACTCCCACAGTTCAGACGAATCTAACGACACCTCATATGCTTAAATCCATCAATCCGTTTAGGCTGCAGAGCGTGCCAAAGAAATAGACATACATACATACATACATACATACATACATACATACATACATACATACATACATACATACATACATACATACATACATACATACATACATACATACATACATACATACATACATACATACATACATACATACATACATACATACATACACTCGAAAAACATAACCCTCCTTCCGGGTCAGTCGGGTAAAAAAATTACAGACATGCGGCTCTAATAATCTCTTCGGTATTTGGATATCGATATAAGCTCGGAAATCGTTTGTGGTTTGTTTGCATAGACCTGCTGTGACAAAAAATCATGAAACAGTCGCACAGCTTTCTAAATGATTCCTTCGTGTAACGTTCGCAGTAGCACAGTACATGGATTACGTAACTTTATTTCAATGAAATTCTGATTGAAATAACCTCTGAATCGGTAGAAATATTACAAAATCGGAAATGGTTCCATTTCTAATGAACCACTGTTTGTATATGAAGTTATCAGGAACGTAAAAAAGTTATCAGAAAACCGCTATATTGAACCGATTTCAATTCGAAAATGATTGAAATTTTGTTACGTAATCGCCCCACAGATGACAACGTCATACCGTAAATTAGAACAACAATATGCAGCTAATGTTAAAATCCATTTACAATGGGACACCTTGATAATTTAAAATCTATAGAAATTGAGATTAACCAGTAATTAAGAAAGCCTCGATCCATTTTAGGCTTCTATAGGCGTTTTATTAAAATTATTGAATGTTATAATAGCGTCAGCGACTGCCAAGCAATACGAACACCATGTTTAAAGTTCTGTGGTATCAGGATTCAGTGGGCGTAGTGCAGGCAATGAAACAACGTAATACTATCGCTTCGGAAAGTCCCGTATGAGGAGAAGAAGCGACGCAACAAACTCGCTCATGGGCCCCGATAGGTTTACTGTTATAATATTACAATTAATTACATATTCACTTCACTTCACAATCTTAGACTTAAATTATAATAAATTACAGAACCGGGTAAAACCACGATCGCACTGCACTGTCGTATAGATCGAGAGCTTGATAAAAACTAACCCTTACAAATACAAATACCCACACTTTTATAAGCTACTATGGTCAATGTTGCCACATCACTCAATCCTTCTACCATAATAATATGATCCAGCCAATATGAATAATTATCTAATAAATATCTAACATTCGGCCTTTCCTGACTTCAAGTTTGTCCTCAAACTTCGTGTAAACAAATAAAGTTATCAATATCTTACATAAAATAATACAGATAAACATACACCACTTTACTCAGATGGACCCATCAACATCTACTACTCTTTTTCTCTGATTGATCCATCAACATCGGTTCACCTATCCCTAGAGCTTTTTATTGTATATGTACATACGACAGTGTATACAGGCAGTTATCAACTCCAACCAAAATCAATAATCAAATCTTATCTTATCTATCCCATCTATCTATATCTATCCCATCTATCTATATCTATTCCTTTATTTTTGGCATAAAGTGTAATTTAACATTCCACGAGGTGTAAGTAGCAGATTGCGCACGACATGCAAAAACATTTGTTATTTAACATTTTGGATTAACAGTTACATTAAAATATGAACTAGACACGATTAAATATTAAAATAACTCTGTATATCCTTTCCTTTTCTTATCTTCATATTATTATTATTATTTATATAATTGACCAAAATTACATGATAGGTACATGATTTTACATTATCGCCTGACGAAAACCTGAAAGGCTTGTGTCTGGTGAGAGTTAATTATACACATTGACTATTATTATAGCTTATATTGCGGGACTTACGCTACAGATACACAACAACATTCATCCCCTTCCATTCCCATATGAATTAGACAAGATTATAATTAAAATATATAATACAGTTTAAAATCCAAATTTCTATTTATCGTTACCTCTATCCTTATCTAATGTTTTTTTTTAAACTTTCCTAAACTTTCCTAATAATTTCTAATCTTTCCTAATATTTTCTAATCTTTCCCTATATTTTCTAATATTTCCTAATATTTTCGAATCTTTCCATATAATTTCTAATTTATACTAATCTTTTCCAAACTTTTCCAATCTTTTCTTATCTTTTCTAATCTTTTCTAATCTTTTCTAATCTTTTCTAATCTTTTCTAATCTTTTCTAATCTTTTCTAATCTTTTCTAATCTTTTCTAATCTTTTCTAATCTTTTCTAATCTTTTCTAATCTTTTCTAATCTTTTCTAATCTTTTCTAATCTTTTCTAATCTTTTCTAATCTTTTCTAAACTTTTCTAATCTTTTCATATCTTTTCTATTCTCTCTTTTTATTCAGATGGCTATATCAACATCTATTAATATTATTCAGATGGCTCTATCAACACCTATTAATTTTATTCAGATGGCTCTATCAACATCTATTAATTTTATTCAAATGGCTCTATCAACATCTATTAATTGTATCTAGATTGCTATATCAACATCTAACCTCTCTTATTTTTTTTTTTAATTGCTACTAGTCATACTAACTATTTTCTTATAAGAAGTGTCTCTTCAAATATTCATTTACGCTCTTGATTAACTACGCTTATTTTTTTATTACGCTATTACTTAAAACTGCATATCTATCATCAAAGTCCAGTCAACAAGACTGCATGTTTGACATCAAGACTGCTCGTCTGTCATCAAGACTTTTCAACACAAGATTTTATTGAAGAACTTATTTGCATTTTTGTTAAAGGGTTTATAAATAAATGAATGGACATCTGCTTTTTTATCATAATTTAAACCTGTATCTTATCGAACCTAACTAGGATAAATTCTATACTTTGGTAACTACATCTTTTACCTCTTCTCTCTCTCTCTCTCAATATTATTTCATCTTATCAGTTTCCTTACAAGTGTTTTATATATTTTTATAGCTACATTTTTTTTTCATATGTTTTTTTTTTAAACTACTATTCCTTATGTTGCTGCTGTTAAAGCGGAAAGCTAAAGCCTACGTCGTAAAAAAAACATCTCAACTTCCAAATCTAATTTTCTTAGCCATATTTTTCACGCAATTCATCCATCTCTTTTTCTACTTCTATTTACTGCTATCTACTTTCACATTCATACCTCTTTTAGTCTCAATACCACGATAACAATGTGATCCAAGCGAGTTCGACCAACAATCCAACTCTCCGATACGGCCTCACGGTGAATCACAAGTCCAATCTCATTCTGGTGTGAAAATCTCTACCTGAAACCAAAGAAGTTCAGCACAGTAATATATAATTTCACTCGGCCATTTCTGCCTACATTTGCGAGCCAATTTTGCTATTAATCGATTTAGTTTGAACATTTGCTAACGCTTACTCATATTAACCAAAGATTTAGAGTTAATAACTACTTATCAACTTTATGTAGGGAAAATCACATCAATTCAAACAAACTAAAGTAAACCCAGGAAAGAAGTAAAGTTAGTGAAACCCATATGATATTACTAAGATCAAGAATCATAACAGCTCCACCAAACACACTTTGCTACACACACACTACCCTATAAGGGAGAAAGCCTCAGCATTATTGTTTTAACTTCTACAAAACAAAATTCATACCGACATGGTATTTAAGTATATTATAATATTGTAGCTTTTTTAATAAACATTTTATGAACTTTTTTTTTTTATTTAATTTTTTTTATTTTTACATAATTATTAATTTGACAGAAACTTGAATGGTTTATTGAATTTGTAATGATTTATTATTGTTATTATTTAGCTTAATTATTATTGTTAATTTGAATTACTCATATGTAACATTTGTTAAAATGTAGTCTTATCCATTTGAGCTGTCTTAATGTAACAATTAATTTTAATATTTGCACACTGAAGCTCGGTAGAGTAAGCTTGGAACTCCATATTTTTTGCCATCAATATTTTTGTCACTCTTATTCTCGCAAATAAATTAATTTCATTTCAAAAGTTCACCACTCAAAGCTTTTGCTTACAGAGTAATATACTACTCGGGCGCCAACGCTTATTTTTAAAGTGCTACGTCTACTAATCTTCTGCGCAGTAAACGTAAAAAAAAACGAAGCTGAACTCTACATTGAACTCTACATTTAAACTCTACATTGAACTCTACATTGAACTCTAAATTGAACTCTACATTGAACTCTACATTGAACTCTACATTGAACTCTACATTGAACTCTACATTGAACTCTACATTGAACTCTACATTGAACTCTACATTGAACTCTACATTGAACTCTACATTGAACTCTACATTGAACTCTACATTGAACTCTACATTGAACTCTACATTGAACTCTACATTGAACTCTACATTGAACTCTACATTGAACTCTACATTGAACTTTACATTGAACTCTAACTTGATCACTAACTTGAACTCTAACTTGAGCTCGTACTTGATCTCTAACTTGATCTCTAACTTGAACTCGTACTTGAACTCTTACTTGAACTCGTACTTGAACTCGTACTTGAACTCGTACTTGAACTCGCACTTGAACTCGTACTTGAACTCGTACTTGAACTCGTACTTGAACTCGTACTTGAACTCGTACTTGAACTCGTACTTGAACTCTAACTTGAACTCTAACTTGAACTCAAACTTGATCTCTAACTTGATCTCTAACTTGAACTCTAACTTGATCTCTAACTTGAACTCTAACTTGAACACGTACTTGAACTCGTACTTGAACTCGTACTTGAACTCGTACTTGAACTCGTACTTGAACTCGTACTTGAACTCGTACTTGAACTCGTACTTGAACTCGTACTTGAACTCTAACTTGAACTCTAACTTGAACTCTAACTTGAACTCGTACTTGATCTCTAACTTGAACTCGTACTTGAACTCTAACTTGGACTCTTACTGGAACTCCTTGAACTCTTAATTGCACTCTAATTTGCACTTGAAAGCAAAAGCGAAATTCTAAAATTAACTCTGACTTGAATTCTGTCTCGAACTCTGACTTGAACTCTGACTTGAACTCTAACTTGAACTCTGACTTGAACTCTGACCTGCAACTTTAACCCTTAATTGACTCTAAATTAACTGTAAAATGAACCCTTATTTCAACTCTAAATTGAACTCCGAATCTCTAAATTGAACCCTTAATTGTTCTCTAAATTGAACTACGAATCTCTAAATTGAACCCTTAATTGTACTCTAAATTGAACTGTAAGTTGTATCCTTAATTGAACTCCAAAGTGATTTCAAAATTGAACTGTAAATTGAACCCTTAATTTTCTAAATCTACATTATAAATGATACTAGTCTTTAGAACCTTGAATTAAATTAGGAATAGTAATACTAGGACCGCTTCATACACACTAGGGATTGCAATCCGGATACTTCGAAATCCGAAAATGACTGAAAAATCCGGATTTTAGGGTCCTATTTATAAATCCGAATATTGAGAATAAAATCCGGTTTTTTCGGATTTTAATCTTAATTGATAATAATTGATGTTTAACTAACAATTTTCATTAAATATCCAGTACATTTAGGTCAGTATTACTCTGAAATCTATGCACCGCTCGGCTCACACGCGGCTAGCTGCTACCGCTCATCCATCTAGCTAATAGTTAAGTCGGCCAGTGAGTCTTAGATGGAGGCGATGCGCGCGCGATAGTTCTATATAGTCGGGTTACCGCTGAAAGCATTTTGTACATCGGCTGATCTCAGTTTTTTTTTTTTTAAAGGGTCTGACACACCCGCTTTCTAAGCAAGCTTCCTTTATATGAAATCTCTGGTGGTTTGTGCGCTTGGATTTCCAATTTCCTGAGCGAACGGTCTATTCATGTAGTCATAGACGGGTGTTCGTCGGACCTTTTCGCAACCAATTCCACAGAGATCAGATTCAGTTCTCTCTGCAACCTTATTTCTGCTGCATATTAACGATCTGGTGAAGCCCGGTATCTTTGGGTACGTAGACGATAGCACCGTTGTCATAGATCCAATTGTTGCGAGAGGCCATGGTAGAGCGTTTGAACGTAACATTACAGGCAGTCTCCGATTGGGCCTGCCCTCTAGTTTCTGCGCCTGGATCTCTGATTTCCTGAGTGGACGGTCTATTCGAGTGGTCATCGATGGCTGCTCGTCAGAACTAAAGGCGATCAACGCTGGTGTTCCTCAGGGATCTGTTCTCTCTGCAACGCTATTTTTGCTGCATATTAATGACTTGCTGAGACCCGGAATCTATGGGTACGCAGATGACAGCACCGTCACAGAGAGTTATGTATCCGATCCGCGGGCTAGTAGGGCCACAACAGAGTCTCTCAGAGGGTATGGTTACGAGGTTGAACTCGGCTCTGCAAATTGTATCCGAGTGGGGTACCGCCAATAGGGTCGAGTTCAATGCCTCTAAAACACAGGCCTGTCTCTTTTCTGCAAAGAGGAGTCTCTTTAACCTGACCCCCGCATTTAGTGGTGTATCTGTACCGTTATCCAAACACCTAGACCTTTTGGGTCTAAATTTATCCTCTGACCTTAATTTCGGACGGTCCATCGAGGCCAAAGCCAAGACTGTTGCCAAAAAACTTGGTATCCTGAACAAGGTGAGACGGTACTTCACAAAGGAACAGCTTCTAAATTTATACAAAGCTCAAGTTCGACCTTGCATGGAGTACTGTTCTCGTCTGTGGGATGGCTCAGCCAAATATCAACTGGCAACTTTGGACTCGTTAGATAGGCGCGCTCGAAGGATAATTGACGATAGCGACCTAACGAGCAAGAAACTGCAAAACCTGGATCATCGGCGTCAGGTTGCAAGTTTGACGGTATTCTACAGATTGTTCCACGGAGAATGCGATAAAGAACTCTATAATCTTGTCCCTCCATCCCCGTTCTTCTATCGGACCACTAGGCGTCGGGGGGGTCTCCATCGCTTCGTCGTCGACATTCCATCTTGCCGTACCAAGCGTTTCGCTTCCTCTTACCTTATACGCACGGTCAAGTTGTGGAATGCTCTCCCGGATAACGTGTTTCCAGACACTTATAACATGGGTTTATTCAAGGCCAGAGTGAACAGGCATCTTATGGGTTCGCGCGGTCCACCCTAGACTACATCTTCGCTTACCATCAGGCGGGATTGCGGTCAAGCGCAAACCTAATATAAAAAAATAAATAAAAAAAGAGTGTGTGCAGGAATTGCTCAACCTTATTCCAACCATCATCCTTATTTTTACTCCGAACCACAAGACACGGGGAAATTTTTCTTTTGTATCCTCAATTATAATGCGGACAGCAAAGGAGTGGAACGTGCTTCCGGCGACTGTAGTTCCTGACTCTTTAGAGGGACTTTCACGGCCAGAATGAATAGGTTCCATTTGGGTTAGCGTGCTCCACCTTAGGCTTCGTCATTATCCTTTATGGACGGCTCAGTAGCCAAATACAAGCCCATTTTTTTTAATATTACTTGCAGTTTAATTGAATTTTTATTCCAAACCAAGCAATGGAAATACAATAAAATAGAACATCTCTCTTCAAACTACTAATAATTAAGCATAAACTACGCTTACACTTTAAAATTACAAATTATTGCAAAAAAAATACAAAAATCCGAAAAATCCGGATAATCCGGATTTATATGTGATGATAATCTTTGAATCCGGATTTGAAAAAAATCCGGATTTTGCAATCCCTAATACACACAGAAGAAGGTTGTTTTTCACCCCAAATAACAGTTTTTTTTTTACTGAACTATTAACATTAGAACTTATAAATCATTTTTTTTTTGTAGTAAATTAAGTAAATTCTTGTGAATTAAAAAATAATATCACTAAATAAATTAAGCACACTTTAGATTTTTAGTTGTTTTTGAGATTATTTTTGGCAAACCTTTACTAGCAAGTTCTAAATAAAATTATTCAAAAGAATCATGCTATTCTGAAAAAAGCTTTTAAATGGCTTATGTTTAACTATCTGTCCTATTATTTTTGTATAAGCTGTAAGTTTCTCTTAAATATGTTAAAATAAAATAAAATCCATAATATTTACTGAAAAATTAACAGTGTTATTTTTGTTAACTCGAAATCTGATTCTCGGGAGAAACCTGTTGATCAGGAACTTTAGCCTATACGTTTGTCTAATGTGCTACCTATACATAACCCATTACATAACCGTTACGTATTCAATTTAAAAGGATTATTAAAATACTTAACATTTTTTTTTTTTGCAAAATGAAGAAACTTACCGTAGTCATTATACCATCACACTCAAATACAATTTACCATTAACTTCATTCCACTTTTGCAACTTCAGATTAACCCAGCACGACCCTCATAACTGAACACCACTTATTCAAAGTTAATTAATTAAATACATTTTTTTTTTTGTTATCCGGTTTGTAGTACATTGTCTTTTGAACGACCTATAGATATGTATATAACCATAACTATGTCAATAGTTCTGAGGAAATCCCGTTCAACAAAATATATTTATTAATAAAGCAACCGGCAAAATGAGGAGAATCACCAACTTAGATAGCTAGTAATAATAAATTTATCGCACAATTAGTTAATAGTACTTACTTCATATTTAAAACTATATTTTTACAAAGTATCGGTCTGTCTTCCTTCCTTCCTTTCTATGTTAATAATTTTATATTATATTGAATTGTTACACCCTTATTATACGGTCATATGAATAGCATAAATACCCAACTTACCTATACATATTACAATAAATAATTGAGGATTGATTTTACATTTTTACACTTATACTTTTAACCCATAAAATCTAGCTAACTTGACTATATTTTCAACATTAATTAAATTATTTAATCGTTCCCCAGATACTTTCGCAGTATATTAGCAATCAATATGAAATCGACTCACCAGATAGTGTTAAAGCAATTTGTATACACCACAATTCAGGCACCACTACATGTACATCAGATAGCCACTCGCATGGCATACCCGGCGCCAACTTGTGTCACTGGCCGCTACCAGCATGAACTATACTGCAAGCGTGCCACCCGCGCCGCCATTTGTCTATTATTCCGTCTAGCACGCGCATGTCACAAACTCGCACAAATACACTTATTTTAGGTAATCAAATAACTTGATTAAACTTTGTTCTTTAGTTCTTTACTTGTTCGAAGTTCTCAAGAACGTGGTCTTTTCAAACTATGTGGAAACAACCCAAGTACGGTTTACATTGCCTCTCTTTATCCCAATTTCTGATAATAGCGTCAGCGACTGCCAAGCAATACGAACACCATGTTTAAAGTTCTGTGGTATCAGGATTCAGTGGGCGTAGTGCAGGCAATGAAACAACGTAATACTATCGCTTCGGAAAGTCCCGTATGAGGAGAAGAAGCGACGCAACAAACTCGCTCATGGGCCCCGATAGGTTTACTGTTATAATATTACAATTAATTACATATTCACTTCACTTCACAATCTTAGACTTAAATTATAATAAATTACAGAACCGGGTAAAACCACGATCGCACTGCACTGTCGTATAGATCGAGAGCTTGATAAAAACTAACCCTTACAAATACAAATACCCACACTTTTATAAGCTACTATGGTCAATGTTGCCACATCACTCAATCCTTCTACCATAATAATATGATCCAGCCAATATGAATAATTATCTAATAAATATCTAACAGTTATGAATTTTATGAAGTTTGTTAAGAAACAAGACGCAATATATTTACTATTTATTTACTTACTTAAGTTTCAAGACCATCACAGAATTCAAACGGTTCAGTTGATTTTAACAAACAACCATTAACCCACAGGCTATTACAAGTATTTCCAACTTAAGTTCTCCGTATATATCAGTAGTTATGATCAGACTATAGTATATATGCATAACATATTATGAAACTTTATTAATCTATCATTTCTATTTGAGTTATTGTGCTCCACGTAGAGTATTTCTAGGATACATAATATGCTACTCATCATCATCATCATCATCAGCCTATAATGTCCCACTGCTGAGCACAGGCCTCCTTTCACAAATCAGGGTGAAAGGGAATGGGCTGATACTCCACCACGCGTGCCCACTGCGGCCAACCTACTGTTGGAATTTTTCAAGCCGCCTAGGAGGCATCCAACTAGCTTAACGACTATCAGAATTAAGTGATAACCGGGACCAACGGCTTTACGTGCCTTCCGAAGCACGGAAACGCTCGATTTGAAATACCACTAGGCGGTCACCCGTCCAGGTACCAACCACGACAGACGTAGCTTAACTTTGCCGATCGATTAATACGATACGCTACTATTCATAGTAAATTATAAACTTTTATAAATTAGATAGGTATGGGTTCTGATTGCTAACATTAGTAAGTTTAACATTAAAGGAGTTATTTAGAAAATCTTATTGTATTTTTTTGTCTTTTATTTGCTCTTATTATTCAATATGAAACACAACAGCATGTTTTTCACCGACTTCAAAGAAGGAGGTTATCAATTCGGCTGTTTATGAGCGTTTTTCAAAAAAAATTACCGTCGTAAAAGTACGTTGTCCACTAACTTCAACAATAAATAACTCGCCAAATATATACTTTTTATTTGTTATTTAAGTAATATTTATTAGAATAACTAATTGTGATTATGTTTAAAGATTAAAAAATGCGCAATCTTGGCAAATATTTAAATAAAATAGAATTAAACTAGGATAAAACACCTGATTTTACCATGTCCACCCTATACCCGGCCAACTAAAACTAACGATTACTACCATAATTCCATTTAATGTGTAAATTTTGCCAATTATTGCAAAGATAAATACTTAAAGGTACAAGTAAACATATAATTTAACACTTCATAGAAGAAAATAAACGAAATAAATCAATTTAATTCTTGTCCTCTAAAATCACGGGTGGCGGAAATTCCGGCTAAGTAACGTGGATTACTGGTACTTGTGAAATAAAAACATACCATATTACTATATTTTTAGACTTCTTGCAACATTCTTAATGTAAACGTCAAAGAATATTCGAGAAATCTATTCATTTCTAGACGCTGTTCGTTACTTTATGTTCTCGAGGTGAGGTGTATAAAAAATAATTCCACCTAAGCAACACGTATTTTCGCGGGTCTGAATGGTTTTATTATCATTATATGCTTCTATATTTGTTTTATAATAATCAAATATTGATTAATTGTACAGTATAAGTTATTATTGAATGTATAAGTAATAAAAATGTTGGTTTGATTAGCCCTTGCCAGTAATTCGTAACGACCATTATGTAACGTTATGTATATACGGATCGTAAATTGTTACGCAATGGAATTATAAGGCTATGTGTAGCTTTGAATTTGACTAGTTAGTGCCTGCATGTATGCTTGTATTATTTTTAAACAATCACGGCGTTCAATACATTGTTGTGTAAAAAAAGAATTTGGTAAGTTAGTATGTCTTTATGCTTGATCTTTGGTGCCTAATAAAAAACTGGATATTTAAAATATTTTCAAAATCCCGTACTAATAAAAAATAATTGATTTTGAAATGCCTATCTTATTGTCTTGATTAGTATGACACGTATAGAAATTAAATGTTATTTCAAATGATTTTCAGAATTATTATAATTTAGAATGTTATTATTTAATGCCGGCCGGGGTTTTAAAATTACATTACTAATTTCGAGATTTATTCTTTCGGGCCCAAGGATCTATTCCAACTTCTCTAAAAAGTTGCGTATATAAATATATTTTTTTATGTATGTTCGGGCATACCTAAGCCCGTCATTCATGCGAAATCTCCTTTTTTTCGAAAGGGGTATAAACCGTTTTTTTTCGGTATAAACCGTAATAAATAACTTATAAGTTACTCTTTATCCCCCCGGGAACGCGGGTGAAACCGCGATTAAAGTAATGTTTTTTTAACTGATTATAGCCTGTCTATAAATGCCGATTGCATGATCATATTAGATAGTAACGTCAGATCCATCGACAATTGATCTGCAACAAGCAAAAAGCATTCTTATTAGCATGCAGCCAAGTTAAAATAATTTATTGTCATCCAAAGTTCGTAACCCCGTTGAATTACAATTTTGGCTCGGCGCCCGCTAAAGAAAACGTAGCAAGCGATAAATTACCAAATCCAATAGTAACTTACTCACCTAACAAAAAAGCATGAATAAAAAATCACAACGTAGACTAGCTAGACGGGAATTGACCAGAAGAACTAACGAGCCACTTACTAAGATTTATAGAGATAGGCAGGCAGTTGCAAAAAACGCCCGGGACCCGTCTGCTCGGCAAGCGGACCTAATGGACGGTACCCGAATATGGCGCTGAAAAACATGAGTCTTTGAATAGCTCGCAGTTTACTAGATGACTCGTCTGGTCGTTGGAGAAATCACATGATCATATTACCTGCCACTACATTATTTGTAGGGTTAATAAACAGACCTTTCCTCCGTTTATTTGCACCATGCTATATTTCCAGATCTTAATCATGAGTTCCGATTTATGTTGTAGCTTGAATCAAGTGGAATTCTTACAAGCAAAATAGCTTTCTATGTAATGTTTTTTTACCTTATCACCTAGCTAGATTAATTTCAAAACCTAATGGTGCGTCCATGTTACGCGAATCGAGCACAAGCCGAGCCATGAACGATCAGAATTCATTCGTTGCTCGCGATGAAGGCGCGTCCATGCTTGGCGAACCGAGCACGAGCCGAGCCACGAACGAGCACACTGCGAGCACGATTCGCGTAGCGTGGACGGGCTTGCGAGCCTCGAACGAGCATTCGTAGCGTGCTCGACTGCGCTACGTCCTCGCTTGAAATCGCGAGCCACGAACGAATCCTGTTCGTTCGTGCTCGCTTCGCGTAGCATAGACGCACCGTAAGAGTTGAGTTTCCAAAACCTTTTTTTGTGCACCTAACTATGAAAAGAGCCCGTCAAACTTTTACAGACATCTATAGGCTGTGTTTGAAAACCTAAACCCAAGTTTGCATACAATATAGATGGGGCTAAGATCGAAGTGGTGGATGTTGTCAGGGATTTGAGTATTCTATTATACAAAAAACCAACATTTAGACATCACATTGACCTTATTAGCAAGACATATAAAAATTAAATAAAGAAAACAATCTCATTATGGTAAGTGATAAGGTGAAAAGGTGCTTAAGGTGGAAAGCACATAAAGCCTAGAATGAAACTTTTTTTCAAGTGCAACCGTCTGAACACACAGGTAAATGCTCGGCAAAACATTTCAAACTTGAAGGTGGAAATCAGCCGGATACTGCAAATATTACAAAGTGCTATGCTTTCCTTACCATACGGATACCACCATTACGAAATTTAAATCATTATAAGTGTGTACGAAACACTTTTATAAACATATAAAATAAGTTTATATAATTTATAGCCCCATGTGACGACTGAACAACAAATATGAGAGTGTATTTCTCGACAACAGCTGGTACCCCTCGAAGGCAATGGACATTATTCATGCCTACGATAAGTCAATTTATTGTAGATTAATAATCTCCAGCTGTCTGCGCCAGCCGAGGGCACTTGGGCGCACACTTCTACTTATTTCGAATGGTACTGCTCACCAAAATGAGAGTTAAATTATATTCGTATCAAAGGGAACTAGCTTTTTCGGAATATATTATTTTGAGCACAGATTTTATAGGTAATTTTAGATTTATACCATTCTCCTGGGCTATTGCGTATCGTAACGAACTCTGTTAATGATTTCATGACGTGACGCGGTACGACGAATACCATTGGTGGGCCTGATTGTATGAAAATCATTAATGTTCTTCGTTATGATTACCAACAAAGATACGCGGTGCCCCTGTTCTGAGTCAAAAGTCCTTATACCAAATTAGGGGCTTATGAACTGCTTTATGTTTTTTATAATCGTCAATGACTATACATTTTATGTAGGTACTTACCTACGTTAAACTTTCCTTTGAAATCGTTCATTTTAAAATATGCGACCGTTTTCTGGTGTATTCAATCTGTAGTTACCATACCCAGCTTAACATTATGTAACTTATGAAAAACCTTTCATCAAATACAAAATTTATACATGAACAGCGGTACATCAAAAGCTTTTGTACTGATTCGATATTCATTGAATATTAATGTAATATTGAGTGAGGCTTGTCCAATTTACACTGATGAAAATTGAGCGACGCCCGAGTAAATCACTGGGCCATGTTGCACACTTCCTACTATAGAAGGACACACATACCTACAATACATACAGTGCATTGTGTAGGCAACAAAGCATTATCTGCAGTAAGCTATCTTGTATCTGTGGCTCATTGAATTGTGACCGGTGGACTGGCCTGATAATTCTGTTAATGCATTATTATGGCCGTTTGCTTTACCGCTTTTAGTCCTAAATCCTCTTTAATGCTGATTGCAACGGTTTGACTTATTTGACGTTTCAGCTAATGCGATTATTGGGTTTGTTGGATATTATTATATTAAAGTGGATGAAATATTGCGAAATCCATTTTCTAACAATTCTAATTCTACTATAGTATCATAACAATGTGAAATGAACTCTGTATGTCTTTTTGTTATCTATTCACGATTCACGACTTAAGTTCTGAAATGATTGGGATAAAATGTGTCACGCATAGCCAATAGGAGATATCGAACAATAAAATTAAACTTAAGAAGCGTGACATTTATTTTTAATCGACTTCACTAAAGGAGATTATCAATTCGGCACTTATGTTATATTATTGGAACTGCATTATATTCACATATGATTACCTATAAGGGCTTCCAATAAAATATATGTATCAAATATCTGTAATCAAATGTATGCGTTTGTCCATATCTCCAAACTTTTTTTACTTCAACTTACGGAACAGTGCAAATTTCATCGAAATCGATTCAGTAGTTTTCAAGATATTGTTACGTGTGACGGCCTGGCTTATTGAAAAAAGCTACGGGTGTGGTGTCAAAGAGAAAACATCGTTAAATCTTGGTCAAATTCTAGTAGGTACATGCAAGAAAATCGAAAAATAAAAAATAAAAAATAGCGAAATATTTTCAATGGAATCCGTCGTGTTCTTTCGCTGACTTGAAATCAGTGTCAGATTAGAGTTATTTCATACTTTTTATAGTCCCACAAACTTTTCTGGCCCGGTGGTCAGAAGAGAAACTAACGACGCCATTTTGAAATGTCAGTCGCCATTCGTCAAGGAGAATATAAACAGTGCGTTCATTGGTTGTTTGCTCTACCAAATGCGACAACAGCGGCTCTCTCACCGGGCTGGAGAAGTTTGTGAGACTATAGTGTATTTTGAATTGTTTTATTTTTAATTACTTTTTTATTTCTATTCACCACCATGGACAATGCGCTATGAATGGCTAAGTCAAGGACACACTAGTTGCGGCGATTAAGAAGGGCCAATTCAGTGGCAGTGACGAATGTCGTGGATTCGAAAGGCGGAATTCGAAGGGCGGTGGGGGATAAGTTCTTACTAACTAATGAAACAAGCGGTACGCGGTCATTGAAACACGGACTAGAATTCAAATTTGAGTGGAAATAACCCAATATTGTCATTAGTTGGACGTCTTTTTAACATAATTGAAAAAATCCAAGTATATCGTTAAGAGAATGCCGTCGCTTCGCGCCACTTCTACAAAATAGAATTTCTTTTCGAAGTGGCATAAAAAAGTTCCTAACAATAACCTTTGGATTACTGTCGCCAACGTACACTGAGGCGAAATAGTTTCTTCAACAGATAATAAGAAAAATATTTTTTGTAAATCTTAAAGGAGATGGCCCAAAGAGAATCCACGTCCGGCGCAAAAGTTTTGTATCTTTGATTTTAGAGGATATTAAAACCTATATCACTATCTCTCGGGTGGCTAACATTCTTTTTTTTAAATACTTATATTAGTTTATTTTCGTTTATTTATGTATGCATACATAAATAAGTGGTACAGGTTTTAAAACAATCTTGAATGCGATTGCGATTACACAATAATCGTAAATACAATGCGTAAATAATTATAAATACTGAAGTCGATATATGAATTTTTTATTATCTTAGTTTTTGTGTCATCTCATATCGTTATATTATTTTGGATACATATTATTAGCTTTAACTGTTTATTACTAAATCTATTTATGCTACATATTAGGTACTATTGTTATTAAATATTATAAAATTTTACAGTTTTCCACAGTTTCCACTTTACAGTCTAGTTTACTTACTTTTTTGTCCCGGAGGAAATCATCGCTTATATGCTTCCACGACATTATTGTCTTGTTTTTCATGGGCATTTTTAGATTTTGAGAGAAGATTTGGTCGGTTGTTTGTTGCTGCCATCGCCCGTGTTACTAACCTGCCATAAATGAGATTTTAGGAACGACAAAAAATGAGCAAAAAAAGTTTGCCATCCGATACAGAGATAGTGTTATTATTTTTAAATATCCTCTAAAACCTTACTTACAAATATTTTGCGCCGGATCTGGTTTATTTTTTGTATAGGATTTGGGCCATCTCCTTCAGTTTTTTTTCTTATTTATGTTGTTATCTAGATATCGTAGTAATCTATTATTGTAACTTGATTCTGATGACTTTTTGGCGGAAAACTTGCGTAGTGACGTTGCGTTTTTGTTTTATTTGTTTACTTGTGTATTTTGAGTTTTATAGAATAATATCGGTGGCGTTTTACCCATAAATATCATCTTAGTGCATTAGTGAAGTGCAATTAAATTAATGCGTGTGTCGTGAGTTTTCAAAGCTGTTTAAAAAGTCGTTGAAAAGTTTTAGTAGAACGACCACCGTTTTATTACCTGACTTGTACTGACTTTACTGTATGAGAGCACGTGACTAGAACTTAAAAATATAACTCGACACTGGCAGAAGTATCCTAAAAGGCCGATTGCCGATAAAGAAAGAAAAAAGTTGGACTTTTTGGCAGCAACTTTATATTTTGAGTTTTATTGCATATTAACGATGGTTTTTTAATCAAATTAAAGATCAATCCATGTGCACCAGTGAAGTGGAATAAAATGATTTGAAGGTTTCAGAATTAAATAAAGGTCTCAAAAAACGTGAAACGTATTAGTAGGTGCAATGGCCACCATTTTACTAAAACAGTATTTTATGGACGGCGACTGACAGCAAACATATGTAACGATAAAAAGGATTTGATTGCCAAACATACAACTAAGAAGAACAAAAAAAGTAACATGGCTCATCTAGATAAGCTTATTTCAACCAACGTGGCACACACAACCCTACTACGTTACACGGTTACACTACTCGCGGAAATCTCTGGGGATCTATTACGCACGTTAAAAGTCCAGCAAATACATTTTTAACAATATATAGTTTTAGTTCGTGAAAAGTTAGGCGTGGAGTTTGGGTTACAACACAAAAATGTTTTAATTTGGACTTTTTTACTCTGTTACAGTTTTTAGCACATTTGCAGTATTTACGTGTTTTTTTTTATGATTAGTTTAACAGGATAGGGTCATTTAGACATTCGAAAAATAACCACAGCTTATTAATTATGAGTGAGACACACACAGCTAATTGATTAGATATGTCGATCTTTACAAATCATCGTCATAATATATCAGTCTATGGATGTCCACTGCTGAACGTTGGCCATAGGCCAATGAGGGGACATTGACTTCCACTTCGAACGGTTTTGGGCCGCTTGCATCCGGCGGTGCCCAGTGACTCTGACAAGGTCATCAGTCCACCTGGTGGGTGGGAGGTCGTCCCGCTCAGCGCTTTCCAGTACGTTGTCGTCACTCGAGAACCTTTCTTCCCCATCGGTTATCGGCTCTTCGAGCGATGTGGCCCGCCCATTGCCAGTTCAGCTTACTCAAAAAGCTATGTCCGACGTTTTCGTTCTCCTACGAATGTCCTCATTTCTTTACAAATCGTACAAGGCAATTATCTCACATGCGCAACTACCGGACCATACTGGTGACCACCATATAATCTACTGAAAAAACAATCCGTAAAAAATTTAATCAGTATCTGCAGGTAATTCCAAGGTGCCAATTTCTCCAAATTCATCTCAGCCCCGCAGAACCCACTTAATTTACGCTTATTACCACTTCCAATGTAACGCAGTCAATCCCAGGTATCAGTCAGGAAATCCTCCTGCGTTGGGACCGCCGCGCCGCGAAAAGCAATAAAAATCCCTGTAATCCATACAAAGCTTTATGGCCGAGACTCGCACTGCGCCATTTTTTTTGGCAGACAACTTTTTGTCATGTAAAACATTCAGTATTCAGTATTTATGTAGATGGTACACATGTGTTGCTATCGGTAGTGATGGGCTGCTGTCATATTTTATGTACTCGAGGCATATGGACACATTACATATTTGATTATACAGGTTGATAGGTTTAATGACGGTGAAAGGACATATTAACATGTTGCAACATTTTGCAGGCGTTTAGAAATCGCATAAAGTTTTTACTTGGTACCATAGTAAAAGTTGGAAGGTTTTCACACCTGTAGGTTTATTCCTAATTTAAACTATGGATGTTATATCTTTGGACTTCCGCTTGAAACAAATGTTTGGGATACTTGAATACAGGTTAGATAAAAATTAGGACTCTACTATCATACAAAGGACTTTTAATGTGAAATTAGCAAAATAATTTGAAAAAATCGTTAAAATAAATTAAAAACAATACACACTTCTTGTGAATGCCCCAAAATCAAGTAGTACTTCTACATGTACTACTTCACATTTTGGAGACACTACTTTGTCTACAAAAAGTAGTGTCTCCAATAAAATATCAAGTTCTACCTCAGTTCACTCATCTCTTCATAACTTTACTCGAGTATCGTTGAATCCAAACTGAACACATCACTATATCCCAGTGGAACTCGATCCCATCTGTGTGTTCATTGTCTATGATGTGTGTATTGAGTTATGTAGCCCGTGACATGGTGTACGAAAGTGTTTTATATCTGTTTGTCTCTTCTACTGAATACACGGACTTACTGACTGAGCAAATTCTACGTGTATTTCGAATGGATCAACGTAAATAAAAGTATTTAAGTCACACGGGAGTTGAAGGGAGGAACCGTTCAAGGGAGGAACCTAATATATATATACGGGGTGGATACGAAAATACGACATTAAATGAAACCACGTAAAGTACTCATGCGATTTCGAAGTTGGTCTCATAGTAAAAGTTGATCGTATACATAAGTAATTTACATGGTTTCATTTAAACTCGAATTGTCGTATCCACCCCGTATGATACAGGAATATACAGGTTATTTTTATATAGAGGACCATCATCTCGGCTACAATCTCACCATGGTTTATAAGTGAAGTGGCTGTAGGTTGTACACAAAGGCTATAAGGAAACTGGATCTCGAGTGCAGCTGTCGGAACACACCGAGCAGTGGCCCAATTCTCGTAACAAACTTCAACGGTATCGTAGCGATTAAACTGTGTTTTTTACTACTATAATGTCAAATGAACGATCGAAAAACGATCTTATAGACAAATTATTGAGGCGTTTACACTTTTGTTTTTTTTTATACATAATGTTTCACGAAATACAATTTAAATAGTTGAATTCGCTACGACACCGTTGGAGTTTTATAACGAGAATCGAGCCACTGCTCGGCGACAGACTTTCAGATTTCATGAATAAACCTTGCGGAGTTTCTTATCAGGAGTCTTCACAGTCTAATTCATGTTAAGTGTTGATGTGGTCGAAAGTGGTAGTCATACAAAACCTATTAGGCTAATACAAGCGGAGCTTGGTGACAAATTTTCTAATGAAGCGTAAACGCATTTGTGTTTATTAGTTATTTAAAATATCCAGAACAACACCACCATATATTTTCAGTAATTTTTCATGAGTTCTGTGTTGTACGGACACAATCTCTAAATTAATAAGAATAAAAGGTTTTTTTCGTCTAACGTCAAATAAGAGGATTGCCGGCCTAAGCCACTCTTTTATGTACCTACTTAAAAAGGCCACTCAAGCATCATTTATGCATGTTCTCCGACGGGATTAGGGTGAATTAACAAAACAAAACAAAACAATATCCTAACAAACATGGCTTTTAGAGCAAATAATATAACGAACAGTGTCATTATTCAAAATATCTGGAACTAGTTTCAATAGTCCTTTGTGAATTGTAACTTGAAGGGTTTGTTAGCAAATCTTGAACTTGAACTGTTTCTGTAAAATAGAGCTTGATTTCACAACCGAAGTTTGTATAAATTCTTACTTCGAAGTAACTATAACTTCGATTTTTTATTCGCTTGCGTTTAATTCTGTATGATCGAAATTAGAGCACCATAGAACTTTAATAGAAGAAGAATAATTCAGGTTCTTCTTATTACCTATTTCTATCTTACTGCTGAATAATCTGTATCACAATTATTGCTGTGCGAAGTGTTGACGATCGGAATAAGTTTTATTCACTTTTTTTAAGAATCGCTCACTTCCCTCCAATATGGCGATGAGGGCGATGGCTGCCACACGAGTCATATTTGTGAACAGGTGCTGCTTGTGGGGGCTGGTCTGCTTAAGTTTGCTATTTATTTACTTACTAAATATTTATTCAGTCTACTTTGTAATTTTGCCGCCGCGCCGGGGCACGCAATTGTTTTCAGTGCGATTAGAACGTAAATATTATGTAATGAATCTAAGCTTGTTTTGAAAAGATTAATTGCTGAGTTTATAGCCGGCTCTTCTCAGCAAATGCCACCTTCCGAACCGGTATTAGAGTATTAGAGTCAGACTTTTCATAAGTGCCTGCGAAGGTCTATTTGAATAAATGATTTTGAATTTGAATCTCGTAGCGATTCGGAAATATCGTAATTGTGACCATATTTCCACATCCTATACAACAATATGTCTAACATTACATTATCTTCGCCACATACGAAAACTTAATTCACAATAACTCTGGTTTAACATTCGCGATAACCTTAAACTATTCCTTTTTTCTTGTGTAGAAACGCATAAACCTCGCTCCTTATCTGCAAAGCGTTTGTCCTCTATTATGCCACTGACAGTGGGTTACAGATAGACGCAGAATTACGTAAAAGGAGTGCTTAAAGAGCGTTAGTGTCGTAGCTCGATCGTAAAACTCTGCCAACTGGATATCGCGCCGGCACGTCTGTGGAATGCGAATTATCCGAGAATTTGCGAGCTTGATCAATTAGGAGTAATGAGAAGGTGCTATTGGTTCTTGTTTTGCCATGGTGATTAAAAGGTTTATAGAATTTTTGCGAAATAAATCTTTTAATATTATAGTGTGGTCGTTTTTTTGTTAACATAAATCAAAAATACTATAAGACCCTCGAAATAAGTTATTAAAAATATTATACCTATAAAACCATGTCCACCAGCTCCCCCCATATGCCAATGACTGCCAGTAAACAGTTCTTGGTGAAAGAATTTCAACCAGACGAGTAGGTACTACAAAGTACTTATCTACTCTACTTACCTGCTCTAATGGTTTTCTCACAATTTCTTTTTTTCACCGAAAGGTCAAGCTCAGTGTAGGATTCAGGACCTTTACGGAATGACGTCACCAAATAATTGTCACATTTAGTTTATCTGGTTTCCATAGTAACAGCTCAGTTCGCTTGGAATCAGATGACCTTCTGTAAAGATGCTCCCACGATATTATTGATGTTATTAGTGATATTTCCACACTAAACAAACATCTAGTCCCAGTATTGCTCTCGGCTATATCTGTTTTTGTGCCAGACGTGAACTAATGAATTAATACTTACCTCTGTACCCGAACTGCCTAAATGCGCCATGTTTTATTAATACTCCACTCGGTTGACCTTGCGTCATTGGAATTAGAAGTAAGTAACCTACGTAAGCTTTTTTTGGGGATTTCTATAAATATTATAACATATATTTTATTTTAATCATCATCAGCAGTAGGTATTGATCATTCCTTATCGGCCCAGTGCGGAAATACACACACATGTCCTGACACAGAATTAAAAAAAACCGGCCAAGTTTGAGTCGGGTGTCCGACTCACACACGGGGGTTCGTACAATATTAACTAACTCAACATTGCTATAAAAAATGTCAGAAAAATTGTCGTTTCTTGTATCGGTATTCATCGTCATCATCAGCCTATAATGGTGCCGATTCTGTTGTAAAACGCACTAAACTAATTTTAGTCACATCACATCTCTTTCTTACGAGCATTATTGAAAAAGGATAGAACATATTTAAAGCTGTCAAATTATAGTCTTTGCCGTCTTCATTTGCTGGTATTAGACGTAACCGCGATAGAAAGCGACTAAATTTATATTGAAAACAAGCATAGTACTAATTTGACAGGACTAAATTTCTTACATCCTTTTCTTATGTTCTGTGTTGGAAAGTGACATAGTGAGACTAAAATTAGTTTAGTTGTAAACAACAGAATCAGCACCAATGTCTCACTGTTGAGCTCAGGCCTCCTTTATAAATTAGGGTGAAAGGGGTATGGCTATTGTATCCCTTTAATTTTAAATTATGTTTCATTTTCATTAGTCATTGTTATAGCGGAGCGGCACTAGAAATACAAATTCTGTGAACATTTCAGCTGTCTATGTATTACGGTTCATGAGATACAGCCCACTGATAGACAGACGGACGGATGGACGGATAGCGGGAGGCTTTGTAAAAGAGGGCCAAAGGGGACCCCTTTGGATACGGTACCCTAAAAAGTAGTATTGTCAGAGACGCCTCTCTTTCTATGGCATAGCTCCATCTCTTTCGGATGCAAGCCCCACAAATGGTGGTGGTGTGGCCACCAAACCAGATTAGATAATAGGAACTACGTCCGATTGTACCAGCACATTATACGACGAAGTCTGTAAAGATAGTGATGGTAAGCGGTTACCCTTGCCATCATCACTTACCATGGTGAGATTGCGGTCAAACAGTACAAAAAAGTCGAGTGAATCCGCATAGCATTGAACCTGTTTTCTCATGATTGTAGTTCAGTGTGTTCACAACTGAGTCACCCCTGTTTTTTTACTGCCTTGCCATATTTTAAGAAAAAACATCGGTAAAAATACACGTGAATAAAAAAAGAAATGTTTCCCGCAGCAATTAATATTACCTTCACACAAAATGGGTTAAACCTGTGACATTGTAATAGGATTCCAAATAAACGAGCTACCAAATATATTTACGCGTCCTATTTACCGTGTTTGCTGAACAATAAAGCGAACTCGGCGAGTAAATAATTAATGAAGATCCAATTGAAAATTCAACCCGATCCCGACATATTTGTCTCGGAAGTATCCGCGGTACGTGAGACGCGAAAGGAATCTATGATGGAGTACCACCACCGCAGGGGAATGACTAATGAAATTCCCCACAAATGGTGCCATTCTCTTAATGCGTTCTCTTGAGCTATTTACACACCATTGCGGACTAGAAAAAAAAAACAAATTACAGCACATTCCTCGGCCCGCCCCGTGACGTTTCCGCCCCGGGGCACTGACATAATTATTGTTACCATTGTGACGTTCCACCAATTACGGCCAGGGGAATGAAACCGCTTGTTTTTGTATAGCCATTTCTATTTCAGAAACGATTTATCGGTCATTTAAGCCAAAATGGAAGCATCAAAGAGTTTCGCTCTGATGGCGTAACTTTCTTTGCTCTTATTAGATCCATTTTGGAGCTGCTCATTTACTCCTTATCGTTGGAAAGCAGGCAGTTAATGACTACGCAGACTTTGGTTCTCGGTATTAACTTGGTTGACATTAGCAGAGTTTAATTTGGTATGAGCGACAACAATTTTGCTATTTCCAAATGCAAGGCCGCCGTTATCTATGGGTTACTTGAGAGAGAAATTGACCATGAGCATATTCAATTATTTCAGTACAATGATTTCCTTTTCGCACAAATTCCTCATTTATATCGAGTAACAACTCTTTACACATCGGTAGTTATTTCACAGGGCGTTAATAGCTCTTAAAATAGTCTCTTAAAATGTTTGCAACGTGTTGTTTTGCCGACGTATCTTTGCGTTATAAAAATTGTAATCGTCTATTCTGTACAATAATGCTAAGCGATTTTTTACACTTTCTATAAACAAATTAGCTTTTAGATATTATCCGGAGTTCCCTTAAAGATAAGGAAAAGATTAAATATTGAAGCTAAGTTTTACTCAAGTTTCCGCCCAAGCCGCGTTTCGCAAATAGCATTTTGTCTTACACAACATTATAGTTAAAAGATCAACTGAGAAAGCTAATAGTAATTTATGTTGGTTTCTCAGAAGGCCGGAGGTTGGGCGTTATGTGTACTTAGCATGGGGAAGTACGGCCTTATTAAACCCGTGGCAAATAATTCATGATAATCTTGCTGGAGGTTGTCGGAACCCTGATTAGTGTTTGTGCTTTCTATTGTTCGTCACAATGAATTGGTATTGATTTTTAACAGACAATGTTTTATGGAAGTAGGTTATTTCAGTGGCTTATGTAGGTGGGCCCTCAGCGTGCAGTTCAAAATAAACTCCAGAGTTCAATTTAAAACATTAATCAATATATTAAAATTTCTAGTAAATATTTTTAGAACTAAAATTAATAATTAATTAAAATTATCGTATATAGGGTGACTGGTAATTAGTAAACGATACTTAGACACATGATTGCACCTCAGATTGTACTCATTATAACAAACAACTTTCCATAAGACACTTTTTTTAATTTAGTTACCACATGAGTCCATAATATATAGCTATACCTAACAAAATAAGAATACACCATCAGCTTTTATTTAATTTGTTATTAATCCCTATTTGTTTCATTGGGAAAGTTGTTTGCTATCATGAGTACAGTTATGTGTCTAAGTATCGTTTACTAATTACCAGTCACTCTGTATATTGTGTTATCCTACCGTAGTTAGGTGAGAAAAAGCCACGGTAATTCGTAACACTCGCTGTTCTCACGGAACGTCGGACAGACACTATGCTGAGTAATCGGCAATGGAATAGAATAGAATAGAATAGAATAACTTTTTATTTGACAGCAATGGTTGTAGACCGTGAGATTGGGGAACCGCATAGAAATTCAGTGACAAGTTTTAAAATAATATTAAAACTATAAGTAACAAATTAATAGTTTTCGCCCTGTCCGTTTCATCATCTCTATGATCGCAACCCTATACAGCGCGTTTGACGAAACGCACTTAGCCGGTTTAAAAGCTTTTTAGATATTATTGTATTTTTAATATAAGTATATATTCAATAAATAATGCTAACTGTAAACTGTAAAATAACAAATGTATAGCTATCAACTAAATATTTCGAAAATGGTTCATCTATTGTTCGCTTGACAAATAAAGCAATCTCGCTAATGTAAATGATATATTTCTATTAAATACCGGTTTACCCAAAGCTCAACGAAGTTTCTCCTTTGTATCCAACAGGTCATTGGTCGGTGTAAGCAGGCCAGGGCCTAGGTGACCTAGGTTATAACCTAGCTGGTACAGATAGAGTGCTTTGTGGGCGGAGGCCTTTACACCGTATATTTATTATGTATCGCTGCTTGATTACACATTCGTGCATCCATTTATGTGTTTATTTTGTTGATAGCTAGGCATGAAAGGGCATGAAACATGTTTTCATCCTTAATATAATAGAGACGATACAAAGTAGGGAAAATAATTAACTAAAAACGTCATAGAAGGAAAGCGAACAGTGGGAGATCAAAGAAAAGCTGCAAGACTAATATAGAACCCATAAACTGCACGGCAGTTTATTGGCTCTCGTGTTCATATTTTAATAATACTCGTATTTTTAGCTCGTGTGTTAAGCAAACCTTAATACATTTCCAAACTTAAAATACTTTAAAGATTAACTAAACTAATAAGTCAAAATAATTTAATCAACTATTCTTTTTGTGAAGTAGTATTAGTACATCTGCGTTGTAGTAAAGTTCATAACTTTGAAAAACTCTAGGTATATTCAATTGGCGTAGTTGTGGTATTTATCGAAGTTTTCTTTTAGGTACTTTCAGCTTTGATTTACTCGTAACTTTAGCTGAATTATATGCTTAGTTATTTAATAATATTATTTAAAACGTGTTTGTTAACACACATTCAGAATTTATCTCCGCCAAGACGAGCCAAGCGAAGCGCATGGGCACTACGACCTACCATTTCACGAAGCGCATCGTTGTTTTTTTGAACCCTCATAACTTGGGTTTGGATTGTACCAGATAAAGAAAATTATCGGGATATGATGTCAATAGTAGCCTTATTAAACATATAAACGTTTGCATAGCTCTTATACTTTAGATTTTATTGATATCTAAAAAACCCCGATGTCGTCACTGTCTCACTGATGATCATCAAAATGAAGTCTAAAGTCCTAGAAAGCTGAAATTTGGTAGGTGCCAGAGGTGGCCAAAAAGGCTTAGAAGAGACTACTACCCTAGAATATCCCGACTTTTCAAAGTTTAGGCAGTGACATGGCCAAAGGATGAATGAAGAACATAATATTGCTCTTCTAGTATTGCGTGAGGATACTACACACAGTTTCCACAGGCCACAGCCTGTCTGTAGAATTTTGCCTTCAAACTCACTCTAAGTACTTATAAATCGAAATATTGAATTAAGTACATACAAAAATTGTATCCGTTACATTTTATGAAATTGATACGCTTTCCTTTTAGTAAATAATTTAGACGAGAAACAGGAAATTATATCTGTAAGTAATTCAAGTCCATACCTAACGAAGAAACGCGGAGCAAAGTTCACCGCTCTAAAAATCCCTTGAAACGTAAGTATATTGTTTACATACAAAATATTACCACAATATTACCTACTTATACATATGTATATCGTCTTGCTATCGGAACTCTTCATGATGTCCTGTTTATTTCGGACAAGGATATACAATGATGCATAGATAATTGGACTGTTTTACAAAAACCTTAAACCGACTTCAAAGTACACGAAGAAGTAATCAAATCCTGATCTGATGACAATGGGACCAAACGGGAAGTGTACCCTTCCAGACAAAAAAAGAATTTTCCAAATCGGTTCATAAATGACGGAGTTATGAGGTAACAAAAATAAAAATAAAAAAAAAAAAAAAACATACAACCGAATTGAGAACCTCCTCCTTTTTTTGAAGTCGGTTAAAAATACGAATAATTTTTGTGTGTTAGACATTGATGGCTCAACTAGGCCGAATTTAAAATTGATCATCTCAATAGATAGCTCAGTTGTATGACGTTGAATGCCTAGATGAATCATCGATTGCGACGAAACCAGTTCATCATCATCATCAACATCAGCCTATAATATCCCACTGCTGAGCGCAGGCCTCCTTTCACAAATCATGTTGAAAGGGACTGGGCGATACTCCACCACGCTTGCCCACTGCGGATTGGTGGTGGTAGGCTAGTGGTCAACCTACTGTTGGAATTTTTCAAGCCGCCTAGGAGGCATCCAACTAGCTTAACGACTATCACAAGTTAAGTGATAACCGGGACCAACGGCTTTACGTGCCTTCCGAAGCACGGAAACGCCCGATTTGAAATACCACTAGGCGGTCACCCATCCAGGTACCGACCACGACAGACGTAGCTTAACTTTGCCGATCGATTAAGAACGGCTAATCATGCTACACCACGAGCGCTTCTATTACCCTACTATTCTATCACGAAACCTGTTAGTACCGTGGAAAGACCAGGTACGTTGTAGTACAAGAGAGGTAGAGCATAAGATTTTTTTGCTTAAAGAACTACTTGTTTTTGTGAGTACCTCCACCTTACGGAATACCGCAGCCAAAGAACTTTATGTTATGTTCATGCGCGTGAGTACGGCTGCCAGAACTTATTAGGGAGGGGGAAGGGTCAGTAACGCAATGTGATGTCCCGTTACAAGCAACACTAGTGGCATCACAAGCGTCCATAATAGTATGATAACAACTTACCAACAGGCAGGCCGTATGCTTTTGTGCCGACTTAGTCGTATATAAAAGAAGAAAACGTACCCACCTGGCTGGCTTGGTAGCCAATATAGTAATTGAAAGTGGTCCCTCAAGTTGAAAATCACAATGAGATAGTAGTCAAACCTATCCACGATAAAAAATAAGATCCGTAGTATAAACATGGTTGACAGCACGTGGCAATAGGCCATGCTCCGACATTATGCTGAGTAAGTTTTTCATTCTATTCTTATGAATTTTCCATCACTGAAAAGCCAAATGTATAGATACACTACGTAATCTATACATAAATCATCAAAAAATGGCAAAATCGTCTCTCAATATAACTTTAATAATATTTATGAGGCCACATCCAGGCGCACATGGTCCCGGTCGAGCCGGGAACACCGGGACAAGCTGAGGAATGCGTAATGAAATACCCCGGGCAGAAAGGAATGTCAAATGAGTATAAACCAAAGGGCCGAACATTTCGAAATATTAATGTTTATTTTACCAAAATAAACTTGGCCCTCTGACTGGGTGTTTATGTAAATGTAATGAGGATTTATGTGCGCGATAATACGCGTTTCATACGTTGAATAAAGCTCGCGCCTGTAAAAAGTAGCTTATTGTACAACAAGCACGTTTAGCGAGACAAGACAAATTGCACACCCGTGGCCACGTAATTGCGACAATTTTCACACATGCGCTGAAAAGTTGTGACGGAATTCAATTATCGAATTTTCAGTTCATTAACTGGTTTTCCATATGTTAAACATTAACTTTTAATTATGATGGACTCTGGTTCATGCAGTAACTCATTTTAAACTATACTTTCGTAAAACACAGCTTTTCGATTTAAAACCTCGTATAAATCGTGATAAAACTTAGCAGAAACCGCTATCACGTAGGTATAATTAAATGCACGAAGTATCTACCAACTGATTCTAAGGCAAGATGGCTGGCGAAATTATCTAAGTAGATAGAAAATCTACAATTATATGGGATTTATACAAGTTTAAGAAAAACGGAAAGAAAAGGAAAACAAAATATATTTGTTTTGGCTCACACAATAAACAGCAAATAAATACGCATTACATACGATTTACAGCTGTGTGAGGCCAAAAGGAATCCTATCTCAGATTATGCTGTAGTGTGGCATTCCAATGGTACTAAGCTGGTTTTTGGATGGGGCTGAAAGTGAAGCTAAAGTTAATCACAACACAAGCATAATAATATAAAGGTGCGTCTACGCTAGGCGAATCGAGCACGAGCCAAGCACACGTGGAGCACGAATTCGCGTAGCATAGACGGACTTGGGAGCCTCGAACGAGCGCTCCGGGAGTTCGACTGCGCTCCGCCAATTGTCAGTACATAGGGATTGTCGCCGAACATAGGGATTCGCATCGCGTTGTTATCTCGTTGTACGCCCATACTTGACAACTCGAGCGACGAACGAAGAGCACCTCGGTGCTTGGTCCGCGTAGCATAGACGCACCATAATAAATATTAAATTATGTGATAAATGTATAATCCATTAAAAAAAAGTACCTGGTTGTCCAAAAAAAATCCTAGATACTAAGTGGTCAACCAAGTACCTACCAAACAAAAGTTTAAGAAAAGGCAAAATGATTCGACGCGAAAAAAAACTAAGGAATGGTTATTAAAATAATAAAGGGTTAATATAATATTATGGTAGGGGGTTTCGGTTATTAAGTGACGTAGTTCGGTAGTCCCTAGTTGTTCTCAATAACATTCAAGATTACAATTAATTGATTCCAGATCGAATTAAACGCCCATAACGATTCTTAATAATGAATGTTTTACGTACGATCCGATAATTTTTGAGTGTTCTTCAAGACACTTTGAATTTTATTTCACAAATTTATCTAGAGTGAAAATTAACGTAAGGAAATAAAATAGACAGTAATTAAATGAGAAGTACCTATAATGGTTGGGATCATATAGCCGTGTGCGTATTTTATATACCTCATCATCATGTTTTGCTCATAAATATAGAGTGGTCTTTGTTGCATTCGTCCATTAGAAATTACTGACTGATTAGAAGCAATAATGTAATAAAACATACTGTATCGTGAAATTGCATGATGTGTGAGCACTGTGAACGTGCCAGCTTTTGTTAACCAACTTGAAAATAATCTAGAAACCTTCAAGTAAATTAATTAAAAAAGGAATTTATAGAGTACTTACAGAAAATAATAAAACAAAATTAAATAATTTTAGTATCGAACTTTATAAAGATCTAAAACTAAGTTATAAATAGAATAAAAAAAAATGAATGTATTCACCTGGCTAAAATATTTTAGAAAATACATGAACGCAAAAAAATTACATTCAAATGCAATAGGCCGGCAGGTAATCTCAATAAAAGTTTTGCCGTGTCACAGCGGAATGCGGATTGTATATCAAATGTCAGCAGTATCGGGTATTGACATTGTGTACCGAACAAATAAGTTCGCACGAGAGTCTATCTTTATAATAAAATTCTACTATGTCACTGACTCCTCCTAAACGGCTGGACCGATTTAAATGATTTTTTTTGTTTGCGTTTGGGTGGCGCCCTAGATGTTTAGATTCACAAATCAGGCCGGCAGATGGCGCTGCAGTCGATAATATAACCTAGATACCACACGTGTACAGTATGGTTTAGATAGGGTAGGGTAGGGTAGGGTAGCACCACGCGAACGAAGTCGCGCCGGGCAGCTAGTTAGATATATAGATTTAAATACGCCAGGATATTTAATTCACCAACAATGCACATTGGGCGATCATTATTCAAAACCGAACATGGAATTATTATTTTGAAAAGTTAATTTAATTATACATATTTACAGCATGTTGTCATTCATATTGAATTATTTGCATTTCGTAATTGATTTTATAAATTCCAATGTGATTTTGTTTGTTAAGCTTTCTCGCCTTAACTATTCAATTGATCACGATGAAATTTGGCACACAGATAGCCTATGGTATGGAGAAGGACATACCATAGGCTATCTGTGTGCCAAATTTCAGCCCAATCCGTTCAGTGGTTTGACCTATGCGTTGATAGATCAGTCATTCATGGTTTCCTTTTATATATATAATATTATTAGTAAGGAAGTAAGGATACTCTGTAAAAAATACTGGCAATAGCCGTTATGGGTTAAAGAAGCCTTATGAAATATGAGAAGACATAATATTGAAGGATCGGTAACAGAGTGCCTTTGGTGTTTATTGAACGAACCATAAAAAGTGAGTCTCTAAATTTACATTTTCACGAAAGACGTAGATAAATGTATAACAATTATACACAAATAAAATAGGGGAATTTGTCAAGCCGAACATTCCTGAACGAATTCGGAGAGTAATTCCAAGACCGTGAATCGTCAATTCACTGACGCGGCAAATTGCAACGGAGTAGCCGAATTACGAAAGAAATGCGAAAAAACGCTAAGCAAGGTATACTTAGGTAGAACGTCGGTATGTTCTGATGCGTGCACTTCACAGCTACTGCCCTCTTGGCTAAGATCTTTTCTCATTTACATAATCACTTATCGTCGTCAAACTCAAAGGAATTTGCGAATTCAGATATTCGACTTGTGTATAAGGGCCAGACCTCAAATGACCGCTCAGCAAAGGAATCCCGCAAAATGCGAACGCGCACAATCAATTGCTCTCACTCAAACGATTTGTTTGTGCGACAATAAGGGATGGATATACAGGAAAACCCTTATCCCTTTATTACAAAAGTGATTTAAAGCAAGTTTAGTAAAACCAGTCACTCGGTCACTTTCTAACGTCATATAACAAAAAGAGACGAGGCTATTTCAAAACCTGGGTTTGATTTAAACTATTCTTTGTAATAAGAGGGTTGTGTAATTGTAGTTTTGGTTTTTAATAATTTCATCACGTTCTTATAAGTAATTACTCAATTGGAATGGTAAGCCGCCTCTGGGGCTTTACTACGTAACTAATAAAAAGTTTTTTTTTTTATACTGAGGTGGCAAACAAGCATACGGCCCGCCTGATGGTAAGCAGTTACCGTAGCCTATGGACGCTTGCAACACCAGGGGTATCACTCGCGCGTTGCCGAACCTGAAGAAACCTCTTCACACCCTTTTTGAAGAACC
This sequence comes from Achlya flavicornis, assembly GCA_947623365.1. Classification (NCBI taxonomy): domain Eukaryota; kingdom Metazoa; phylum Arthropoda; class Insecta; order Lepidoptera; family Drepanidae; genus Achlya; species Achlya flavicornis. The sequence goes on along the minus strand of OX392482.1, from coordinate 3,965,577 downwards.
ATGCTGTACTTCATTGGGAAAACCACGGCGGGGAGCTCATTCCACAGTCCGAGCGTCCGCGGAAGAAAACTCTTTTTAGGCCGCACAGTTCGAAACAATTCTGGTTTCAAGAGCTTTATAATACAGGATAACCCATGGCCATTTGGAGAGAAATTACCCTATATATTGAAGAAGGAAATTTTACGAAATGTTTATTTTAGAAAAAACAATAATTTGCAGTACTAGGTTTAAAAAAATTGGTTTCTGAACCGGGAATCGAACCCGCGAAAGGTAAATTATTTAATTGTATTTTTTGATAGCGAACGAAAAGGTCAATCTAAGCTACATAATGAGAATCAATTCCTCTAATATAACAAAGCTTCTTTAATTAAAAGCACAATAATGATGTTGGAAACAAACGACTGTCCATTCTATTCCAATAATAAACTTACTGTAAAGAATACCGCAAACTGTTAAATATAGCACAATAGAATTCAAAATCCATATATATTTGTATGAAACTTACGATTAATCACTGTCCATACGGCGCACAGTCTCTTGGTGAAACAATATTCTTTCATCCGTGTGTAATTAATGAGTGCGTTGATTTATTATGAAAATAAATGTATCGGTAAGTACAGACAGTGTGCAGCCATTATGTACAGCTCTATTTACATTATTGATATGTGATGTTGATAGTTGATCAATCATCGAAATTGATTTGTATTTACTATAATCATAAACAATTAATCATATTTTTTTGATATATTTCATACGCTTAACATTTTGTTTGCATTTTCTGATAGGTTAGGTACTAAGGTTTTAAGGCGATGATAGCTCAGTGACGTTGGATGGCGACACAAAGTTCTGGGTTCGAATCCTACAATTTTCTTTCGGTGTAGGAAAACATCGTGAGGAAATCATAGCTCGGTGGTAGGGTACTTTGTAGTACCCACCTGGCTGGCTACCACCCTCATGTTGAAAATCTGGCGCCAAGCACCTATCGGTGTGTCCTGACCGCTTACCACTTTCGGCCATAACATCATTTACCATGGTCAGATGTAACATTGTATGTAACATTATATAGGGTGACTGGTAATTTGTAAACGATACTTAGACACATGATTGTACTCATGGTAACAAACAACTTTCCCAAAGTTTTTTTTTTAATTTACTTAGCTCCATGAGCCTCTAATATTTAGTACCTAACATTTAGTTTAGAATAAGAATTTAGTTATTTATCAACATAAATAAAGTATACAGATTGCGGTCAAATACAGGCCTATACAGTAAAAATAAGGTACTTTTCTAAGCTAGGAATCTATCTATTAGATACAAATTGGTTATTCTTTAGCAATTTCTATGAATAAGAATATAACTTCTACAGCTATTTAGAGACACGTGTAAATATTGACAGTTTGAAATAAAATTGCGCAAAACCACTTCCAAACTACATATAAAGAACTGAACTCTAACCACGACTGTATTAAACATTCCTATTTGTGATGTCAGATCTTCAGCGTCGACTATAATTCATATTCGCTTATCTCTATCGTGTTCACTCACGGTCATGGCCATACAAAAGCAATTTTCAGTACTGAGAGTAACATACGACTTGACAAATTGACGGGCCAACACGCGACTATTGCGTGTATGCGACGAACTATTTCATTTGTCCGGTTTATAGGTCGTAAAGTTGGGTAATAGTTGGTTACAAACGATGCTCACGAGCTCCTGACGATGTGAGGTTTCTTATCATTTTGATGAGATTTCAATCCCGGATTTGATGTACCTATTCAATGTAGGTAGATTAGAGGGTAGCTGTCCCTCGCGGTTTCACTCGCGTTTCCAGGATAAAAGGGGGTATGTCCTTTTCCATATCATAGTCTATCGCGCGGCATGCCAAATTTCAAGATGATCCGTTGAGTAAGTAGTTGAGGCGAGAAGGCGTAAAAAAAACATACTCACTTTCGCATTTATAATATTAGTTAAGATAGTTAGGATTATGTTTGTAAATCATCCTGGTTTTAAGCTTTTATGTCTTAGGAAAGATAAATCAATAAAAACCGGCCAAGTGCGAGTCAGACTCGCGCACCGAGGGTTCCGTAAAAACCTGTAGGTATATAAGTAAATGGTAGTATAGACCTGAGTATTGGAAATTAATTTCAATTTATGACGTATTAAAAAAAAACTACTTACCAGATCTCGTTCAAACCAATTTTCGGTGGAAGTTTGCATCGTAATGTACATCATATATTTTTTATAGATTTATCATTCTCTTATTTTAGAAGTTACAGGGGGGGGGGACACACATTTTACAACTTTGGAAGTGTCTCTCGCGCAAACTATTCAGTTTAGAAAAAAATGATATTAGAAACCTCAATATCATTTTCGAATACCTATCCATAGACACCCCACACTTATGGGTTTGATGAAAAAAAAATATTTGAGTTTCAGTTCTAAGTATGGGGAACCCCCAAAATTTAATGTTTTTTTTCTATTTTTGTGTGAAAATCTTAAGCGGTTCACAGAATCATCATCATCATCATCATTTCAGCCTATTGCAGTCCACTACTGGACGTAAGCCTCCCCCAGGGTTCGCCACATGGCCCGATCTCCCGTTTTCGCCATCCAGTCACCACCAGCCACTTTTTTCAGGTCGTCGGTCCATCTGGCCGGAGGGCGTCCTACACTACGCTTGCCGAGTCGTGGTCTCCACTCGAGAACCCGTCTACTCCACCGATCATCGGTTCTGCGACAGATGTGACCAGCCCACTGCCACTTCAGTCTGCTACACTTCTGTACTACGTCAGTGACTTTGGTTTTTTGTCGGATAATCTCGTTCCGGACTTTGTCCCTTAACGAGATTCCGAGCATACCCCTTTCCATAGCTCGCTGTGTGACGTGTAGTCGGGGGACTTCAACGCCAAAGTGGGAAAAGAATGCGGTGAATCTTGTTTGGGACAGCATAGCTATGGGCGCAGAAACCGTAGGGGCCAAATGCTGGTTAACTTCCTTAGCATGCAGGGGCTGTTCTGTATGAACACCTTTTATCAGAAAAAGCCCCAACGGAAGTGGACCTGGAAGAGCCCCGACGGTGTGACGAAGAACGAAATTGACTTCATCATAGCCGACAAGAAGCATATATTTAGGGATGTCTCAGTGATCAGCAGGTTTAATACCGGTAGCGATCACCGGCTTGTGCGAGGCACCCTAAATATCAATTTTAAGCTCGAACGTACTCGCATGCTGAGGTCTGCTCTTCGTCCAAATGTGCCCCAAGCTGGACATGATGCATTCCAACTGGAATTGAGAAATAGATTCGCCGCACTGGAGACCCCGGCAAATGTTGACGAGGATCTGGACGGCTTAATTGGGGTGATACGCGAAGTGGGAACGAGGCACTTTCGGAAAAGGCGGTCAGATAGGAAGTCCAAACTTTCTAGCGAGACCCTGGATTTGATGCGATTTAGACGTGAGATACCAGAGGAAACTTTGTCAGATCCCCAGTCACTCCACAAGAAAATCAGGAGCTTGGTGAGACGCGACCTTCGCAGCTGGAACACTCGCCTAGTACATGAGGCGATCGAGCGAAATCGGGGGTCGAAGGTCTTTACCAAGACACTGGGGAGGAGTCATCTGACAAAGTTAGCTTCCTCGAATGGTGAAACCGTCACATCAGTCCCGGGGATATTGGCTGAAATTGAGGACTTCTACGGACATCTGTATGCTTCGCATGCACCGAAGTCTACACCTGACGCGAGAGACCCTAGAGCCCCACTTACCCGCCACTTCACTGAAGATCTCCCAGACGTAGATGTCGACGAGGCGGCTCTCAAACAGCTTAGTAATGGGAAGGCTCCCGGTGAAGATGGAGTAGCCTCTGAGCTCCTCAAGGCTGGGGGTAAACCTGTTCTTGGGGAGTTGAAGAGGCTCTTCAACTCTGTAATAACCAATGGGACTACCCCGAAGGCGTGGAGCAGAGGTGTAGTGGCATTGTTTTTCAAGAAAGGAGACAAAACGCTCCTTAAAAACTATAGGCCGATCACGCTTCTGAGCCACGTCTATAAGCTGTTCTCGAGAGTCGTCACGAATCGTCTGGCATCAAGATTTGACGCCTTTCAGGCACCGGAACAGGCTGGGTTTCGTAAAGGCTATAGCACCGTGGACCACATCCATACTGTTCGGCAGGTTATACAGAAGTCCGAGGAGTATAACCAACCGCTGTGTATGGCGTTTGTGGACTACGAGAAGGCCTTCGACTCCATCGAAACCTGGGCCGTTCTGGAGTCTTTGCAGCGATGCCAAGTCGACTGGCGGTACGTGGAGGTGCTGAGAAGTCTCTACCAAATGGCGACTATGTCCGTCCAAGTGCAGAACCACCAAACAAGACCCATCCAGTTGCTCAGAGGTGTAAGACAGGGTGACGTTATTTCCCCGAAACTCTTCACCAATGCTCTGGAGGATGTCTTCAAGACCCTGCGGTGGAATGGAATGGGCATCAATGTCAATGGTGAATATCTCACACACCTCCGCTTTGCTGACGACATAGTTATAATGGCAGAATCGCTGCAAGACCTGCAGGAAATGCTGTCCGGTCAGGAAATGCTGCCTCGAGACGCGTTGGGCTAGGGATGAACTTGGACAAGACTAAGGTCATGTTCAACGAGCACATCGTCCCTGTGCCCGTTTCCGTCGAAGGTGTAGCCATTGAAGTTGTCCAGGAGTACGTCTACCTAGGACAAAAGCTACAGCTGGGTAGAGACAACTTTGAGAGTGAAATCACCAGAAGAGTGCAGCTTGGCTGGGCAGCATTTGGAAAGCTGCGTCACATCTTCGAGTCACCCTTGCCACAATGCCTGAAGACCAAGGTATTCAATCAGTGCGTCCTGCCGGTCATGACATACGGAGCCGAGACGTGGAACCTGACAGTGAAACTAGCCCACCGACTACACGTCACACAGCGAGCTATGGAAAGGTGACTGGTTCACAGAATACATCTACTTAACAAGTTTCAACATTATAGTTCTTATAGTTTCGGAAATAAATGACTGTGACATACGGACGGACAGACAGACAGACAGACAGACAGACATGACGAATCTATAAGGGTTCCGTTTTTTGCCATTTGGCTACGGAACCCTAAAAACGAAACCCTTGGGCATTCACACTTGGCTAAACTAAGACAGCTTGTACTATGGTGACATTATATTAAATAGTGAAATCGGAAAAATTCATTCAATGTACTACTACAGGAATGTTTCCTTGTATTTACAAGTAGGCCCGGCATACTTGAGTGGCTTCACTTTTGACAAAGTGACGCTCCATCCATATTTTTTGTACGTCTATGATTAAACTATTGTCTACCTAAAAAACTCTCTCCTTTTTTTCAAATATATTCCGAATTACGTACTGGACTCGCATTTGCCCAACTTTTCCAAATGATTTATAGGTATAATAGGTACGTGAATTAATTATGGAGCAACTAATAACTATGCTTCTGAAGTTGAAAACTATACTTGACATCTGTCAATTACCTACTTATATCATTCAATTATAGATCTTGTAACGGAAAGTTTAATGAGTTAGTGCTTTATGCTTATTTTCTTGCTGTGAAAGTTTTCCCTCTAGATGTTTTTGGCTGAATGCTATTTTATTGCTAGACTGAAAGAAATGTTTTAAGGTATTACGATTATTTTTTTACTAGCTGTCCCCGGCGTTTCTTAAATAAACAAACATAAATATATAAAGAACTCTATGTACGTCGTCCGTCACGTCAATACATTACTGCGAGCAACAAGGACGAACCATCAACGTTTAGAACCTTTTCTTTCAGAATTCAGAATACATAACTCTTTAAAAGTGACTCCATAATAGCTTAATCTAGTTCAAAGACAATCACGCGTGTACTGTAGATATTACATTGTGATACATGTGTGCAAAGTTGGTCACTACACACGAGGCGATATTACGCTAAGATAAGGGAGCCGAGAATGTAATAATCAATGCACAAGCGTGTCATACGACGTTTTTCAACATACTTGCGAGGAAAAAAATCAGACTTGTATTTTTGAAGTAGATTTTTTCATAATCATCAACCACTCAATGAGAACGTCAAAAAATATGGTGAACAGGTTTTTTTTTGACAGTGATGCGCTGTCAAACTTTTTTACCCGTTTTAATTAAGAATGCTTCGTCTACACACATGTCACTTGCAGTGAGATACAAACATTACATAATCGGGATAATACCTACCATAAAACTGTGCGGTAATGTAAAGTAAAAAGCACTAGTGCGCTGCATTATGAAACTAAAATCGGTGCAATTAAAGTCACTTTACCAGCAAGTGTGTTGAATATACACTTAAGTAAGTTACTGCTGAAGCAATAATAATTAGATACAATCACGTTTTGCATTAATTACACCGCACCACGTTCGCACAGTAATAAATGCAACAGAACAATGGTTTCACAATTTTAGCGCTTCATATTCTCTCATGCATGTGTTGATCCAGAATGCAGTACGTCAGGAATGGAGTAAAAAATAAATCCTTTGTCTGTGTCATACGTTTTTACGAGCGGCACCCGGCCGTGCGGACTGCGTTCCTGGACGTGGACGCTGCGATTGCACTAGAAATCTAAATAAAATACAACTAGCACCTATTCCCAAAGAGAATGTGTATCGTGGTACGCTTGTGCCACGTATCATTGCTACGTTAGATAGGTATGGTAATACAAAGTTAAGCCTGGGGCTCTACCGCGTAACTTTGGTGGTAATCGTAACAAACACCAATAATGAATTTCATCCAATCAGGGCCCAAGAATGGTCATCGTCGCGTCTCGTACCGCGTGCGCATCATTGGATGAAATATTTAATGGTGTTCGTTACGATTACCACCAAAGTTACGTGTTAGAGCCCCTGTTTAAACTTTGTATCACACCTACACACACACACACCCCCACCCCTTTGGTCGACTGTCACCATTACCACAGTAACTTATGTACTTGTACTTTCACGGAAAAACGACCGGCAGAGTCGGTGAACGCAACCTCAGTTCAGTTTAGGTTCTCTAGTTTGAATGGGTGTAATCTTTACTTCACAGTGGTGTACAGGGTAAGTGGCTTCTTATCGTAGAAATAGTATTTTTTTGCCAATGTCTGCCACTTCTAAACGTATTTATTTAATTTCTATGGTTGTAATAGCACTCGCGGGTTGCTGTGGTTAACCCTTTGACTGGTATTGATGTTGGATACAACCACGGAAACTCGCCGCAGAACATTATCCTTTCATTACAATTGAATATTGGAAAGTTGTTTGTTATCATGAGTACAATCATGTGTCTTAGTATCGTTTACTAATTACCAGTCACCCTAGATACTAACTTCGTAAAACGTTTTTTTTAATCATCTGATTTCGAGCGGGCAAAACAAAAAAAAACAAATTCAGTCAAGCCGTTTTTGAGTTATGGAAAGACTAACGAACAGCGATTGATTAAAATTTATATTGTATAGATAGATAATTTGTTTATTCTGATGTCAATTACCTTAATTAGTTGACCTGTATTTTAAATTAAAAAAATGATTTTTGTTTTTTTTAACCTCTACATTTACGCCATAAAATAATATCAATTAATAATGTTAGACCTTAAATATAATATTCTTCACATAATATTTTTTGATGCTAGGATATTCAAATGAAATCTGGGATTTATTTTACGATGAAAAAGCTATACTGAATAAGCCAAGTCCTTTATAGTAAGGCAAATAGAGATGATAATATGCTTAAGTACGTACCAAAAAGAATTTAGTTTAGGTATTTAATATTTTTTTTTGTCGTATCAGCCAGAGGTTTTTACAACATTGACTAAGAAATACTTTTAAGAGTATTGAAAAAACAAGAGGAGAAATAGTTACATGTTGCTTGTTTCAGGTGGTCTTTGGGTGGAAGATATAAAATTTTACGTTCCTACGCCGGATTATTGGTTGCGTATTTAGAATAAATGCTTTGAATTCATTAACATTGGCTAACCAGCGAAGATGAGGAGAGAGCAAGGGTGAGAGAGAGACAACGAGTGAGACAATAACCATAGATACTTAATTCCCACACACACAATAGGGATGTGGAATGAGCGCGTTTTATGGTAATCATAGCTCAATGGTAGTGACGTCGAATGCCGAGAAGAAGGTCCCGGGTTCGAATCCTACAATGAGCTTGAGCTTTCGGTGAAAGAAAATATCGTGAGGAAACCATAGCACGGTGGTAGAGTACTTACATTGTAGTATCCACCTGGCTGGCTGCCACCCTCAAGTTGAAAATCTAACGCCAAGCACCTATCGGTGTGTTCCGACAGCTGTACTTGAGAGCAAGTTCTTTCTAGTGCTACGATATGGGGTTCTTAAAAAAAACCCCTTTTTTTATTTACGACCAATTCGGTGAATAATCGTATGGCCCGCCTGATGGGTAAGCGCCCCCACCACAGTGGGGACTGGTGACGTTACACAGGAACACAACATAATGTTATTTGGCTGCAGTATTCTGTAGTGGAGGTACTTCTCCAGTCGACCTGCTCATTGAGAGAAGTCGGTAAACAAGCATACGGCCCGCCTGATGGTAAGCGGTTACCGTAGCCATATGGACGCTTGCAACACACGAAGCATTGCTCACGCGTTACCAACCTTTCCCCCCTCCCCTATGAGCTCTGGCGACCTTACTCACGCGCAGGAACACAACTTTACAGAACAAAGTTATTTGGCTGCGGTATTCTGTAAGGTGGAGGTACTTCCCCAGTCGAGCTGCTCTTTGAGCGAATAAACGCTATGCTCTACCTCTCTTGGTCTACGATCTACCATTATCATGAAATTATTTATATTAGTTGTAGATGTCAGGTCAATGTTAGATCTAATGACTAATATGTATGATACAAAAAATAATGATATTAAGTTTTAGGTGCGTGTTCATTCTCTCACCTAACATTAGTCATTACTAGATGTCCTACCATTATTTTTGCATTAATTTCACATTACTATGTTGAAATATAGTGTTATAGTACTGATACGAGGTTCGTTGATGATCCAGGGCGTGCCTATCTAAAAAAAAGCATATGAAGTCACGATCACGAAGCGAATAATGAGGTAGACATTTTCCAATATGTCGTAAAATGTTCTTATACGTGATTTTAGATTCTGTGATTTTAGGTTATGTCTTATTACAGATGGCTTCGTGAAACTGTAAACCAGCTTTATTGAATATGGTTATAGATGTATTTGAACTGATATACGACTGTATAATTCAGTAGATATACGTTTTTACGGTTGATGTTTTTGTAATGAAATATTGATAAAGAGAATATGTATTATTTGCAATGATATTATTATAGAGATAAGCTACCCTCACGTCAAGTGGCGTTCAGTTATTGTTGAATTAGGTGAATGCGATAGATAATACGGAACGTAAGGTACAGAAAGAGATAGCTATATGTAGCCGCTAAAATCTGCAAAAATTAGCGTGCGTTAGTGCGATATCTACCTCTTTTTATTATGATATCATTGATTATTTACATATTAGGGTTCTGTAGCCAAATGGCAAAAAACGGAACCCTTATAGATTCGTCATGTCTGTCTGTCTGTCTGTCTGCCTGTCCGTCCGTATGTCATAGCCATTTCTTTCCGAAACTATAAGAACTATAATGTTGAAACTTGGTAAGTAGATATATTCTGTGAACCGCATTAAGATTTTCACACAAAAATAGAAAAAAAACAATAAATTTTGGGGGTTCCCCATACATAGAACTGAAACTCATTTTTTATTTTAACAAAACCCATAAGTGTGGTGTGTCTATGGATAGGTCTTCAAAAATGATATCGAGGTTTCTAATATATTTTTTTTCTAAACTGAATAGTTTGCGCTAGACACACTTCCAAAGTGGTAGAATGTGTGTCCCCCCCCCCTGTAACTTCTAAGTAAGAGAATGATAAATCTATAAAAAATATATGATGTACATTACGATGCAAACTACCAAAGGAAATTGGTTTGAACGAGATCTAGCAAGTAGTTTTTTTTAATACGTCATAAATTGAAATCCATATCAAATACTCAGGTCTATACTACCATTTACTTATATACCTACAGGTTTGTACGGAACCCTCGGTGCGCGTGTCTGACTCGCACTTAGCCGTTTTTTTGTATAGATATCTCCTTGGTTAGGCTACTGCCGATGTTATTCCATTAGACTGTTTTTATTACTATGTACAGGCTTGTATTTTACTACATTCGTGATGATCAGCAGAGATGTAAACTACTTAATATAATGTACCCACGTAGAATGGGTATCGGCGCCAAACAATTCCGTTCATCGTTTCGGTAGCAGTAATACTGACTTATTGAATGCTATTCTAAATTTCAAATGGGTCAAGAACATGTTTCTTTTATTTTATTGTTTAAATGATTTTATTTCCTGAATTAATAATAAAATCCTTTTTTTTTTTTTTTTTTTTTTATTGTCTTCGGTTTGGTTATGTATAATGGTTATTTTAATTGCTCTGTATTTTTAATAGTCTGTGTAGTAATAGTCCTCTTTTGGTGTTTAAATACCAATTTTATAATGTTAACACGCGGATAGCGCAGTGGACAGCATTATTTTATACTTTTATGTTAATCTTTATTTGTAAAATTGTATAATGTTGTTGTTTGCTACTCCAAATAAATAAAATAAAATTAATGAATCAAAAATGTTAATGTTTTCATATTTTATAATCACTATTTAATTTTCACAAACAATTCAGTATTTTAATTGACACTATGTTTTGTGAAGTCGTTCTAGTGCACTTCTTAAAGATGAAAATCATCGGTCTCCATATTTTATTAAATTGGTTGTAAATAGACTATGCTTTATTTAGATTATAAAATGTTCTGAAAAAATCTAATAGTGCGTCCACGTTACGCGAACCTAGCACTAGCCGGGCCACGAACGAACAGAACTCGTTCGTCGCTCGCGATGTCAAGTGTGGACGTACAACGAGCCTATAACACGAGCGCGATGCGAATCCTTGTGTTCGTTAAAAAACTGACAATCGGCGGAGCGCAGTCGAGCGCGAGCCGAACTCTCGTTCAAGACTCGCAAGTCCATCCACGCTACGCGAATCCGTGCTCCACGTGTGCTCGGCTCGTGCTCGGTTCGCGTAGCATGGACGCACCAATATGTGTGCCGTACCACCCGATAAAACTAAGAAATAACTAAGCAACGTCACAAATGATTCTTATATTACCTTCAAAATGTCTTATTATTGAATTAACGCTTAGTTAAATACGTCGGAAAAGACTAATTCCCTAACCTGACGTCAGCTGACAGCGAAGTGATTAATGTGTTTTACATTCTATTCTGCTGGCGTCGGTACTAACGACTTGTCGATCGTTTGCTTTATTTGTGAAGGCTTTTTTTTTAAATGTTGATAAAGACCGTTAATGAGCTTTCGTACAGGAGTTCAGCTTGTAAGATTTTCGGTAGCGTCAACTGTAACGTAGGTATAAATTCCATGAAATAAATGTCTTTTTGATTTGATTTGATCTTGTAAGATTGTTTTGTATGTTATACTCAATTTAATTATTAATACAAGGCAGATGGAGCGCGCGGAACACGGGAGTGAGGCCAAAAAAGCAAATACAAATTGAAAAACACGTACCTAGTATTCGCTTTTGAATGTGTATTTACTTTGTTTAACAAACTTTATGTAACAAAAAACACTCCTTTATTAAGAAACTGTGGTTAAACAATGCAAATACAAACTGGAAAACAAATACCAGGTATCAGATTTTCAATTTGTATTTGCTTTTTTGGCTTCACTTTCGTGTTCCGCGCGCTCCATCTGAATTATTCTGTAATCTGTGATTAATACCTACTATGTGAGCTATGATCGGTGTTTGCAAAAAAATCCGTCAAAAATACTGCAAGATTCGACCGGATCGGCGATCGAACCCACGATCTACGAGACGGAATTCTATATCGCTTTGACCACTGGACTATCGCTTATGTAGGTGCATGCTGCAGTGAAATAACCGATCTTACCCGTACCTGGGTGACCAAGCTACGCTCAATATTTCTTTTTAATTTTCAGAGATTTGACGTAGCTAGATAGATTTTTGGCCCCCAAAAACGCCCACATAGAAAATTTCATCGAAATCATTAGAGCCATTTTTGAGAACTCAAAACATATAGGTATATGTATACAAATATTTCTCGTTTATTAGTATAGGACCAATAGTTATAAAAATAGATAACCATTTTAAACATTAACCCCCTTAAAGTTATCAAACGTTAATTAGCTAAAATTCCGAAGTCTTTGTAGGTGAAACCACGGGGAACAGATAGTTAATAATATTCAGGTCGTAATTCATACTAATCACATAATAATAGTACAGATCTACCTTTTTTTAACCGACTTCAAAAAAGGAGGAGGTTCTCAATTCGGATGTTTATATATTTTTTTTTTTTTATGTAGGTATGTTCGGGCATAACTCCGTCATGTGTAGACGGATTTTCAAAATTCTTTTTTTGTTCGATAGGGGTTTATTCCAAAATGGTCCCATATAAATTTCATATAGATCTGATGATGAGTTTCGGAGACAGACAACGGAACTCTTAAAAAATGACAGCAAATCAACCGCAATTACTGCTATCGCTTAAATATGCATTGTTTACGCAGGCCTTTACACGCGAAAGTATTTAAGTATATATGAAACAAAAATTTCAAAAATAAATTAACTTTTTAACAAAAAAATAAACCGCCTTCAAAGACCACTAAAAAGTAAGAAATAACTCTTATCTGACACTGTTTTGAAGTCAGCGAAATATTTTCTACAGAACAGGTCATGCGATTTCGCTCACTTCAAAACAGTGTCAGATAAGAGTTATTTCTTACTTTTTAGTGTACTTTAAGGCGGTTTATTTTTTTGTTAAAAAGTTAATTTATACAACTAAGTCTGTAAACAAGCATACGGCCAGCCTAATGGTAAACGGTTACCGTAGCCATATGGACGCTGGCAACACACGAATCATCAAAATGTACCTAGAGTAAAAGCACAAAACATTATATACACGCAAAAATTACCCTAAACTTACATGAAATATGAGTAAATATACTATACACACAGTAATAATAATATACACACAGACTAATTAAATGACTATTCATAGTTTACATGAATAAAAATTACATATCTTATTTTAAAACTAGCTTACCATCCCGCGGTTTCACATGTACCTCCTCCTCAGGGATGACATTTTCGAAAAATCCTTTCATTAGGAACAAAAGGTACCCGTACCAACTTTTGAGTTTATCGGGTCAAGTGCTCCCTTTAAAACTTAATTTTGACCCGTCGTTTAACCCGAGTTAGATTCTCACGAAACCCAAAATCTTTGTTTATTATCTATACGAGTTTCTAGATAAGAATTTGAAAAACTAATCGTGAAAATCTTTACGATTTATTTAGGTTAGTAATCTTGCTAAGTATCAAGTTGTTTGAAACTCGAGCAATAAGATATTTCATACAAATAAAATTTTCACCCCCTTTTCACCCCCGTAAAGGTAGAGTTTTCAAAAACTCCTGTGCTACATTATAAAAGGAAGCCTTGTGAAAAAAAAACGTTCCTAGTTAGTCCCAGTAGTTTGGGATGTAGTAGTTTGTGCGTAGGTAGTAGGTACTAGGTATATTGATAGATTGCCTGTAAGCAAAGTGACCAATTTGCGATTGATTTGTAATCCAATTCGTAATAATTAGGTACCTACTTATTATGATGATTCGACTAAGACTTTTATTGCACCGTTTTCAATATCATAATGCAGCTTATTACGCACTAATGCTTTTTACTTTTCATTACCACACAGTTTTATGATAGGTATAATCCCGATTATGTTTTGTTTGTACCTACCTCAATGCAATTAATGTTTGTAGACGATTTAAACGGGTAAAATAGATTGACGGCGAATCGATGTCAAAAAAAAAATTGCGCGCCATATTTGTTAACGTTCTCATTGTGTGGTTGATTATTATCAAAAAATATGCTTAAAAATACAAGTCTGTTTTTATCCTCGCAAGTGTGTTGAAAAACGACGCGTGGGCGTTGATCATTACACTCTCGGCTCCCTTATTGCATTCGCCTGCAGCTCACGCGCCGTATGTAATGACCAACTTTGCATAAATGTATCATGATGTACTATGATATAGAAACACCCTCACACATACACACACCCCTCTACACACATAAACGTACTTATAATTATTATGTTGATAGTTCATCATTTAACATAATATGTATACTTACCTGCTTCGTGGAAGAGCGGAGCCTCTTAACACAGATATTTTCCTTAAAAGGCTCTCTCAGCTATTTTATTTTTAGATAAAGAAATAAGTCATTTTTATTATAAACCACTAGAAGGATCACATCACCAATTTTGTACTTGAAATTGAACCTTACAATTAAGGAATAAGATTTTAATCATAATTGAAAAGTATATCAAAATAGGTACGTAGCCTTGTCACTCGACACCAGAGTAGGTGCGATATAATGTTAACTTTGAGGAATTTATGTGACAGCCGTTGTACAGGGTGGTGTTACGAATTAATTACGCCGTTCAGGGGTCGCGGTTAATTAAACAGGTAATAGAACCCGGGGGCCTGGTTGGAATGGTTAGCCTCAACTGAGTACTTGCTCCGCAGACTCCGCACTAATATAAAGCTTTGAGAGAGATTTCTGAATACTTAATTATTGGAAAGCTACGCTTGTACCTTTGCGAATTACAGGACATGTTCATTACTTGATTGGTTATTAATTAGTTTGACCCAATGATAAATTTGTCATTGGACAGGTGATTTTATTCCGTCATCATATTTTGCCATTCAAATATGCAACTTGCTTTCTAAGAAAGGTAGGTATCAAATGCTCCTCTAAACACAGTATAAGCTGTATAAGATAAAGAGTGAATATAGCAATACTGCGCGATTTTGATTATCAGCGCAAACGCAGCGCAAACGTCGTTGTCGAAAACCGAGACTACTTTTTGGCAATCGTTATGATAGCAATATTAGACGATGGTAAGCGGTTACCGTAGCCTATTGACTCGTGCAACAACGGGTGACAATCGCGCGTTACCGACCCTGCAAAAAATTAAATCTCTTCACACAATTCTTGAAGAACCCCAGGCTGTACTCCAGTACGATGATAGGGACAAACAATCCTTCCCAACACTATCAGTTGTGCAAGCGGTAAGGACACATAAAGGGGCAGTCTCTCCTGTGACCAAGGGGCTCTAATCCGCCTGGGAGTAGGGTACCTATATATAATTAAATTATATATAGGTACCCTATGTTTGTTGCAATAAATATTTTTATACTTAGTTTGTAACCTTTATATTATGTAGATGACGCCTCGCTTTCATATTGAATATGATACATTATAAGCTCTCCAGACAGACAGTTGTCTAAAATAGCATTCCGTAGGCGATAAGTTATAACTTGTCACTCAAAATGACAACTTTTCCCGGTACGTAGGCGCTACCAAATTAAATGTTAACTTTGTCCTCTCATGTCTAAAAGTTTTTTTTGTAATATTTGTTTATACCCGACTGCAATAATGCATTCAAGTTATATTCAAAATTCATAGATTAAAGAGCTTGTTTTTTTGTCTTTTCAGTAAATTTTTGTTTTACGCAGTCGGGTTTTTTGTTTCATTTAATAATTTAATTTATTTCAGACTTTTTAGTTTGATACAGAATGAGTTGTAAGTAAATGAGCGGTACGGTAAATTAACGCTTACAACCATCGCAACTCTGTCCCCCTTATTACAAAACATGGTTTAAAGTAAAGCCAGGTTTTACTGACATTTGGTCACTTTCTAACGTCATATAATAAAAAGGGACGAGGCTATTTTAAAACCTGGTTTTCCTTTAAACCATGTTTTATAATAAGGTGCATTGAGTTACGTATGGTAAACGCTACTCAGTAACTGCTGTCCTTGCATTATACGTGGTTTTTTGCAGTTTACGTCAAAATGGTAGCATAAAAGTATTATAATATATGAAAGGACTGTTTACAAGCTTTCTTTTGATACCTATATTGTTTTAATAACGAAATTTTTGTTTTTAATACCCCCCCTCTATTTTTTTGTAGACACCAATTAAAAATAATATACCCTATGACACTCCCACAGTTAAGACGAATCTAACTGTACCTCATATTTTTAAATACATCAAGTCGTTTAAGCTGCAGAGCGTGCCAAGGAAATAGACATACATACATACAAACATACACTCTAAAAACATAACCCTCCTTCCAGGTTAGTCAGGTAAAAAGCACGTGTTCTTACACTTTACAGGGTAATTACCCATATGGTTTTGATGAAAATTGGCGGACAGGCTCACAGGACACGTGAGGTGAAGTTTAAAGATTAGCCAACATCGAATTTTTGGGTTCTTTTCCACAAGGTCCAAATCATCCTTTCCACCATGTTTGTTATATAAGGTATTCAAAACATTGCAAAATTAAAGACTAGCTAATTTTGGTCTACTGAAAACCAATACCTTGTAACCACAACGACCACAGATCTCAAGAGATGGGTCATGACGCTTGGATTTAGTTAAGACATGTCCCACGAAACTCCCCAATTAATATCACAACTACACGTAAACGAACGCTAATAGACCAATAGTAGACAATTTTTTGTCACACAGCCCAATAACTCACTTCTTCGTAAGCGATTACACTACAGTGCATTCTTTGTAAATACTAAATACGCACTACCACCGTCACCGTCTACCGCGCTCTTGGACGAATCGCATGACACAATTTTCATTACGTGTTCGTAACGAAGTTAGCCTTACACTTCTGTAGAATTTAACAGCAATATATGCGCTTCATGATCTTGGTTCAAGTTGTACCTACCTTGGTAATGACGTAGCTAAAATCATTAAAGGTATTTTTGAGATTTATACTTTAAATATGTGAACAATTTGATACTTAAAAGTGACACCGTGATTCTTGTAGTTCACATGTAGGCTTTGATTTTTACAGAAGATCACTGAACAATAGGGCATTTTAATAAATATCGTCCGCTCGCGCACTTACCTCGAATAGGTTACGACGCGACGTTACGACTGACGCGATTTTTGCGGTGTATTCCGTGTACGCTGCATTTAACTGTCTCGCGCGCCGCGTTATGGTGCGTCCATGCTACGCGAAACGAGCACGAGCTGAGCCTTGAACGAACAGGATTCGTTCGTTGCGATTTCAAGCGTGGATATTAACGAGCCTTCAACGAGCCTACAGCGAGCGCGATGCGAATACCTGTGAAAAAACTGTCAATCGTGTGCGGAGCGCAGTCGAGCACGCTACGAATGCTCGTTCGAGGCTCGCAAGCCCGTCCACGCTACGCGAATCGTGCTCGCAGTGTGCTCGTTCGTGGCTCGGCTCGTGCTCGGTTCGCTAAGCATGGATGCACCATTAGATGACCTCTCTATCGATCTCTGTGACTACGACCTTTCAATAAAGGTCATAATGGCTTGCACACAATGAAACCTTAACTATATGTCATGTAAGGGCAAAGCCAGCAGTAGATTTAATGAAAATCTTTAGAGACACATAAATTAGAAGCTATTGATCCGAAAGCTTATTAGCTCGGATCCCGAATGTGCCGAGGTACCGAGGTTCCGAGGTCCCGAGCTATTCAATCACATAAACATTTCCAACTATTAGTTGGATTTATTGAATAGGCCCTTGCCACATCGTTTTGAGTTAGTTGTACACTAGGCCACTTCAAATATGGGTCATCTTCGAGAGTGAAGCTAAAAGTTTTAAAGGTGTTTAAGTATAACAATTAATCTTTACTTTTTTCGGGCTCTACATTAGGTACTGAAAGTATTTAGTACCTATATTTCTGAGAAAAAAAACTCGCAGAAAATTAAAAAAGGTGAAAAAAAGTGTTTGTTGGGGGCGTATCAAAGAAACTGAATATGCGGGGACGTATAACGTATGGTATCTGAGTGTGGTCTTGCTTTATCATGGAGCAATAATGACAATAGATATCGATTGACGAGTCGAAGTTCTTTACAATAGTGATATATTTTGAAATTAGAATGTTATAATTTGTTTCGTCCTTTTAAGTTTTTCTTAAATGCACTAGAATTTGACCAAGGTTTTGAGATATTTTTCCTTTGACACCACACCTGTAGCTCGTAAGTAACAATAAACTAGGACGTCACACATATTTGTCCTAATCTTGAAAACTACTGAACAGATTGCGATGAAACTTGCACTGTTCCCTAAGTTGTAGTAAATATAAACCATTAAAAAAAGAATGGTTACAATCCGATCAATATCTTCGGAGATATGCGTGGACAAACATACATACATACATACAAACATACACCTATGAAATTTTGTATATTTGTTTGGAAGCCCGAATAGATTATCATGTGAGAATATATTGCAGTTCCAATAATATTACATACATACGTGTCGAATCGATAATCTCCTTTTTTTTGAAGTTAATTAAAAAGGTTTGATTACGAATCAAGGATTATTCACGTTTAATTATTATCAACCCACATAAGACCTCCGTGCGTGACCTCCCCATAATGACTTACATAACAACAGTCAAATCAAAGAGTCAAATACTATAAGGCTTTTTGGCGGGAACTTCCAGAGTGACCTAGCATTTTCATTTTTATTTTCATAAATTTGTGTATTTTGAGTTTTATTGTGTATTTTTGGTGGTATTTTACCCAATAAAAATCATCCATGTGCACCAGTGAAGTGAAATGAAATGAATTAAGTGTATCGTGACTTTTCAAGTTGTCTCAAAATGTCCGTGAAGAGTTTTAGTACAATGACCACGATTTAAGTAAAACATGACTTTTATGGACGGTGACTGACTGAGGACTATAATGTGAAGTGATTTATTGTGACTGGAAACTATAATATAACTCGACACTGGCAGAAATGAGCCGTAATTTGGGCTTGGTTGCCAAAATTAAAAATAAGAAGAAATACTATAATGAAGCCAACCACAGCCATTCTAGACCAATTAATCGGAATCCAGGTATTTGACCTCAGTGTACACCTATCACAATGAACTGAACGTTTCGCTTGCCTGCTCGGGACCCAATCACATACGACGCGTCACCCTCCACTGATTGTACAACTTAAATCGAATGCCCTGTGAACTTATTGAAGGGTTCACCCATAAAAATATCAGCTGACGTCATCCCCTACTCTAACCCTTTTCAAACTTGGTGTTAATAATTTGTAAATTTCTTGGAAGGCCTTTTTTATTCCAGTAGTGAATGTATTTATAGTTTGGGCGGTACCTATTATTTTAGTATATATTTAGAGTTAACGCTATTTATTATTTTATATCATTTTTTTTCTTACTTATTTTGTTATTTACAACAAATATGTACAAGTTACAATCTTTATATAGAAAATTTCCTCAAGTCTGCCGCTGCTTCCGAGTGACGGCAGGGTTCCCAGCAGGCTGGCAGCGTTTCCTCTTTGGATAGCTAAGCTGATGCGTTGGCGGAAAAGCTCCCCGCCTGCTGGCCTCGGGAGACAATACATTTTAATGACATTTTCATTACCTTTATTTTCTTTCATGTTGCTACAAAGGTTCTTCTTTTATTTGTAGATGTGTTTGTTAAACCGCCAATGCCGGGAAGAGTCCGTTCTCTATTGAGAATTCCTCGAAATGAGTAGGCTGGCTTACGAGTGAAGAGTTTTCCTCGTTCGGTCATCTCTACTCTAAGGATTTTGTTACATGTATTTTTACATAGTTTTTGTTTTATGTAAAATGCTATGCTAATTAGCAGGTTCCTTATGTTTGACCCTTTCAATCGCTGTCATAAAATAACAATATAATTTTTGCTTTCAATTCCCGGTTGAAGCAGGCAATATTTCAAAAAATCTATGACTGCAGTTGAAATAACGTTTAAAACTGAAACGAAGTCTACAGAAAGAATAGTTTCATGTTGCCTAGCCGTGAGACGCCCCATATTCCTCGAGTCATCACTGAAAAATATAATTTCCTTTAATCCTTGTACACCCAAATGACATAGCCAAGACTTTTTCCGGGTAGATTCGTCCCCATGGCCGCATAAATACGATACGATATTAAACACGAATTTTTCCTCTTCCTTAAGAGCTTTATTTATGGTGTCTCACTGGACAGGAAAAAGTAAAGCGAGGCTTTAAGGATCATTTAACCGATGATATACAGCCGGAAGCGCGTTGAGACAACATTACCAAGCCAAATTAGCCGTATAATAATAATTATTATGTTTGGAAGTAGGTCACGTGGCATTAATGAGACGCAAATACCTTGTGTAATAACCATTGAAGCTATGCCTGTAACGTAGCCTGGTTACAAGTTTAGAAGAGATCAGTAGGTTGGTGGAACTCACGCTACAAGTTTTTGGCGAGAAATGTGGTACTCAGAGACGTCAATAAGAATTTAATGACAGATTAAAGTATCTCTATCTTTGTTTATTGAATAGCTATAGAAAGAGACAGGTCTAATTGACATCGTTGAGTACGGCAGTGAGTATCATACATTACTTGTCCTGTCGCGTCTCTACGACATTTAAAAACAAAAAATATGCGTACAGTGTACGCATATTTTCTAAAATAATACCACTTGACTGAAAACTGTAGAACCGGCTTGTCTCTGTACATTGGATATATTTACCAAAAACTGATCGGATATGCTCTACCTCTCTTGAAAGAGAAAATTTACAGTCAAGGAGTAACATTTATCTTGTCTATAATAAGTAAAGTAGTCTGGGACGGATCCATACCGAAAATGTTTTTATCTTACTTTTCCGTATTTTTTATAGCGCATTAAATAAAAAATACCAGTAATTTAGTGCGTTCGTTGATTAAGATGCTACTTGTGGGGCTAAACTAAGAGAACAAGGTTACCAGAAGCCTGGCAGCGTTTCCTCTTTGGATAGCCAAGCTGCTGACTGACGCGTTGGCGGAAAAAGCTCGCCCGCTGATGTCCGGAGGTTTCGATTAATTTTGATGACAAAGTGCGAGCTTCGGACCCCCACGGTCCCAAGGTCTCGACCGCAAAAGGCATAAAAATATAATTGAGTTCAATCGATGCGTATTTTTTGAATTTTCCGCACTGGCCGCAGCTGAAACTATGCTTTGTTGTGTTATAACAAACAAAATGGCGTGAGAAAATTAGCTACAAATATCAAATCAAATCAAACATCTTTAATACATAACATAATGCACAGGTCATTTGATAAAATTCATACAATATAATAATCATTACAATCGACACAATATACAATTATCTTCTACAAATTTATTTTACATTATGTAATATATTTTGAAAAATAAATTATTACTTAAATACTGATAATTGCGTTTGCTAATACGCCACAACGAAGATATTTCGCATAGCTTGTTCAATATTAGTTATATACATAAAGTTTCTTGAGATATATCATTTGCAAACACAATAATATTTTCTTATATTAGCATCGTTTGCAATGAGAAAAGTATTTCCGCTAGAATATTCATACGAACCTTTGGTTCACCTACTTAACATATCCTCGCACAAACTTACTCAATGCAGCTCTGGTGTCTAATTAACATAAACTTTTCACTTCTAAGTCAATGCTATGAAGGTCTGAATTTGAATGTAGGACATTTAAGTAACGGGTTATATAAGTTTGTGACGTGCTATATGACTTTTCAAGACAGTTATAACCGACATGTCAACGTTTGAGCCAAATTAAGATGTTTCTTTGGCGAAGTTGTGATGGCATTTCTGCAAAAGCCATAAACAAGAATTGAATTGAAGATGTTTTTTAAGCATGTTGGTAATGCTTTGCTTTCAAAACTTTTATTAGCTCGGATTTGTTTTGGTAACAGAGTTGTCCGATGTTTTTCACGTAAGGCGCTGCAGCTGCACAAACGTGTATCGTGTTTCGGACACAAGTTTCCAATGAATATGTGATTTCTATAGAACCAGTATGAAATCAGCCACTCCCTACGCATATTTGTGTCCAGTTGCTTCCACTTTACACATACTCGTTGACGATCAAAAAGTGTTCGGTGTCGGTAACTGGAAACTAAAAGTCGTCAGCCGGTATCTAGGTTATATTATCGACTTCAGCGCCATCTTCCGGGCTGATTTGTGAATCTAAACCATCCAGGGCGCCACCCAAACGCATACATAAAAATTCATTCAAATCGGTCCAGCCGTTTAGGAGGAATTCAGTGACACACACGTGCAGTAGAATTTTATATATAAAGATCATCTATTTACAACTTACAGTACCTTACTTATCCAAATAATGGTTGCCTGGAAGGAGTACGTAAGACGATTTGACCGCCCGTTGTTTAAGTTTAGATTTGGTGTACGTTCTTTTGAAGAGCTCGTGGTGTAGCATGATTAGCCGTTCTTAATGGATTGGCAAAGTTAAGCTAAGTGGTATTTCAAATCAAGCGTTTCCGTGCTTCAGAAGGTACGTGAAGCCGTTGGCTACGGTTATGACTTAATTGTGATAATCGTTAAGTTAGTTGGAGGCCTTCTAGGCGGCTTGAAAACTCCAACAGTAGGTTGACCACTAGCCTACCTCCACCGATCCGCAGTGGGCACGCGTGGTGGAGTATCGCCCAGTCCCTTTCACCCTCATTTGTGAAAGGAGGCCTGTGCTCAGCAGTGGGACATTATAGGCTGATGATGATGATGATGATGTACGTTCTTTTGGTGTACAATAAATTAAGTTTAGGTCACAAAGCTACGAGTTATCACTTCAAATGTCATAGCCTTCAACTGAGAAAAACCCAAGCATTGTTCCATTTGTTACTGTTTTTGGACAATTGGACTATTATATAACAATTTTAAATAAAATAAATAAACGAATAAAAATAGAATGAGAAGTGTTACTAGATATCAATACAACGATATTGTAAAAATGCTTAATACAAATACTGCTAATGATGCTCAAATATTCAAGGTATTTAATAATTAAATGGTTACTGCTACTAAAAGCTAATCATTATCCAAAAACACAGACTACGTCCAAAAATAACACACGATTATTTAAAGCCTTTACCCATAACGATAACTTCACCTTTATGAACATGGCACCTCTAATTATACTATATCGACTACAATGGAGTTCCCATGTTCTCCTAAAAACGTCTAATTTCAAACTTTGCTACATTTTGTTCACCAACTTATTAGTAATACCTGTTTTTCACTGTTGTTATCTTTATGCATAGTTTCGTTTCATGTCACGTTCTCTATTGCTTCAAACTTAGAGTTCAAATTCTAGTTTAGTTTTCGCAAAGCACTACAATTTGCGGACAACTTTCGAGGCGACATTTGCAAACAGCAAATCTACAAAGTACACAAATACGGGTCAGTACATTTACAATTTAATTGTTACAGAAATAAGGATCAAAATCTAGTAAATGTTATCAAGTGCATTCCAAACTTTCGGCCAGTAAGCAACACCAATTTGCGTCAGTGTATAATGCATTAAAAAGTATGGGAGTTTCGATGCCAAGCGTTCCTGGCAGAAATATTATCAAGTTTACTAAGTATTTTAATGTAGGCACCCGATAGGTATTAGACTAATGATATTAAGATTTTACTATTAAATTAATAATTTTGATTCTCTTCTGTCAAAATTAACTAAATGTCTAGTATGTATTGTGCGCATAGGACCATACCATTACAGATAATAATTTTAAAATAACTCTTCATAAAAAAAATGGATTTAAAATAATTGTTTTGTTTCGACGTCATTTGGAAGACAAGGTTAAGCTGGCATCCAAAAAGCTAGGACTGCTCGACAGAGCGAGACAGTACTTCACATGGGGGCAAAGGCAAAAATAAACAAATAATAAATGATACCTGCATAAATCGCAGTTCCGGCCTCATATGGAGTACTGCTGTCATCTATGGGCGTCACCTGCAGCTTGGGCCTTTAGACTCGGTTCAGCGACGTGCCATCAGAATTGTTGACGATCCCGAGTTCACAAGCGTTTAGACTTTAGAGCCACTCAGTCTGTACAACAGAAGAGTTTTCTAAAGAATTGTTGACTTCATGCCCATGGCTACCTTCCACCATCGCAACTCTCGCCATCGACGGGGAGTCCATCCTCACACATTTAAACCAGAATTGTTTCGAACTGTGTGGGATAAAAGGAGTCTTCTTCCGCGGACGCTCGGACTGTGGAATGAGCTCCCCGCCGTGGTTTTCCCAATGGAGTACAGCATGGGGTTCTTCAAAAAGGGTGTGAAGAGATTTCTTCAGGGTCGGCAACGCGCGAGTGATACCCATGGTGTTGCGGGCTTCCATAGGATACGGTAACTGCTGCGGCGGGCCGTATGCTTGTTTGCCACCTTAGTGGTATAAAAAAAAACTTAGTCTAATCTAATTAGATTGGATTTCACGATGTGTGTTCAATTTCAATTTTGTTTCTGTCATACGGAATGCGCTCGCTATCGTTGTGGTGCCATTACTAATGAGATATTATCTCTATTTAATTAAATATTACCTATTGCAAAATAAATTAAGCTCCAATATTTATATTTATAAGTAATTTAGTAATGGAATAGAATTCCGACTGATCTCCGAAAAAGCTGGACAGTTATTGACGGGACTTTCAATAGCTGATGTAATAAGGAATAATTCAGACTACTTTCATTATAATAAAAATTAGGTTCCGCCAGTTCCGCTCAAAAAAAAAAACCGTACGCGGTTGAAACCGCGGGGCTCAGCTCGTATCTTAAATATAAGATAATCTAATTATAAATAAAAACGACATAGAATATCGATTAAGAGTATCATTTTGAATATTCTAGAACCCCATCTTGCTTTCTCTCGGTAAAAAAAAATTGCTGGCAGAATATGTGATACTATACACTTATTAATAATTCCATACAATTTGTTACCATATTCTCGTAAATAAATATCTTTATCTTATCTTTATCTTTAAAATATTCAATTTTCATTTTACCATAAAATATAGTGTGTTTTACGTAAAAATGACTGACAGCTAAATTACTTTGCTCCATGCTTGAAAAATATTTTAGACGTTGAAATTTTTGTGAAATATTTTACTTTAGTTAAATAAACTTAAAAAAGAATGAAAAGCAATATAACTCGTATTATAACTTATTTACAAAAAATGTAATAAATAAAATTAGACCAAGATCTCAGGGCCATCAGACCTTACTTATTAGAGATCTCCTATTAAATCTATATATAGAAAATTTCCTCGAGGCTGTCGTTCCTGCCATTTATTAGCAAGGTTCCCAGCAGGCGGACAGCGTTTCCTCTACTTTATATCAATATCTTAGTATTGTTTATTGGCTTATTCATTTTACAGAACCTATTTTGTTTATAAATTATATTAAGGAACTAGCTGCCCGGCGCGACTTCGTTCGCGTGGTGCTACCCTACCCTATAGTGCTACCCTACCCTACCCTACCCTACCCTACCCTACCCTACCCTACCCTACCCTACCCTACCCTACCCTACCCTACCCTACCCTACCCCAGCCACTCGCCAGCAACTCGAACAGTCAACTAAAATATAATTTTACTACGTGTTTCAGTTACAATTACAAGTAATAATACGCCAGCTGTACGTTTCTTGAAGGAGAAAATAGTTGTTAGCCAGTCACTTACTCGACGACGGTGGGACAAGTGCCTTATCATTATCACGAATGACATATATTATGCAGACTCTCCAAACAACGTTACAATTGTCCACATTCTTAACAAATGTACCATCATCATCATCATCATCATCAGTCTATAATGTCCTACGGTTGAGGCCTCCTTTCACAAATCAGGGTGAAAAGGAATGGGCAGATACTCCACCACGCGTGCCCACTGCGGATCGGTGGAGGTAGGCTAGTGGTCAACCTACTGTAGGAGTTTTTCAAGCCGCCTAGGAGGCATCCAACTAGCTTAACGACTATCACAATTAAGTGATAACTGGAACCAACGGCTTCACGTGCCTTCCGAAGCACGGAAACGCTCGATTTGAAATACCACTAGGCGGTCACCCATCCAGGTACCGACCACAAATGTACCATATATAACAAAATTCATTTCAAAAAGCAGTAAGCTCACTACTACGTAAAAAAGATAAGCAATGCAATCTACTAGTTTCACTGGAAGCCACGGTAATGTGCGCTCCGAGTGAGAGAAGTGAGTGGCTCAGGAATAATGCAATGAAGTCGGATTTAAATCTGCGATCTTTTCCTTTGTAGTGCTATTGAGAGTGACGTGAGCGTTACGTGCTTTGATGAATATTCTGTCTATGTATTTCCTTCATCCTTTTTGCTATACTGTTGTTTTTAGCCCCTAGCTAACGTTTTTTTTTTATCATGGTGGTAATTGTTTTTTTTTATATTTCATCTAAACCTGCCAGTGTTGCCTGTCTTGTTATACATTTATTCGCTTTTTTTGCCGACACGAAATTTCGTTGTTTCACGTAGATCCTTTCGGGATATACATACTCTCTACCGTGTACATAAGCTTCCCCTGCTTTTCTCTTAGTGGGCTTCCCCACATAATTAGAGGGAAGATAATCGGACAACAGGAAACCATGTTAACAAGGCAAGGAGCCTCGAATAAGGATCAAAAGTTGATCAACCGATACCAAGCCGATGGGTTTCTTTGTGATTCGTTCTGAATCATACGAATGGAATTGATTTGTAATCAAGGTAATGATGATAAATATTACTCTTCTATACTTACATATTACTCTTATGATACTCTTAAATAATTTTGATACTTGTTTTATTCAACTTGTAAAAAAATGTGTCCGTAAAAATGGTATTTTTTTTTTGATTTAGTTTGCTTGCTGACATAAATTGCGTGTTACTGATGCAAATACTAAAAAAAACTATAAATATTTGGGAGACTCTCTGTATGTATGTTCGGTGTTTGTCTGTTTTTCTCAGTAACTACTAATGCTATCAATATCAAGTTGGAACAGTATCATAGTATTTATGTAATTTGATAATTAATGTCACTTTTTAATACAATTTGTCTAGGATCAGATAGGCGCTTATGATGAAAATGTTCCATCTTATTTATTTAACGTCTGACAACTGAAAATGTAATAGAGTTATAATTAACAATGTAACCTTGATGAGCTACGTCAACTGAGCAAATGTTCACGGTGATTTATATTCGCCCACCAGAGGGATACGAACGCCCAAGGAAACTGTCTATTGTTGAAAGTTTTCGCTCGCCCAAGCGTCTCCGTTCGCGCTTGACCGAGCATCAACACTCGGAAACGTTTTATGGGCTGCTTAGAACTGAGATTGAATCAAGCACTTCCTATTTATATAATACACGCTGTAATTATGGATTGTGAATAGACGGTTCAAGGACCCCACGCCACGCCTACGCTACGTTATAGAAAGTGACCCATCCGAAAATATCTTTTGTTAGACAGATTTATAAGGATCAAAATGTTTTGGTCAATGCAAATTTTTCTTAAGCCATTTTGATATCACAGTAATAGAGAAAATAATTATTTCTCGTATAATGAAATGTACCAGAGAAGTCCTGGCTGGTTCTCCATCTACATCTTCGGCAACATCATCATCCAAAATCAATGGTAAGAAAAAGTATAAAGATAACAGATAATATAATCGTGCGTCCATGCTACGCGAATCGAGCACGAGCCGAGCCACGAACGAACCTACAACGAGCACGATGCGAGTCCCTTTGTTCGTGAAAAAACTGACAATCGCGCTCGTTCGAGGCTCGCAAGCCCGTCCACGCTACGCGAATCGTGCTCGCAGTGTGCTCGTTCGAGGCTCGGCTCCTGCTCGGTTCGCCAAGCATGGACGCACCATTATAAATCTATATTCTGCACTATAGAGTAATGTCAACAATCTGCCATTTTGTCAAAACTCCTGTAACCTTTTACAACACTGTTAACTGAATCTACCACGTTTTTAGAATATTGTAATAATAGGCAACGGTCAGCAGTACCTTTGTGTTCAGTGACCTTTAGACATAAAGGTTACATAAAAAGGGTGTGAGTTACAGGCCCGCGGAGTGACCACTTCAAACGATGATCCTATGAGGGCATAAATCCTTGGAAAGGCCGCGCCGAAATCCACAAAAATGTTTCGGTTAAGACAGAACACTGTATTGTATTACGGCTTTTCATATAATATTGTTGAAAAAAGTTTGAAATCCATTGTTATTCAAATAAAAATCTTTTTACTACTTGCCTAAAGTAAAAACGCGGTCATAGTTCCTTTCCGTGAAACGTTAAGTTGGGTTTACACACAATTATATACTAGGCGTGCCGAGTGCGAGCGATTCTCGAAGCGTTGACTGACTTCCGAGCCTCGACCGAGCGTTCGGCTCGCGCTCGATTGTGCTCCACCAATTGTCGATATTTTTACGAACACAAAGGGAATCGCATCGCGCTCTCAGTGCACTTGAAAGCGATTGTTGGAAGCCACACATGACGCCTCAAGGGATGACGCGCAGAGCAACTCGGCTCGCCTAGCGTAGACCCACCTAATTTGACTTCGGTTACAACCATAGCTAAAATATACGACCAATCGACCCTAAGTCAATTATTCAAATATAATTGTAGGTTAGTGACAAAAGTTTGAGTAAAGCCAATTAGATGAGAAAGTCGCTAATTGCAAAATTAAAATCTTATCTTTATTTTATTCAGATTTTTAAGGTTATTCAGTATTCGCCAAATTATAACTTGGCGGTCGTATGAATCGTGACGTTATTACTTTATGCCGGGGACCAAAAATATTTTTCATGTCTTTCTTAATTAAAACCACCAACGATCAAATGTAACGTCATTATAACCCTTTTTTCAAACTCTGCCACATATTTTTGTCGACATTTTATAAAAACTTTAGTTGAGCTGCTCGTAGCTCAACTAATTTTTTGGAATTTGTCAAGCCGCATAGGAGGCATTCAACTAGCTTAACGACTGTCACAACTAAGTGATAACCGGGACCAACGGCTTTACGTGCCTTCCGAAGCACATCGTGTAAGCGCATCGTGTAAATGTGTTGAACGTGCCAGATTAGTCAACCGACCTGTAGCTAACTATCCACTTAAAGATTGATGGCTGCTACCGTAGCCGCAAGTTACGGCGCTACGAAGCTACGAACCTCTACGACGTAGCATACAACACGTTTATTTCCATCACACTGTCAGCCCCTACTCACATGAACGAAACTACTCAAATAATCACAGCTACAAAAATATTATGTTTTTTATTTGCGACTTTTATTAACAACAAATATGTACAAAATACAATCTATATTTACAAAATATAATCTATATATAGAAAACCACTAGACTGTTCGTGGGCGTTTCAGTATTGAACTTATATTCGGCAACAAAATAATCACTCAGCAATCAGGGTAATTTTAGTCACTTGTCGACAACATTTGTTCCGAGCATTTCCATGATCTACTAATTCAAGTGATGAGGGTCTTCTGTTATATTTTGGCTTCATTATTTAATAACACTTCGCGTGACTTGAAACAAGTTAGCACCACGTTCTAACCGGTAGCGCCGTGTGAGAGCCTCCATTGAAATACTACTGTTAGCATGTGCTAACTGGTTCGTAACTCGCGTTAGTAACTGTTTTCGTTTCATTAGCTGCGTGTGAGAAGGGCCTTAGATTCTACAAAAGGATTAACTGTAAAGCAAGTTACAGACAGTAAGTAACTTTTGACAGCCATTCAGAATGTATATCAAAACCACACTTGATTTATAAGGAACAAACCAAAGGAGCGAAATTTTGCCGCTAAGAATTTTGTATTATGTTGCTAATAGACCCACCCTATTGTCTCGATCTGTACGAAGATTAATTTGTTAAGCTCAGTAAATTCTCTAAACTGACACGGATTTACATATAAAATGGAACTGTCTTTTTTTTACTCTTTTATTTAAATACAAGAAATTATTATTATAAGTATCTTGTAGGTAAGTTAAAATTCGAGATATTGAAAATAACCGGTCCAAATCGAGTCAGGCTCCCTAAATTAGGGTTCCTGTCGTACTATAAAAAGGCGTCAGTTAGGGGTCCTAAATGAACATTTCTTTTTTACTTTTCCCACAGAAAACCAAAGTTCTAGCATACGCGCTTCCAGAGGATTATGCAAATGGATCGCCAACTTTCTGTCCAGCTGATGCACGAGAGCTGCTGCATCGTTGATGGTAGCTGATCTGATAGCATGGACATAAATGCTGGCATCCCGCAAGGCTCTGCGAACACTGTGCCTTATCGACTACTACCCTTACTCATAAAACGTTATTTAACTAATATATTGTGTAAAGGGTCACGTTAATAACGTCACTCTATTTTCATTGTCAAATAATGTGTCATTATTTACGTGACCATTTAATCAGTATTCCTATAAGTTAAATAGCTCTTTATGAGTAAGGGGGTACATAAATAAAATAAGGAGACCATATAATCTAAAACAAAATTCAAAGAATATAAAACGTGAATGTAATTAGTATTTTAATGTCATATCCAGAAGGTTTATATTCAGATAAAACGCCTATCAATCTTGCACGTCAGTTGCACGTCTCGACGGTTCTCAAACAATTATGCTTACGTTAAGTCGGCCGCAAGTACGGGGCTCGGATGCTCTTGATAATACTTAAGGAAGCTTTACCTTATTTAAAAGTGTTTTCTATGTCATGAAATAATTAAAAGCTTTTAGTTTGTTTTATTTATGAAAAGCTTATGTGTACTTTAGAAATATAAGGCGCTGATACGACACAGAGAGTTCTAGAGTTACGAGTTCAGAGTTCTGAGTTATAGAAAACATAGAAATTATTGCTGGCCGCAAATGGGACAATGGGGCTCGCTCGCTGTGTGTACAGCAATGAACGCAGAACTTGAAACTCGGAACGCGGAACTCTAGAACTCTCTCTATGGGATCGGCGCCATAGACATTATTTTTAGTTATTAATTATTTCGCATTGCTATTTAGTATTTGAATTAATTAAAAATATATTTTAAACTACTTTCTATCACGCGATTTAACTCGACGGTTTAATCAACTTTTGGGTGATTTAAATTTAATTATTGAAATGGTTTTCAAAAATATATTATGTTACATACTTTGTGTTGTGTTTCTATGCGTGGTGGCCAGAGCTCTTCAGGGAGGGGAGAAGGGTCGGTAACGCTTGAGAATGTCCCGGGGTGACCCGGGTGTTGCATGCATCCATATGACTACGGTAAGGTGTGGTAAGGCGGTGGTTGTCGACAAAAGCGGACGCTTTTGTCGACAACATAGTGATCGTATGAAGGTTCCGCTTTCCTTTTAAGCTCCGGAACCCTTAAAACGTCTTTTGGGAGGAGTAGGATAGTAGGATCACGCCAAGGGTTGTCTTATCACCATTTTTTGTTATATTTTAACGTGAATGAAGATCACAGAAAAAAAATCTTATATCTGCATCTCGTATCTGTAAACTTTTAAATACACTGAAAGCAAACTTTTTCAAAGCAAAGGAATTTCCAAAATTACTTTGCTTGATCCGGGGATTGTCTTCAACAAACTCGGAAAACTTTTTTATATGAAATTAGTGAGGATAACGCGAATCGCGAGTGTTCCTTCAAAACATTGTAACGTGGTTGAAAATTAGTTTTAACATGCTGTGCGCTGCTGGCGGTGGAAAATTGTTAGGTAATAACAAATATTAATTAAGTTGAACTCGTATTACCGAATCGAATATTTAAAAAACTCATTTAGAATTGTTCTCTGTGGGCAGATTGCAGTAATTGTAGGTTGTGAATTCTTTTGGATTTTAATAAAATAAAATACGTTAAAAAGATGAAATGAAAAGATATAATACTAGCTGTCTCGCGCGGTTTCACCCGCGTTCCCGTGATAAAAAGTAGTCTATAATACTCGGGGATAATGTCGCTTCCTATTAGTGAAAGAATTTTTCGAATTCGACTGGTAGTTCCATTGATTATCCCGTTTAAACAAACAAACAAAAAAACTCTGTCGCTTTATTATATTACTATAGATTCATATAGTCATGTCTGTTAATTTAAGGTGTGATTTATTTAAGAACCAATTTACATCCAAATGTGTTTAGTCTAGCATAAACTCTCCCTAATATAGGTGCTGGTAAATTTAATTAATCAATTATCCTATCATCCACAAATACCGGGACAAACTTTAGACCGTATAACATTAAGTCAGTGTATTTGTCTTCGTCTTGGTTGCAGGACCAATCAGCCTCATCGCTGCCGCTATGGAGATCTCGTCAACGAGCTCGGCCACCATGGGCTTTCGTGCTAGGTGCTGGTCGAATATCACGGCACTCAGTTATTATTAATGACATTATCCGCAGGGCTCTTGTTGTCGCTAATGCGCCTTCTGTACTAGAACTAGTCGGTATTGCGCGGGGCGATGGCAAGAGACCGGATGCAGGGGCAGCTGCGGCCAGAACGGAAAATTCAAAATTCAAAAAATACGCACCGATTGGACCCAATTATATTTTTATGCCTTTTGCGGTCGAGACCATGGGACCATGATGTCCGAAGCTCGCCGTTTTGCTCGCACTTTGTCATCAAAATTATTCGAGACCTCCGGAGACCAGCGGGCGGGGAGCTTTTTCCGCCAACGCGTCAGCTTGGCTATCCAAAGAGGAAACGCTGCCAGCCTTCTGGGAACCATGCCGTTATCGGAAGCAGCGGCAGACTTGATGAAATTTTCTATATATAGATTGTATTTTGTAAATATAGATTGTATTTTGTACATATTTGTTGTTAATAAAAACTAACTAATATTATAAATGCGAAAGTGAGTTTGGTTTTTTGATTGTTACACCTTCACGCCTCAACTACTCAACAGATCATCATAGAATTCAGATTGCTTATGGTATTGAGAAGGACATAGGCTACTTTTAATCCAGAGAACGCGGCGGGGGACAGCTAGTAATCATATAAAATATTTTACCAGCACAATTCAAGTTTGATAAAATCAAATCAACATAAAGGAAATTCAAATATCTCCAAATAAAATAGGTATATTAAAGTGCAAGTCATAAAAGAAGGGAGACAGAATTCATTTTGAACTTGCAGTCATAAAAGATTTACGAGTTATGCAATGACGTTAATAAAAAAGTTTGAGGCAGTAATTTGACATTCAACGTACATTTTGTTCAACTTACAGAGGTACAAGGATCCTCCATGCGACGGGGTAATGACTGTAGTCCATTAGACGCACATTTATAAACCTTTTTAGCATTTCAGATTGCAAAATTATGTTTTAACACACAGTAATGTCTCTGAAAATAAGCTTAGTTGATGGTACAATGAACTTTCGGTAAAGGTTGCCATCCCAAAAAATCATGATTTCATGTATTGAAAGACAGTTAAAACATTAACAGCAACATTTTTATATGATTTATAATCATCGCTTAATTAAATGATACATATTTAAAATAGCAGTTTTTTTTGGATTCTAAAAAATAAAATAAAAAACATGGTTCTTTCTAGCAGAACACTTATTAGTTTATACTCGCTGCTTTTAAGTCATCATCACCCAAATTATCAAATGTGAGCTTTTAATCGACTACAGTCTACGAAATAATATAAAAATCTACCTCGTATCCATCTAGAGCTAACACTTCTGCCGTTCAGAAAACTTTTTAACAAAAAAAATAAACCACCGAAAAAACTGAAAAGCAAAAAATAATAAACCTTTTAAATATATAGAATTTTGAATATAACTTGAATTTTATTACGTTTTGCAGTCGAGGATAAACAAATATTACAAAAAATACATACCTACGTAGGTTATAGGTTATTACACATTACTATATGGGACCAACTTCGAGGTATACCCTATCGAATAAAAAAAGAATTATCAAAAACGGACTACTCTGTAAAAAGTTATGCGTGATCATACATAAAAATTAAAAACACGTCGACTTGTAAAACTCCTCCGTTTTTTCGTCGGTTAAAAAAAGAAAAACCATCTTAGCTCACGTTAAGAATATTTGTTATGTT
The DNA here is from genome assembly GCA_947623365.1 of Achlya flavicornis. Lineage (NCBI taxonomy): Eukaryota > Metazoa > Arthropoda > Insecta > Lepidoptera > Drepanidae > Achlya > Achlya flavicornis. The sequence continues at coordinate 3,931,525 of OX392482.1, read as the reverse complement.
ATGTGTATAGCTCCAAACTCAAGCCACTTGTAAAGCCCATTTATAAAGCATTTAATTGCAATATATATATGATGTTACATATCTGTAACATTCATGTTTAACCTTCGCCTTTGGCTGCACAACAACGTTAGCCATTTACATTTGGTAACAAGTGCCACTCTAAGTTACCATGAAAGTTAATGGAGTCTTCCAAGTAGGCATAATGGCTAACATAAATTTGTCAGATGATATCATTAACTGTGCACTGCATACAGGATGTAAACATATGGGTTAACTGCTTAAGTAGGTTTTTTTTCACAAAAGTTATAAGTTTGTAAGTTTTTATGTAGGGTCTATCTCCGGAGAGTTTTTTTTTTCTTCTCTGGAGCGAATAAACCGATTCTGAAAATTCTTTAAAATTATGTGTGCTATGAACTACTTTTTATCCTGGGAGCGCGGTGAACCGCGGGAGATTAAGGCGGCTATTAATAAAGATAACCGCATCATGCATGAGTAAAAACTCAGATAAGTGATACTAAGAAAATAAAAGTTTTTTCTGTATGGCACCGATAATATACAATAAAATACCGGTCGCTCTGCGCCACGAAAGCGTCAACATTTTTAAAAAGCGCCTTCATGTTTTTCTCGTTGGCAAGGCTTATTACGATGTAAATGAGTTCTTAAATGATACCATTATACTGTGACATATTGTGTACCTATTCTGACTGTATTTTTATTCTGCTATGGTTTTACTCGGACGATCAGTTCCTGCTTGGTTTTAATTTGGTTTTAATTTGTTTTTTATTTTTCTCATTTTTTATTATTTGACATGTTTTCATTTATAGTAATCATTTATATGTAATTTTTTGACTTTTAAAATAATTTCTATTAATTTGCTATTAGTTTATTTTTCTCATCTAATTTATTTTATTTTGTGTGATTTTATTTTGTACGCCTATTAGGCAAGTCTCAGTGACACAATCTTTTTTATAATACCATTATTTGACCTGTGACTGACAAATAAAGAAATTTGAATTTGAATTTGAATAAGAAATATAAATAGTAAGTAATTGTATCAAAGTCAAAGCCATTTATTCAATTTAGAAGGGCACTTATGAAGGTCACATTTACAGAAATTACCACCGGTTCGGAACTCGGCCTTTAACTGAGAAGAATATGGCAAGAAACTCAGCAAGGTTACAATATTTTTGGACAATCTGACTCATCATCTCATCATCATCATCTGCCTGCCCCGTAACTATTTATTTAAAGGAACAACACAAGAACGATGATTCTGTGCTATATCAGCCAATGGTAAGGTGGCGTTTAATATGAGCTTGCATAGCGTAGTAACTCGTTGACTCGATAGGAAGCGCATCCTATAAACATATATTTAAAAAAAAGACAGAGACTCCTTTAGATTCTGAAACTCAAAATGTGATTAAGTTGTGATAATTGTATGCAGTGCTGTTCTGGTTATAAGCCAGAGGAAAACTAAGTTATATGGAGGGAAAAATATGGCGAAATTAGGTCTCCAAGAAAAAAGTGACCAGTGCCTTTTCCATTACTTTCTTTCGTCTTTCGTTCTTATAAGTAATTGCTTGTACTAAAAAGTTTATATACATTGGTTTTCCTTGTATTACTAAATAGTTATGAAACAATAGATCGAAAGCATTCGATTTAGAATACAAGCTTCAATTCACTATTAAATTTCACTATATTTAATTATAACTATTGTAAAAAGAATCCTAAATAATATCCTGTTTAGATATACAACCTGTATAACTATTATACAGCTATTATAATGCAAATCTAGCTCCAAAACGTTACGTACAAGTAATGGACATGTTTTGAAGGTAATTACTGGCCGTAAAAGATTAAATGTGGAGTGCGCTTTTAAAAGGTTTTCTAGCACTCTTTTCCTCTTTAAAATGTAGAGTTAATGGTTTCATAAATAAAAGTACTTCTGCAACTCTGTTTTCAATATTACCATCAAGTATTTTTTAATATAAAACATGTTTTTTTTGCGTACTATTTTATTCTCTTTTAAAACACTTTGTATTTCTTTTGGTCCGTCCATGCTACGCGATGCGAGCACGAGCCAAGCGCGAACGAACAGGATTCTTTCGTTGTTCGCGTAGACTTACGAGCCTCGAACGAGCATTCGTTTCGCGCTCGATTGCGTTCCACCCGATTGTTAGTTTTTTCACGAACACAGGGATTCACATCGCGCTCGTTACAGCCTCGTTGTAAGCTCGTTGTAAGCTTTGTAGCGTTGTACGTCCACACTTGACATCGCGAGCAACGAACGAATCCTGTTCGTTCGTGGCTCGACTCGTGCTCGGTTCGCGTAGCATGGACACACCATTAGATGTCATAAGACCTTTATGTCGTGCCCGGATTTGTATGAAGCGAAAAGCGTAAATATATTTCTACTAGTTTCAAAGAGGATTAATTAAGTTAAAACAGGACATCTCGCAGTCTCTATAGACCTATTTAACAACAAGCTATGTGAAGTTCAATGGGCGGATGTTGCTAAAAGCCATCCTCTAACCGAAAGCGGTTCACCTACTGAATGAATGTAGTCTAATGGAGTAAACAAATTAATTTCCACCCCGTACATTCAGCGGGTTGCTCGAAAGGAAATTACGTTAAAAGATTTTTTCAAAATGCTGTTAGCAGCCCGCTTTTATTTAGGTGTGGTATAGGGTGGAAAAATGCAGCGATTTAGCTGTACAAAGTGGTATCACTTTATCAGTTTTAACTAAAATAGCAGCTCTAGCTATGTTTTGATTTTATAGTGGCGTGAATAAAGATTCGAAGACTATGACGTCACAAAGGATTTAAAGTATTTTGCAAATAGTTATTATATTCTTTATAATGTAACTATTTTGTGGTCGCCCTTTTTAATACGAATAATAATTTAGTTATTGAAACCGACCCATGATTCGAAATCATAGTCTCCGTAAGAATATAGATGAAAGAAGGGTTATATTTCTTATTCAAATGACGGGTCAGTTGGCGCAGTACCCACCGCACCGCAGGTCGTTGGTTCGATTCCCACACAAGACATGCATTTGTGGATATGAACTGGAACATGTCTGTATGCCCTGTCCTGAGTCTGGGTGTAATTATGTATTTACAAACAAAAAGTAGTATACAATACAATATATGTAGTGTACAATGTTTAAAACTACATTTTTACAATAAATAATAAATACAAGAAAATATACCTTCGTGTGAATTTATTACCCACTATGTAGGTACTGTTGGTATAAAGGACCACTCTTGAGCTCTTAATCTGATTTCCAAGCTATTTGAAATTTGGTTAAATCCTTTATTTATTTCAGCTTAGAAACTCGTAATGTAAATAAACGCTTAGCAACACCAAGACCCATTGAGGCCAGCTCATAAGGAAAGCAACATTTCACGCACGCCACATTTACCCACTCATTTCCAACCTACTTACTGGTACATTACTGGAATCGTTAAACTTTTCTTATTAAAAATTTTTCTGTCCCTTTATCACTCGCACCAAACGCCAAGTTCCGGTTTGTAAATTAAATACCTATCACTCCTTTTATACAAACAAGCTTCACGGAACGATCACAATCATTTTCACATTTATGATCGTTTAGATTTTACAAATGAAAATATCGCTTTATATATTTTTGCTGTAAATGACTTTTTAATTGGTTCAAGTTGGTTCGTTATTGTTTTAATATTTTATTTATTCTTTAGTTAATGACCGCCCGCGGCTTCACGCGCATGGACATTTTTGGCTCTGGTTTGCTACAGTGCAATTACGCAATCTACTCTACCTTACTCAAAAAACCTATCAGTGACTCTAAAGCTGATGACATTGTCTAGTTTAGTTCCTGCGCAGCCACATAATAAACAATAATTTCCTTAAACAGGAGCTCCTAGACATAATAGAGGTCCGGTAAAGAGTACAGTAATAAATGCTCACTCACACCACCGAATGCACAAAAGGCACTGTGTCTACTTAACACAAAATAGCATCAGGTTTTATAAAACATAATTGGACTGTTTTACAAAAAACTTAAACCGACTTCAAAGTACACTAAGATATAATCAAATCATGATCTGATCAATCCAAACGGGAAGTGTACCCTCCCAGACAAACAAATAATTTTCCAAATCGGTTAATAAATGACAGAGTTACGAGTTAACAAACTTAAAAAATAAATAAAAAATACAACCGAATTATGAACCTCCTCCTATTTTGAAGTCGGTTGAAAACATAAACTATGCCTAAATTAACATAGCAAACATAGTTCAAATAACGAGTGTTTTTTATAGTGTTAGTAATGCAGTTAAATTAGCATCAATAACTGCTGCAGTAACTGTATAACTTTTTTATGTAAATACCTCATACTAGTTGCCAGGTCTTTATCGCTCAAATCTTGGATGAACCCTGGCTTCCTGCCAGTTGGATTTTGAGTGGGTAAAAGATAAATTGAGCCGGGAAAATTGAGGAAAGTAAAGATAATACCCGTGTCTTAAATAAGTCGGGATGCTGAAAAAAGCTTGTTTTTTCACTAAGGTTTGAGAAAATAATCTGCTAGTATATTTCAACTCGCTTCAGATTGATTACGTTTAAGTTTGATAACATTGTTTGAAGTAATTAAGTCGTTTGGAAATAAATTGAACTGACTTGTAGGAATGGTGTTTTGGTCAATAATTTCAACATGTAATCGTATGACCACTTGATTTTACTTAATACAAAGCCAAAGCTCGCGGTAAAAAAAAATTGAATTACATCCATGGGCTAGATGACAAAAAAAAATATTTATTCCGTCTTTTACATTATCAAAAAATATTAGACACGTATTTTTTCTTTTGTCAATCAAACAAAAAAATACGAAGATATCGTGAGTTGACATTCCGCATGACGTCACGTTAGAGTATACATTTTACTTTTAACTAACGTCACGAGCCCCCACTCCTGAACTTTTAAATTTTTTTCTGACGGAATAATTAGTTTTTTTTTTACATAGGAATCATCCCTATTATTATGTAAGGTAGGTACGTATATTCCACGGTTTAAAAAAAACTAAAGTGCATAGTTTCTATGCAAAAGTGGTTCGGATCCGAAACAATTCCTGAGTTTTATACCGAGACAAAGGCTTTTCTATTTTAGAATTAAATTTTCCAACCCGTCCATTGCAGAATTTACAACTCAGTATGTAGGAACAACACCTGTGTACCAATATAATTTTGAATTAAACTATAATCCAACCAATTTATAGCGTTAGATTAATGTGGAGTTCTCTACTTGATTTTGGAACCAGTCCAGTTTGGCAGCATATTTGGCTTTACGAATACCTCACCATTTTCGACCTTTTTTATCAGAGCATCATTTGGATTAGAGCTCTCATTTTCAGAAACAGTTTTTTAGAGACCTTTTATCTGGTTTACGTGTGGGTGTAAAAAGATAGCTTTAGTATTTACTTTTAAGGTTTAAATTCCAAATGCATCGCTGTCGGTTTGATATTAAATATTCTCCTCATTATTTTTCATAAATCTATACTTTATTTTTTATATCATTGCATAATTATGTTATCGTATAATGTTCTGTATGGACCGGTGCATAGTAATATAAGATGTACTCGTAAAACGATAATATTATAGGAGAACCGATATTTAATAACAATTTCATATTAATTCGCTGTCATAATACGTAGCAAGAAAATTGGGTTCGTTCTCATTGAATACAAATAACCCCATTGATAATACCTTAGATAAGAAAATCTAGCTATGAATACAGATTCAAATAAGGGTCTGTCCAAGGGATCTGTAATCAGGATTTCATTCGGATTATTACTACGTGGCTCACGAGATCTTTACCTATGGATAATTTCGGCGGACCAAATAAGTTTCCAGCTGTGCTGAGTTTTTCAACTAAAATAAATGAAAGGGCGAAGAAATATGGCCCGTACGCTGTCTCGTGTCCAATTTCCTTACACCTGCAAATAGCACGTTCTATTTAAGAAGTAAAGTTAGTATATTTGTAAAGATTTCACATTAAAATATAAATTAATTTTCGTTAGAATTAGATCTGCTATACACACAGAAATTTTAAGTCGAGTCGAAGTTATTAAATCCTAACTAATATTATAAATGCGAAAGGGAGTTTGTTTGTTCGTTACGCCTTCACGCCTCAACTACTAAACGGATCGTCGTGAAATTTGGCATGCAGATAGCCTATGGTATGGAGAAGGACGTACTACTTTTTATCCTGGGAACGCGGGTGAAACTGCGGGGGACAGCTAGTAATAAATATGAAACTGTAAAACAGAGATAGAAATCGGTATTTACATCTTTCACTTAGATGACTTATATACTTATTTCCTTTCTGTAATGCTGTGACTACAATTTACAGAGTGCGTGATAGTGATGTCACATTCATGAACGATATAGATTGAATTTTAGTATCCAGTTTTATTTTAGGTACTTTTGGAATTTTTCGCTATTTATTACCTATACTTTAGGATTTGCCCATCCATGCCCACGTGAAAAATTCACTTGTATGTATAATAATGGGTTGACGTCAGATGATAATCAATACAAAATAAATCATCTATTGTTAGCTATTGTTTGCCTGAAAATTGGCCCACGGGACAAGTTAGCTGGTATTCATACGTTTGAAGTACGTACTAACACTACTCAATTCTAAAACTTTTTGTCCATTGGAAAATAAGTAATGTCTGGCGAGCCTGGGATCTCGGTCTACTAGTACTGACGTGCTTAATACCACCTTTGTTGTTTATATTAGTCTCTTTTGCAACGCATTATGGTTATTTTTCTTCAATAACCAAACTTACTCGAGTAACATGCGAGTTAGGCACACCACTAGCCTACGAAATGTGATTGCAAAAATCAGTTTCTCGCATCATATTGGAAACGTTAGGGTCACCGCTCACTATAACAGCACGGCTAAGCCTCAGCATTTACCTTGCCATGCAAGTGTGGCCTTTAAATCGTATGCGTTAAAGTAAATTTTACAATGACTAGATAAAATAGTGACGCCTCGCGGCAAGCGCGCTTGCCGTTACAAGCCACTAGTCCTGCTGACCAGACGCTTCTAGCGAGCGAGCGGTCCGCTCCCTTGCTGCGTGACGCCAGCAAGCGGTATCTTGCCAAAGCTTCGCCACCAATTTCACCGCGGCAACGCACCGCTTGCGAGCTGCCACCTCGCAGGCGGCGCGCTGGCAGCTAGTGGTTGCATTGAGTTGATGCGGTGCCGGGTCGGGGCTGCGATGGAGCGGTGCTGATATAGTTAGCGATGACCTTTGCTTGAACAAATGAATAAACATGTTTCTGTAGCGGCGCAGTGCGGATGCCTTTCATACGTTTGATTTTAGATGGGAATTTGTTTCTATTTATTTTCATATGCTTCACAATGGGTATCAATTTAAATTTCTCTTGTAAGATGGAAGTTTTTTGCAATGCTTGGATAACAGGTTATTTCATCATCATCCAGTCTGGCGGCCCACCTGGGGGGCTAATATTGCCACAATTAAAGCTTCATATATGTTTCAGATCTGATTTAAGTGTATTTTTTTTGTATAAATTGACTAGTAATATTATCGTTAAGTAGCAGTTTTACAACAGAATTAATCTGTTCTGACTGGAAGGTACTTACTAACACTCAACACTATCTTAAAATAATAAACAAAAGTAGGTATATTGAAACAAGAAAATAAATAAATTACAAAATTAAATTAAAATTAAAGCATGCATCGAATTATATAACTGCATTTGTCTATCAAACTAATTGAATTAATTTTAACGAGGTATCTAGGTAAATACAAAATCGTGATATAATTGTTCTATTTGCCAAATATAACTGCTATATCTACTAAGTATACAATCAGCAAATATTAACAGAAATATGAACAGAAATATTACACACAATGACGGCATTCATTCATGCAAATATTTTATGTTTGTAAAAAGGAAGCTACAAAAATCAGTTTATAAATTCCTTTTCGAAAGCGTGTATTCTATTTGGGATATAAAGCCTATTTTCTATATTCCCTTTTCTGACAAAGGTCGTACATTCCATTCATCAAAAACCAGTTTTTTTTATAAAAGCCCTGGTTGACGTATAGCTCTTTCGGTATTTTATAAAATATGCGTATTTAGGAGCGTTGAATGTTGTGAGGAACGATTCGAATTCTGCAATGACTTTTTTTTCAATGAATGAATGTTTTTTTTTTTTAGCGTGTGGACATCCTCATAGTATACTCGAACGCCCTGGTGGCGAGCGGCCAAGTTATGCCGGGCTTTTACCGGCTAAAACCCCACTGTGGTCGCCACCTACGCTATAGAGAGGGGGCGGGCACGTACCACCTCTACCTGGCTAGTTACCACCAACAAGTAGAAAATATAACGTGACGCTATCAGTGTGTTCTGGTAGCTTTATATGCTTAATAAAGGTCAGGAACATACTGGGCGTTGTCTTGGCATTGCTAATGTCCATTGGCGGCGCTGATCACTTACCACCACAACACTTTACAAACGAAGAATAGGTTATACCTTATCTCTACTTCTAAGGCGCAAATAAAACGAGAAGCAAAAGATAGTGCAATTGTAAAACAAAAGTCTAATACAAAAGTAAAGTGTAAAATAAGCTTCCTCATTGTGTACATTCCTATCCAAATAGCACACAGAAAATAAAAGAAAATGTTGCACTCTGAAACGAAAAGTATTTTTCTCCCAAGTATTTTTCCTCTGATATTGCCACCGCCACCGCCACGTGAAAACGTCTGACGTCTTTAAACATTCTATAATTAACAGGGGGGGAATAAGTTTTAATTGAAAACAAATAACTTAGTCGATTGAAATTTGTTCGGTGAGTCGACTGACGAGAAAATGCTTTCATTGGGAACTATTTATTTCATCAGGTAACAAATGGCCTATTTTTGTCACTCCACATTGCTTTGAAACGCTTTTAATTGAGTTTAGTTTTGAGTCAATTTCTATTGAATTTATAGTTTGATAAAATTTACATAAAGTGGACATCTAAGTGAGTTTTAGTATTTGGATAACGAAATGTAATAATGTAACGTGAAAAGGCAATACCCAAACAAAGTGACTTTTTTTAAATATTTCAAAAGGTTAATTTTGGTACCCAAAAAGGCAGATTAAATACTTCACTGATTTATTTATCAATGTTGCATATTAGGTCAGAAGGATACACAAAAATCAAACATCGTCTACACGGGTAGAAATATTTATTACAACAGAAATGAAGACTATTATAATACATAATCTAATATAATTTAATGTGCTTACATGAGATCTATTTAACAGGAATACATTTTGTTTATTTACAATAATTTTAACGATATTTTATCGATACGTATTTGCTTCGGAACAAACACAGATATTTTTATTAAATAATTCTTTAAAACATTAAACGACAATATTTTACAGAATCATTGCTAATATTAGATTTATTTCTGATTTTAGCAGCAAAATATATTCTGTTTCAAATTGATAAAAGTATTACTTCAATTTACAAAATAAAACTTTTATATTTCGTGGCTTTACTTTTATTTGTATTTCTTTTTACAACGATGTTACAGCTAAATTAATAAACAAACTATAATGAGAATTAGTATCTGTTACAGCTTGGAACCAAGACCGTCATATACTTTATATAAAAATGTGTGAATCTGCGGGACAAAGTGAGTCTAATAGCTTTGCATGAGAACTAAACATCTGCTATCGAAGCCAAATAGTATTTTAATATTACAATGACACCGAGCCCAGATAATGTAAACGCCTGAAAGCAATTTGGTTCAATGTCAGAATAGATATTTCAATAGTAATAGCACAGGTAAGTAAATCGATATAGATAATGTCACGTCCAATTTTAACTATACCTGTATTTTGTCTCTGTAGGTACTATTTTGTCAAACAAAAATAAACTAAAATAATATTGGTACAGAAAAAAACTATGACGCGTGGAAAATTTTCAGCAATGGACAAAATAGGGGCTCTCAAATGAAATATACTGTCTTAAGTTTCGGAAACTTACTAAGAGTTGTATTTTTCTTTGCTAGTAGTGTACAATGTACAGCATACATGCTTTGTACCTAAGTACGTACTTAAAGAATTAAATGTAACAAATGAAACACCTCCAGGTGTTTATCCATGCCAGCTTGGGACTTTAGACTCGGTTCAGTGACGTGCCATTAGAATTGTCGACGATCCCGAGCTCACAATCAGTTTTGAGTTCTTCAGTTTGAGGAGAGACTTTGCCTTCTTATGTTGTTCTACTGCTTGTAAAACGTACGTGTTCTGTAGAATTGTTTGACCTGATGCCCACGGGTACCTTCTACCATGGCAACCCTCGCCATCGACCATCTTCACACATTGTAACCAAAATGGTTTCGTAATGTGCGGTCTCAAAGGAGCTTCCTTCCGCAGACGCTCAGACTGTGGAATGAGCTCCCTGCCGTGGTTTTTCCAAGGGAGTACAGTAGAAAAGCAAAGTGTGTCAAGATATTTCCACAGGGTCAGCAACGTGCGAGTGTCCATAGGCGACGGTAACCGCTTACCATCAGGCAGGCCGTATGCTTGTTTGCCACTTCAGTGGTATATAATAAAAAAAATGAAAATACTATAAACGCATGTGAAAACGTTGAGTAAAAACTTCTAGTTCTATTTTCACACTTGATTTTTCTTGGATAAAGCAATAAAATATTGATTGAAATATTGCCGAAACTTTTATATTGTTTCCTAAATACTAAAAGAGAAATCATGTCAAAATATAGTCATAATCTCTTTGATGGGTAGGTTATCGGACTTATCGAGGATTGTGCCAAAACTTTGAGATGCTCATTTATTGTTAACTTATGTACACACGGCAACACCTCAAGCTATACATTTCCAGTATAAGCTGACCTCTCATTGTTAAGAAATCCTTTACAATGCGAGACCACCTTATGCTGGAAAGGTATAGCTTGATGTGTAGCCTTGTGTACGAGCTACACAGAAAAATATAAACGGCCCCAAAAAGAAATGAATTCAGGTTCGCGTCCCTTTGTGTATTTTGTTTCACGAGTGGTTTTTCTGCGTATAACAACTTTGTTTCCTACAAACAGTCATGATACTGTTTATTTTTGTATTTATCTCAGACATTTAATTACACTCTCATAATGTTGTGAAAATGTTCCATAAACGTGACTAGAAATTATTTTATTGAAGTGTGTGTCAAGCAACATTTTATACTATAACAATATAACCTGCAATTCTTAAAAGTACCAAAATCTTATTCAGCATTCTCTTTTCAATTGTTACATCTAATTTACAGAAATCCTTGGATATTTCCAAAGTGCTCTAGATAATTTACAGCGTCCGAAGCTTACCAAAGCTTTTCCGAACGTTCTACACATCACATACGAAGATCTAATCCCGTGAGGAAATGTTATTCCAATCCTTTAGTTCTTAGACTATTGTAATAATTCTAGCTTAAAAATAGAACAAAATAGCAAATCTACACTCAGAACAATCAATAAACCTGTACATTGAATAAACTATTTAACGTCTAATATCACAAATATCTTTATTTTATAACAAACACTTCAGAACAACAATTTAGCCAATGTTAAAACTAAAAAGAAATTTGGAGAAACACTAGAAACTTTAGAGAACGCCTTTAGCCTTATCTCGTTTTGTACGGGATGGCCGTAAGACTCTTCTATAGACTGCATTAATTCCTTCGGACATGGCAGCGATTCTAACGGTATATCAAGCAGCTTAGTAGCTTTGTTCGCTTTAGATTTATTTTTATCGTTGTACTCATCGTTTTTATCGTAGTAATCGTAGCTATCGTCGGATAGAACGTTATCGTCGACGTTTTCGATGTCTTCTTGATCGTTTATACGTCTATCGGCGGTTGGATCGGCAATACATGATACTTTTTCAAGGGCGTCCTTCAGGGTGTTGTCTTTAGTGCCATTTCTGAGGGCGTATACCCAGGAGAGACGGCAATTACAGTTGAGTGGGTTACCTGAAATAAAAGCACAAATTAAGCTTTGTGTAGCACGTAACGGAATACTGGTATATTTTCGCGCGGGTTAACGCTTTTTGTAACATAAACCTTTATGACTACGTTTTGAGTGCGCACTTAAATTTTATGTAAGTACTGAAATCAAGTCAACTAGTCTCTAGAGTCTAATTTGTAATGTAATATTGTTGATTTTATGGGAATATTAGTGCTGTAATATAGCTTTATATTGTGAATAGATTATCTTATTTGATTAGAAATTTATGATTTGAAGCTTCCAAGTTTCTTGCTAACTGGATACATTCTCTAAATTAAAATAAATATACCTAATATAAAATACAGTCCACTGCTTATCATCTGCGAATATGAATTATGATATTCTAACTAAGTAAATTTAATAAATCATATTCGGCATCAATGGCATTAAATCTAAACGTTTTACGTCGATTTGCATTCGAATAGCCTTCGGATTATCAATGTAGCAAACGCTGCAGTATGGAGCATAACAGATAGTTTGGGCCTGTGTGAGAAAAATGGCCGCTAACCGTTCTTGGCACGAGCGTACCTAGAGCTGATACTGACGTTGTTTTACTGTAGTATTTTAGCAGGTAATTGTTTGGTAATATCAGTGGATATATGAAGTAAAATAACATATGAAGCTTTTTGACATTTGATAAGAATCAATTAAGAGAGGTAGAGCATAGCGTTTATTCGCTCAAAGAGCAGCTCGACTGGGGAAGTACCTCCACCTTACAGAATACCGCAGCGCAATAACTTTATGTTGTGTAAAGTTGTGTTCCTGCGCGTGAGTAAGGTCGCCAGAGCTCATAGGGGTGGGGGGAAAGGTCGGTAACGCGTGAGCAATGCTTCGTGTGTTGCAAGCGTCCATATGGCTACGGTAACCGCTTACCATCAGGTGGGCCGTATGCTTGTTTACCGACTAAGTTGTATAAAAAAAAAAAAATGAATCGTGGTGTCACGGCAAAATACAATATCATTGTATAGTATAAACAAAAAGCTTAGAATTGCAGATGGGTGTACTCAGGGTGCGAGCACGTACCTGTTTTATTAAAATTTGCAACCAAGTATATTGTATTGTATTACTGCAACAAATACCGTGATTTTTAATTGGTTTTATAAACAAAGGGGATACTATATAGGGGACTCTATATCTCTGGTATCAGTATTTATTTTATTTGTGAGCTAGAAGAAATTCATCATAAAAATACAACCCAAGTAGCATAACAAGCTGTTTAAAGGCTGTATTAAAGTTCGTTCTTATACTAAAAGCTGAATATTCAGGCTGTACAAAGGCTGTATAAGCGCTTATAAAGACCTTATAAGTGTAAAAAGGGCCCACATTACACAGCTTATTTCGTTATTGGAGCTGTATAGAGGCTGTATAAACAAAAGACAAGTATAAAAGCTGTATTAGAGCTGTTATTAGGTGTATAGAGCAGCCTATACTCTACGGATATCCTCTTGTAAGTATCTTGTAAGAATAAGAGTTCTAAATAGGTTGTTGAAGAGAATTATGTGAGAATAAAATAAATAAAACTATTTACGATGCCATACTGAATGGCGACATAATATTTAATAAATGGAAAGGCTAAAATCTTGAACATGGATATCTGATGCTGTTAATTGATGAATTCAATGTGCAAATTTTAATTTATTGTGAACCTGTGTATGTTTTCCGTCAAAATATTCACGCGCCAACAAAATAATCAAGCCAAAGTAAAGAAATTATACTAAATACAGTAAATAAGTGTTTGTTTTTAAGGTTAGAATAAAAATATATTTATAAATAAAAAATATGAGTCTACATGATCATTATTCAAGCTGATAACCATGATACGGCTATAGTTATTATCAAATATTCCTTTAATTGTAATTTAAATGTTGTTATTGTAAATGTAAAAATGTCGACAATTTGCTATACAGCCTAGACGATATTTGGAGTGTGTTATAAGTCTTAGTAGCTGTACTAAGTAAGTTATGAACGTTTATTGCTGTATTAAGTAAGTGAACACATGCTTAATACAGCCTGTATACAGCTTTAACGATAAAACCAGCTTGAAGTGTCAGAAAATACTTAAGGCTGTATGGTAGAGTTATAACCTCTGTTTAAGAACCCTAAGCTGACGCGGATCCCTTTATACAGCCTGTATTCAGCTTTAACGATAAAACCAGTTTGAAGTGTCAGAAAACACTTAACGCTGTATTATAGAGTTATAATATCTGTTTCAGAACCCTAAGCTGACGCGGATCCCTTTATACAGCCTATATACAGCTTTAACGATAAAACCAGCTTGAAGTGTTATAAAATTCTTAACGCTGTATAGTAGAGTTTTGATATTCTGTTTAAGAACCCTAAGCTGACGCGGATCCCTTACTAAGAATTTTATACAGCTAGAGCTGTATAATATCTCATAAATCACTCTTATAAGTATTAAAACTGTTCTTTACACTCTTGTAAGTGTCTAAAAGAACTCTAAGTTCTAAATGGGCTGGTTTATTGATGTAGAATACGCTTGCGTGCTGCTTGGGAAATGCATTTCACCGATTAGAATCCGGCCATCGATTTTTTCCTAACAATGAAGGATTCATGATTCTATATTAGATATGAGCACAATGCGAATGGTTTCTAAAACCAATCAAAATATGTTTAATCATGTTTTTTTTATTATAATAGATATTTTTATGTTCAAATATATCTCAAATAGCTAAAATTCAACGTCGTATTGTAGGTATCTTCTATCTGTCTTTATTACAGTAAATGTGTGCTTTGAGCAAACCTGAGAGTAAATTGCTTTTGGCATACAGACGGACATGACAAAACCCTTAGGATTTTCTTTATTTTCTGTTCCCTAAAAGAAATAAAATGTTATATTCTATTGTCTTAATAACAATTTTATTGTGAGACGTATGAAATTAAATAACGTATATTTGTAATTTCTAAGAAAAAGAAAAAAAAATGTGAATAGTTTTATTAGCCAGGGGCCAAGTCTGCTATTACAATTGCTTACACAAAAATGTGACATTTTAAAGTTTTGGTAGTCTAATAAGTCTACACAATAGCACCATAATGGCCCTATATTAGCTTTCCGATGATTTTGCACTGAAACTACAATCGTGCCACATTTTTTTTTATACAACTAAGACTTGCAATTACAATGATCTTTTAGTTGTCAGTTTTGTCAGTTTTTGCACTATAATTGGACTGTTTTACAAAAAACTTAAACCGACTACACTAAGAAGTAATCAAATCCTGATCTGATGACAATGGGACCAAACGGGAAGTATGCCCTTCCAGACAAAAAAATGTTTTCAAAATCGGTTAATAAGTGACGGAGTTATGAGGTAACAAACATAAAAAAAAAAAAAAACATACAACCGAATTGAGAACCGCCTCCTTTTTTTGAAGTCGGTTAAAAATACTTTTCATTCATTATGATACCATTATGAATTAGTAGACATCGGCTCAATGATAATGGAATTACTATAGTATCGTGTCAGTATGAAATTTTAGCAAACTTGGCCCCCAGATGTGTTCCTTACATCGTTTCCTATTCGCGTACTGTTTTCCCATCAGCTCATGTAAATATTTAGTTGCAAGACAGGTGAGCGTAGGTGCAGCCAATTTCATTCAGTATGCTTCACAAACAGCGTTGGAAGCGAATGGCGGAAAAATGTTCGGAGCCGCGGTTGCTCTGCGAAAGATCTTTTTATTTCCTCAGGATAAATTGATTCGATGATCATCTCTGTTTAACTTTGCAAGGGGAAACATGGAGATAGGATGTTTTGAGTAAAAGAAAAAAAAAATTCAAATGAATCTGGCGTTTTTGGTACGTAAATCCCGTAAAGTATGAGGTACGAGTGGTGAGCACAGATAGTGGGGGCAAGCTCGCGCATTGTTACTTTCGGCCGAATCACAGTAGCCAAATGATACGCGAGAATCCAATAGACGACGAGCATCGACTGACGAACCAATCGTGTGCAGCTCGGTGCTTCCCCCTGCTTCATTCCGCCAAACAGACCGAAAAATTTACTACTGCGCAGCTGTTAATCTGTGCTCACGACTCGTGCCCGTTACTATAACTATATGTTGACTTGATAGCTTGATTTGAATTTCTGTTGGATGGCAAAACTCAATACTGTTTGCTGTGGAAGTCCTACGAGACTAGTGGACATTCTAAGCAGAATTAAGATTCCTATTATAAATGTCACGAAAGTGGAGCTTCACTGAGTAGAATCTGGCAAGCTCACAAGGCATCCCGTAATTCGATATCGTATTAAGCGTTGTCCATAATAAGACCGTAGTTATAGGTAGGTACCGTTCGGGTAAGTCCAGACTTATCCGGCTATTTCCACAGTTAGTTAACAAATGCCAAGTTTCCTTTCACAAATTCCCCTAAATTTAATTGTGGGGATTCAATTTATACTTCTCTCTGAGTAGAACTTGAGAACGGTTATTAGAAATGTCTTTCGTGCAACTTGTATTTGCCAGTTATTTTAACGTAATTATGCTACTAAGGTATCAAACAAGCATATGGCCCGGCTGATGGTAAGCGGTTACCGTCACCTATAGACGCTTGCGACACCAGGAGTATCAATCACGCTTTGCCGACCCTGCCGAAATCTTTTCACACCCTTTTTGAAGAACCCCATACAGTAACTCCATTGGGAAAACCACTGCGGGTACACAATTGTATTTTAGTAAAGATAACACCACTGTGTGAGGAATTTGATTATGCAAAGTTTAATAATTGAATCATCACGACTATAAATCAATGTTTCTCGGCCGGTTAGCCTGTCTGTCATTGGAAGATTTTCATCGAAACAACTAAACGGGTTTTATTTGGGTTAAAACAAAAGAACAGAATGTTATAAGAGAAAGTCATTATTAATAAACTTTCAAAATTCAATATAATTTATTCAAATAGACCTTCGCAGGCACTTATGAAAAGTCTGACTCTAATACTCTAATACCGGTTCGGGAGGTTTATGGAATTGTTTGGCGTAGGTATATTTGTGGAAATTTTAAATAACGAAGACTCAAGATGTCGCCAAAAAGCTGGAATCATATCTTAGAAGATATAACAAGTTGAAAAATAATTTGCGACAAATCTACGTGAAGAGTTGTACCCCCTTTTAAGCATATTACTCGCACGACGGAAAATTTGAAAGCCAAAATTTATATATTCAAACATATTTTTAACGAAATACGGTCGAATTTCGGCCTGTGTCGGCACCAACTAGTTATTTTTTAACGCCACATTAATAATATATGGTCATTTATACCTATATCTGGACATATTGACTGTCAAATTGACTATTTATAACTTAATTGACAATGTTTATGTGTGTGTGTGTGTGTATTTTATGAATATCGTACTAAACAAATGTCCCAATTAATTGGAATTTAAAAGGAGTTTAGAAGACAGTTTACCATGATTTTAAATTTATCAACGCAATTTAGCCGGCTATTCTCCGTTAAGTCAGATACAAATCTAACTTAATAGCCGGCTCACGGCCAGTCTGCATTAACTGCCAATTACAGTAACTTGTAGGACTTACTAACTAGAAGATATTTCGATTTAATGAATCCCTTTCTTATTGGGACAAAATAAATAAGTGTGTAAATAAAATCCTAACTAATATTATAAATGCGAAAGTGAGTTTATTTGTTTGTTTCTTACGCCTTCTCACGTCTCAACTACTCAACGGATCATCAAGAAATTTGGCGTGCAGATAGCCTATGGTATGGAGAAGGACATAGGGCTTTTTATCCCGGGAACGCGGGTGAAACCGCGGGGTACAGCTAGTTTTAAATAAATGGTAAAACTTTGTTACCAAGAAATTATTATGATTTCTAACTGCGAATGTAATATGAATCAAAGGACGTTGAAAGAATTATTTAGCTCGGGGCCGTAATATAGCTGAACACAAGTTATTGTTTACATTACAAAAAAACAATATCTAATAAAAACTCATTTACTACGAATATTAGTCGAAACAAACGAAAAAGCGAACCGAGGCATGAATAATGAAATGCGACCTGTATCAGAAACAAGAACAAAATACAATAATAAAACACATAATAAACTCACTGGTGTGTTTGCAAATAAAAAGCTATTTCTCGAAGCTGGGGAAATTTATCGAGGCCCTCCACAAAATATAGGTGCAATCCTGGCAACCCACGGTGCGTGATTTACGTACGCGAATGTCTATGAAATGTAAGGAATAAAAGGATTGTGTTATGGCGATATATTGTTGTACATCAAAAGTGATACCTTGTGTATTAGCCTCGTTTGCGACTGAGGACAGCGAGAAAAGAGTTCGCGATTCAAAAGTAATCGTATATCGTAAGTAATTTTATATTTTTCGATAGTTGTTTTGAGTGGTAATATCGAAATTCACTGTGAGAAATCTGTTACGATTAGGGAAAATTATAATTTCTCCTTAGTTAAAAAAAAACTAAAAAAGCACGTTTCAAAAAGCCCTGTACCCCAACTGTAAAGAATTGTCGTTAGTAAACGCGTACTATCGCGTTTGGGTTTACGAAATTTCTCTATAGGAATTGGCACAGCGCCACTAGCGGTTTTCATGGTACTTATTTCTCCCTCACAAATTATTTTATTGTGAAGTCAAACGTTTGTTTATAAAAGTTAATTCTTTACGTTCAAGGCACGGTACTAAAAAGTCTAACGATGGTACCAAATTATTGTATTGTCATCGGTCCTTGATAGTGTGCAAAGTTTCAGTTTAATCTGACGTTTCAAAGTCGTCGAAAATAACGTTTTAAGATTCCGTTACATATATATACATACTCGTATAGTTGAAGCTAATAAATAAAATACTGTTAATAAAATGAAAAAAAATATATAGCTTTTATTTCATCATAAATTCTATTGGTATTTTTATAAAAATTCTTACTGGCCCATAATACAATCGTATTAAAAAAATATATAAATCCAATAACTATTCATTTTCAGCATTTGTATTTGACGCAGGAATTGCGAATAAGTTTGGATCATATTAGGGGCCTAAAGAACGCTCGCTACGCATTGTGGCCAGCCCCCTATATTTCAGCAAGCCCAAATGAATTTGTGGAAAATTTATAGTCTCAACATAATCCAGTATACCTATTATCTTCATGAAATCTATTCAACTGTTAATATATGAAGGAATATTATACGTAGATGATTATTTCAAATGATTAAGGGCTTCTAAGGGGAGATTTTAAGAAGTCAGACAGGAACCTTATTGGTATCTTAGTTTTATATTTGGTCATATGGATGCCGCAGGGGTCTATTTTAGGGCCATTTTTATATTTAATTTATACAAACGCTGGTGAAACCGCGGGGGACAGAAATTTATGAATAAATCTAATTTTGTTTTGAAAATATAATTAGTTATCACTTTTTTATATCTTACAAATACTATTGTAATTGATGCCTTGAACTGCCTTTACAAATTATCTTATATACCTATTAGCTATCTTTATGGCAAGATTCATCCAAATCCATTGAGCTGTGCATAGGCGATTGAGTAACAAACATCCAAATATTCACATTTATATAGGGTGACTGGTAATTAGTAAACGAAAAACTGTACCTGTAGCTTTTTATCTATCACTCACATTATAGCAACCAATTAGTTTAAATTGTACTTCAGTCTACATAAGACAAAATTATTATGATAGATTATAAACCCTTAGTTATGCATTAAACATGATAATAAATCAGAGGTTGACATTTCCCAGTGATTAAATGATTTATAACATCTCACAAGTTGAACTATTAATTATTGTTCATACACTAAATACTAATAGTTATGATTAATTATTTAAGATGAGTTTTGTTCAAGTCAAATAATACCATCGAGTAAGAATATTAATAGAAGCGCTCGCGGTGTAGCATGATTAGCCGTTCTTAATCGATCGGCAAAGTTAAGCTACGTCTGTCGTGGTCGGTACCTGGATGGGTGACCGTCTAGTGGTATTTCATATCGAGCGTTTCCGTGCTTCGGAAGGCACGTAAAGCCGTTGGTCCCGGTTATCACTTAATTGTGATAGTCGTTAAGCTAGTTGGATGCCTTCAAGGCGGCTTGAAAAATTCCAACAGTAGGTTGACCACTAGCCTACCTCCACCAATCCGCAGTGGGCACGCGTGGTGGAGTATCTGCCCATTCACTTTCACCCTCATTTGTGAAAGGAGGCCTGTGCTCAGCAGTGGGACATTATAGGCTGATGATGATGATGATGAAGAATATTAATAGAGAGAGTGTTACCAACAGTACCTTGTCCGAATCGTGGGCAGTTAGCATATATACATATATGAATTCATATGTATATTGTTCACTAGTGATTTACTCTCAGAAAAAAAATCTATATGAGTTCCTTTTCATTATATCTCGGTAAAAGAATCGATTAAAAACGAGAAATTGGCATTCATTATATGTATTTAGTCGTTCAAACTGTGAACGCGCAGTTCGTTTCAAGGCAGCGTTGCACATACCCACGCTCACGGCACATACTCTAGTACAGTGGCTCATCTCTATGGATAATACCATATCGGTAACAGAATACTATTAATAGCATAGCCTAGTTAGGATCTTATGTGTCTTTGTGTATGTCTTTGAGGCCTTTGCTTGCGGCGGCGTCGTGTGATGGGTCGCTCACATCCCTCCAATATGGCGAGGAGGGCGATGGCTGCCACACGCGTCATACTTGTGAACAGATGCTGCTTGTGGGGGCTGGTCTGCTTATGTTTGCTATTTATTTACTTATTAAAAATTTATTCAGTCTACTTTGTAATTTTGCCGCCGCGCCGGGACACGCAATTGTTGTCAGTGCGATTAGAATGTAAATATAATGTAATGAATCTAAGCTTGTTTTGAAAAGAGTAATTGCTGAGTTTATTGCCGGCTCTTCTCAACAAATGCAACCTTCCGAACCGGTATTAGAGTATTAGAGTCAGACTTTTCATAAGTGCTTGCGAAGTTCTATTTGAAGAAATGATTTTGAATTTTTGAAATTTTGAATGTTTTTTCCTGGAAAGTATTGTTTGTATATGTTATTGTTATTTAATTATAGATTTCAATGAAACTTTGCACATAGATAAATGTCTAACCCGTTATATCAAATCAAAAAGTATTTATTCAATTTAGGCCCTGATCAGGAACTTATGAAAGTTAACAAAATGACTCTACACCGGATCTAAATATCGGGGTTCCCCATACTTCGAACTGAAATACATTTCTTTTAAATAAAACCCATAAGTGTGGGGTCTTTGGATAGGTCTTCAAAAATGATATTGAGGTTTCTAATATCATTTTTTTCTAAACTGAATAGTTTGCGCGAGATACACTTCCAAAGTGGTAAAATGTGTGTCCCCCCCCTGTAACTTCTAAAATAAGAGAATGATAAATCTATAAAAAATATATGATGTACATTACGGTGCAAACTTCCACCGATAATTGGTTTGAACGAGATCTAGTAAGTAGTTTTTTTTTAATACGTCATAAATTGAAATTAATATCAAATACTCAGGTCTATACTACCATTTACTTATAAACCTACAGGTTTGTACGGAACCCTCGGTGCGTGAGTCTGACTCGCACTTGGCCGGTTTTATTACTACCAGAGTGGCCGTGTTTTCTTACACATGTAACTCTGATAGTTGCAAGTTATTATTACACACATTTTACCACTTTGGAAGTATCTCTCGCGCAAACTATTCAGTTTAGAAAAAAATGATATTAGAAACCTCAATATCATTTTTGAAGACCTATCCATAGACACCCCTATGGGTTTGATGAAAAAAAAATTGTGTTTCAGTTCTAAGTATGGGGAACCCCCAAAATTTATTGTTTTTTTCTATTTTTGTGTGAAAATCTTAATGCGGTTCACAGAATACATCTACTTACCAAGTTTCAACATTATAGTTCTTATAGTTTCGGAAATAAATGGCTGTGACATACGGACGGACAGACAGACAGACAGACAGACAGACATGACGAATCTATAAGGGTTCCGTTTTTTACCATTTGGCTACGGAACCCTATTAAAGCAGTAAGTATCCCATAAGTTTATTATACCTGCATGACCGATTTCATATATGAGTAACCAAACTGCGCTTAAAGTGTATTGAAATCCATTACTAAAATTGAATTGATATTTTTACTTCAATAAATTGCGGGTATCTTTTTAATAAATAGTAAAGTAAATTATATTATAAATTAATTGCGCGACGGCGGTTTACCGAGTATTTATTTACTGCTTGATTTATTATAAGAATAAGTAGATACTAATATTTTAACTACAAATTGTTAAGTATAATTATAATAAACACACTGTTTAACACGAACGATAGCCTGAAGGTAAAGTTTTAAACTATAATCAAGACAAAAGAGTGGCAATTTAATTCCGGCCGAATCGCGGAACATAAAAAGAACCGGAAGAGCACCGAGATTTCGTATTGATTTTATTTCCACTCCGCGACAATAAAATTTATAGCTACAATGATACTCCATTCCATTCTCATCTTTCAATATCCCCATAGCCATATATACGGCTACCTATAATTCTTGTGTGAATTGAATTTATTTTAGGCCACACTCTTTTCTTTGTTTTTATTTTTCCATAAAAATCATTGTATATTTTCACAATAGGATCCCTATAAAGATACCGACTCGACGAGGTAAATGGTCTAGAACAAAAGTACACCGTCCATTACTTAGGTTATTTGTAAGAAATAAATGTCGCTGTAAGGATTTCAACTGGAGTACCGTGATGCAAATTTTTCATAACGTACACTTTATAGTGTAATAAAAAGATTTCAAAAAGTGTTGCGGACGTCAGGCTCTCTGCGATATAAAACTTAAGTGACGCAAACCTTCATATATTCAGTTTAATAGTCGTATTAAAGTCGTAAATAACGTGAGAAAAGCTCGTACTCACCCTCCAAATAAACTGCAGTCGAAGCAGATTTATCATTCTCCACCACCGGCCGAACAGTTTCGTATGATATTGTCTCCAAAAGATTGTCTCTTAAATCTAATACTATTAGACTATTTATATCTTCGAGAATATCTTCGTAAAACGTAGCCAGCTTGTTGCTCGATAAAGTCAACTTTTTAAGTTGTGTGAGGCCTCCGAACGCTCTCTCAGATATGTATTCTATTAAATTATGATCTAGCATTAATTCTTTCAATCCCCATAACTCACTGAACGCCAAATTCCCGATCATCGTCAATTTATTGTTCCTGAGGTTCAATCTGGAAAGATTCTCGAGACCCTCGAACATTTCCCGCGTCATAACTGATATGTAATTAAAGTCCAATTTGAGTTCTATTAAATTATTCAGATGCTTGAAGCAACCTTCGTAAACCAAACTCAAGTTATTGTTGGATAAGTGTAACACGTGTAAATTCGGTAAATTAAAGAACACGTCACGTTTCAGCTCCGATATTTGGTTGTCATCGAGACTCAAATTTGATAGCATCATCATCTGTGAAAATGAATGTTTCTCCAATGTCGTGATCTTGTTAGACTTCAGTAGTATTTGTCTGATTGATGAGGAGTTTGTGAAAGCATACGGTGGGATTCTTTTGATAGTACCAAAATGTATTGAAACGTGTTTTAATTTGTCGAGCCTTACGATTGCTTTTGCTGGTATAAATGTTAATGCGTCATCTGATCGGACGTTGAACATAAGATGTTCTATTTCAGATTGTGACGAGAAATTGGGCCAAATAGGATCGTCTTCAGTTATTCCACCGCTGAAGACCCAGCAATCAGCTCTTGTAGCTAGTTTTGGTTTGTTACTATCGCAGTAGCAGTGTACTTTGGACCTTCTGTCTTCAATATCACATACATTGATGAACATAGGTATGTGGTAATATCGTCTATCTAGTTTAGGCATAGTATCGTTTTTACTTTCTGTGGCTGATAACTTAACAGTCATTAGGGAAGCGATGATAATTAAATATGTAGTTATCTGTTCCATTATATCTGTAACAATAGAAATAAGTTTCAATTAGTTATAATTAATGTTTACGACTAAAGTTCTTCAACTATTATCAGAACTTTGAATATGACATTTTTATAGCGACTATTAAGTGTCAGGAGTTTGGACATTAAGATATGTTAACGAACACAAATTGCCGTTATTTTCAAAGTCACAGTAAAATAAACTTTTGTTAAATAAGTATCTTCATAGTACTATCAATGGACGGACCAGTTCGTGGGTTCGATTCCCACACTGGTAATAATTTTTTGTGCATAATCATGTCTGTAAGTCCTGAGTCTGGGTGTAATTATGTATATTAAGTATGTATTTACAAACAAATAGTATTATAATATGTATTATATCAGTTATCTGGTTTCCATAGTACAAGCTCTGCTTAGTTTGGAATCAGATGTCCGTGTGTGAGGAATATCCCAGGATATTTATTTATTTATTATAAATGTTTCTTTAAGATTATCACAGTAAGCTAAGTCGTTGGAAATGAGATCGAAAAATATATATAAACTAGCTTTAGCCCGCGACTTCGTCCGCGTAGATTATTTCTTTTTTCTAGATATGAATCATTGTAACAATATAGAGCTTTGTTCATGGCTATAGCCCGCCACTACGTGTGATATTTGACAAAAGTTCAGGAAGATTGAGAGCTTACATGCGAGCATGCCACATAAAACTGAAACAGTCCTGCCGCAAATAAACTCTAGCAAATTTCGGAGTTCTTCCCTGTGATTTATTAATAGCCATCGCGAAGCAAACCTCGATAAGGAACTGTAATCTTTTAAATTCAAACGGAAGGTGCTTTGGGATCAATGGTATACGCGGCACGAGACTGTTTCTCCTCTGGCAGAACCAGTTAATATTTTGGCCTCAACAACTGTTGCTTGTAGTCAAGTTCTACAGCACAATTTTGGAGGCCGTATATTTCTAATCAATATGACAGGAGCAGGTACATGCATGAAACGGATTACCCGGCGGATTAAGAGAGTTAAAAAATTGAATAGGATAATTAACCGACTCATCCATATCGACCATGGTGGCAACATTTCATTGATCGCAGCGGGTTGGTCATTTTTGGGAGTCATAATAGGTCTCTCGCGCATAACCACTCTATCGGTTTGCGTTCATAGTAACATCAGTCAGTATACATTTCATCTTTACCTAACTTGGTATGTGTACCATCTATTTGTGGAAAGTTTATGTTCCCGATTTGAAGAAGAAGACTTGATGCCCACGGGCTACCTTCTACCATCGTAACTCTCGCCATCGACGGGGAGTCCATACTCATATATTGGAACCGAAATGGTTTCTACTGTGCGGTTTCAAAGGAGTTTTCTAGCGCGTAAACTCAGGCTGTGGAATGAGCTCCCCGCCATGGCGCCAGGGTGTGAAGATATTTCTGTATGGTCGGCAACGCACGAGTGATACATACGGTGACCGCTTACCATCAGGCCGGCCGTATGCTTATTTGACACCTTAGTATTAAATTTAAATAATAATAATAATTTAAAAATTACCCGTAGAAGACAGACAGACAGACGGATCGACACGGGCGGAGATCTATCCAAAAGTTCCTCAACCAGACAGCTGAGAATTTTTCTCGTGGCAGACAGACAGATAGATGGCCGGCAGTAGGCTTCTTAATAACATGATACATGTGTACATTATTTCACTTGAATACAAAATTATGTGAATGAACAGCTTAAATACAAAATTTCATCCCCCTTTACCCTTCTTTTTTTCGAATTTCAACCCTTGAACCCTTCAAGGGTTGAAATTCGAAAAACGAAAAGTTGCGTTAGTTTCCATCCATAAGCCGAGATTATAGTGATTTTTACTCCAAAAATAAAGAACTTCAAATACAAAATTTAATCCCCCTTTTCACTCATTAATGGATCAAATTCCAACAACACCGATATTCTTTGCGTTAGTTTCCAAATTTTAATTATATTCCAAGCTTATATAATAAATTTAGTATACTTCCATACACAACTTCATCCCTATTTTAACCCTTCGGGGTCGGAATTATCGAAAACGCTGAGGCACATATAAATTAATTTTCAATCATCAGCCTAAACACAAAATTTGAAGATTCTAACATCAAAACTGACGGACTTCCATACAAAATTTCAAGTCCTATTTTACCCCCTTAGGGGTGGAATTTCCAAAAATCCTTCTTTACTGGATACCTACACTGTATAATAATAAATTTAGTGAAGTTTATCGTGAAATTGAAGGCCGTGTATACCCAACTTCATTCCCCTTTTTCCCCTTTCGGGGGTGGAATTATCATAAATGCTGAGATAAATTTACATTAATTTTCAATCGTCAGCCTAAACACAAAATTTGAAGATCCTAACTTCAAAACTGACGGACTTGCATACAAACTTTCATACCTTATTTTACCCACTTAGGGGTTGAATTTCCAAAAAAAACCTTCCTTAGTGGATGCCTACACCGTATAATAATACATTTAGTGAAGTTTACTATCAAATTGAAGGACTTGCATACACAAATTCATCCCCCTTTTCCTCCCTTCGATGGTGGAATTATCACAATCGCTGAGATAACTATACACATTGATTTTCAATCGTCAGCCTAAACACAAAATTTGAAGATCGTAACTTCAAAACTGACGGACTTGCATACAAACTTTCATCCCTTATTTTACCCCCTTAGGGGTGGAATTTCCGAAAATCCTTCCATAGTGGATGCCTACACCGTATAATAATACATTTCATGAAGTTTACTTTGAAATTGAAGGCCTTGCATACCCAACTTCATCCCCCTTTTCCTCCCTTCGGGGGTGGAATTATCACAAACGCTGAGATAACTATACATTAATTTTCAATCGTCAGCCTAAACACAAAATTTGAAGATCCTAACTTCAAAACTGACGGACTTGCATACAAACTGTCATCCCCTATTTTACCCTCTTAAGGGTGGAATTTCCAAAAATCCTTCCTTAGTGGATGCCTCCACTGTATAAGGTATCTGTGTGCAAAATTTCAAATCTCTAGGTCCAGCGGTTTGGGCTGTGCGTTGATATATCAACAATCAGTTTATCATTTTATATATTAAGATTAAAGCATACTAGTATATTTTTTATTCCCCCTACTTAAAACTCAATGACAAGCATGACGTCGACATGAATAAAGAAACACACATTTCAGCAGAACATGACTGTATACAACCCAAAGGGACGCAAGTCATCCCTAATGATAAATGGTGCTCATAAATAAACTCTAATATTAGTTTACACATGTCCCCGACACGACACATGTAGAGTAGACCAAGTAAATATTATCAACGACGAAAAAGTTTTAATGTAATTAAATTATATGATGTTGATAGATACAGTCATTTTTATTTTTCAACGGGTATATATCTTATCGGCTTATCTACAAAAGGTAGTAGTCGTTTTCAAATCAATAAATCTGTAGGTTCAACTACTATGACTTGGAACCTCACAAACACCTTAAGGAGTCGTCCTAATTGGCGACGATCGTACGATCAAACGATGCGATTTGGTCGCACGATCGCGCTGATGTTGCTGTGCTCGCGCGATGACTTGCGAGCTTCAATTAGGACACTCTAAAGCGTTTTGTGTATTTAATCTCGTCGTGCGACGAAATCGCATCGTTTGCTCGTACGATCATCGCCAATAAGGACGACGCCTCAGGGTAACTCAATAGAGGACTCGTCAGGCAAGTCAAGTTCTAACTAAGATCAAGGATCTGGATCAAGAGCCTAAGGTTTGAGGATAACCCATGTAAAAATTCACAGTGATCAATGTCCAAGCTTTTTATTAAGTAAAGACCAATGAGCCCGCGTAATATATCATTTTTAGGAGGTATAAAGATCAAAAAATCTATTTTGAAAGAATGTGGAATGAGCGTGGTTTTCCCAATGGAGTACAGCATGGGGTTCTTCAAAAAGGGTGTGAAGAGATTTCTTCAGGGTCGGCAACACGCGAGTGATACCCCTGGTGTTGCAAGCGTCCATAGGCTACGGTAACTGCTTACATTCTCTTTTCCGTGCTGCTTACCATCAGGCGGGCCGTTATGCTTGTTAGCCACCTTAGTGGTATAATAAATTTAAAAAAAAACTCTCTACTAAAAAAGCTCGAAAATAAAGTTGATATTTCTACAATTTCAAAATAAACAATAACAAGTATAGATTTGAAATCTCTCGATAAATCTGATAGCTTCCACCGCAATTCGTGAACTTCGTCATAAAATAACTTTCTCATTTATATTACACACTCAAAGTAGATTTTTTAACAGTCGGCTTTAGGGATTTTAAAAACTGCGAAGTAACTTTTACTCAAAGTTTTGGAAGCGGATTAAAAGTTGAGCCTGGATTTCCACTGTTAAAACTACAATTTTAACCGTTACAAAGTTTTGTCTCGTGTTTTGTTTTTAGTTCTCACATAAAAAAAGATTATGAAAGTTATGATTTTTAATATGCCTCGACATATTTTTGGTACCAATTTTTTTAACACCTATTTTACGAGATAGTTCAACAATGATTTTCTGTACCAACTATAAAAACAAACGCTATTTTCCCAACGTGTTTTTGGGTTAAAACTAATTAAACTCAGCGTTGGTGAGGTTGTTGTCAAAGAAGAAAACGAATGCAAAAAATAAGAACAAAAATGCCAACAGTTAGTCCATACTTTATTATTCAGATACACACATAGCTTTAAAACATCGTAATAAATAACACAAGTAATCTCTCAGAAATATTGGTTGCCGGCACGTATTTATAATTCCCAGTGGGATGTAGAATGAACCAGTGTCGACCGAGTGTCGACCTGTCAAGATAGACAGGTGCTACAGCACCCACGTCAAAAACTTGTAAATATAATAATATAATTGTAATGAGGGAAAATACATGTTAGTAATATAAAAGTTACCAAATAAATGAGCCCACGTTTATAATAATTCTATGACATTTTCGCTCGTAGACTTCGTTGTTCCGTAGGTACCTCAAAAAGAAAAACAGAACCCTTACGAGATACAGACTTCGTTGTCCGTTTTTCCGTCTCACAATTTTTTTTAGTTAAATTTATATCTAATACCAAAGCTGTATTTTGTATTGTGTACCAAATGTAAAGAATTCATGCTTCTAAGGGTCAGTTATAGATAAGCACAGAGTCACTCAGCGAGCTATGGAACGAGCTATACTCGGAATTTCTCTACGTGACAGGGTCCGAAATGAGGACATTCGTAGGAGAACAAAAACGACGGACATAGCTCGTAGAGTTAGTAAGCTGAAGTGGCAATGGGCCGGCCACATCGCTCGAAGAGCCGATAACCGATGGGGTAGAAAGGTTCTCGAGTGGCGACCACGTACTGGAAAGCGGCGAGCGGGACGACCTCCCACCAGGTGGACCGACGACTTGGTCAGAGTCGCTGGGCGCCGCTGGATGCAAGCGGCCCAGAACCGTTGGAAGTGGAAATCAACGGGGGAGGTCTATGTTCAGAAGTGGACATCCATGGGCTGATATGATGAAGGGTGAGTTCACACATACAAAATAAGATAAAAAAAGTACACATTTCAATGAGAGAATTCGAATACGCTCCGCGGCACGCTTCGCTTCGAGGCGTCCCCAGGGACGCAGCCACAAACAGCAATGCTTCTAATCTTAGCGATGTCAGCGATTTAATCGCTGTTTATTTTGTAAATGTTTGTGATATGTTGACAAATGGATAACAGCCCAAAGCTTACGACGGAAACTATTGACCACCACTATCATCATCAGCCTTTTTTAGTCATGAAAAATAATAAATATACAAAGTTTAGAATTGAACATGTAACACTTTGGATTAGCGCGAGCCCGTAGGCAACGCGTTGCTAAACTATAATTGGTATTCCAATTCAAACATACGATAGTAGTTCTCAACTTTTGACTACAAATTATGGCAGAAATATTATCCAATACGAAGCTGTGACTAACTTTGATTTGGTTTCGGAATGTAGGACGATATATTTATATTCGCTACCTAATCATATTATGGAGTGCGAGGTAGACATCCTACCTATATTGTAGAGGGAGGATCTTGCGCCATCCTAATCATTATGGCTGAGGACCGGCCGTGGTCCAACTGTGAATGTTGGAAATTCGTTGTCGAATCCTTAGTGAAAATAATTTTGATAGCGCGATGTAGGTTTGTGACATTATCTAGCAATAATTTAATCATTATAATTTGTTTTAAAATATCAAGCACAATAAAAATAAATAAGTAAAAAATAAGTAAAAAAAATATAAGATTATAAGCTTGAATATGAAGGGGTCTTTATTTAGTCAATACCTGACTTTCGAGTGGTCTGCAGGGTATAACTCCTAATCATTTTTTATTTCACATTTTACAATAGTCATTATACCGGGGTATACTTAGTGACTAATCAAAACACACAACAAAAACTGGAAATTCTTTCATGAAAAAGATACTTCGCGCTGAAACTTTCGAAAAAACGTATTACGATCTCATGAACGCGCTATACGGTCAGAATATAATAGTATTTCGAAATTCCAAAATACAATCACCCCAAAATTAGTAAAGCCATGATTTTCGCTAAACAAATCTAGGCATAACTTACGAGTTTTTTTTACGTTTTACTATTATAATGAAAGTCATATTATACCTATAGGATTTAGTTTCAAGTATAAATAATGTGTATAGTGTTGCTATCACCGCCAAGCCAATAATAATGCCGTACGTAGCCTTAATACTCAGGGGTGTTAAATCGAACTCACATCCTAAATTCAGCAGACGTATTTCCAACTAGGCCACCAGGGGCTTAGACAGTATCATAGGACACCGGAAAGCCATTCGATTAAAAAGTTTCCAGCAACTGTTGCCAATCCTGAAACGAGTTGCTAATTTATTCCCAAAATGTAAATCTCTTACCTGACCCAATTTCACAATGCAGTGAAGTGGTTTCAAAAAGTAGGAATAAATCCAAATTATATTATAGTTATTGAAATTTATTTTAGTTTAGAGTATTGTTTATTATTATTTTAGTATATATTGCTTTAGTTTGTATCGAGAAATACTTACTGTAAAAATATAATATGTATAATTTGTACGTAGTATTTATCTACTCTGAGGTATAATTATTACTGTAAAAAAAAGTTTTTGAAAATAATTATGTATATTAGAATTGATTTGATTGTCAAATGAGAGAAGTGCCGAGTTATAATTTAGGTCCATTTTTACTTCCAGAAAAGGAGGAGGTTCTATAGTCAACGCGTATGTTTCTTTAAATGGAATTTTCGAACGTAATTTTCATCAACTTTAAAAAAACTTTGCACACTTATCATTTTATCAAGAACCTATGACAACACAATAATTCGGTAGGTCGGTGGTAGGTGTACGAAATCCTCTATGAGTGCCAATACTAAACATGCTTGACCGTATTTTTAAAATAATACTGACAAACTGCATTGCAGCTAAAATGCAGATATAGAAAAATAACCTAGGTCTACGGTGCAGATTGAAAGCTCTAGGTGTGAATTAGATTTTAACGAGTAACGTGAACTTTAGTTATTTAAGTCTGTGTCATAAGGGCATCTTGTGACATAAAGTAACGATAATTAAATAGTCAAGTGATTATAATATTTATGAATAGCCAAACTGTTGCGAATTTGCGACTGTTTGATTTGTTTTGTGAGTGAGTGTGGGTTTTGTAAGCTTGTAGAAAAATTATGGCGCAGCAGCTTGTGTTGCAGTAGGCAACTGCCTGCTCCATTACATAAAACTCAACACTGAATTCTACAGAGCAACTGAACTGATGGGCAAATGTCTGCAGTTGACTAGAGCTATTAAGTTGCTACAGACTGCTATTTTGATTTAAAAATTAAATAACTGATTTATTCAATCACTCATTGTTTTATTTACATTACATACAGTACACTAGAATTTAGTCAATAAGATAGGCTAAGTTCCATGTTCCATAAACCATAACAAAACCTAGCAAGTCCTCTTAGTAGGTACGTTATGAAACTAATTGCTACATGATACTAATAACTATTCCATGTCAATTATCAAAGTTAGTAAGGGGTTTAAAATATGTTATATACACATGTATAAAAATATTTCTAGTTCATTATTTAGTTTTTTTTATAACTAATAGCATTTTTTTTACCTAACATAAATACTTTTCATAGGCTGGCATATTTTACGTTTATGCGCCCTCCTGTAAAATTTCGTTATAAGAGCGTTTTAAGTCCTTACTAGGTTTTGAAATGGGGCAGCCGAAGGTATGAACTTTGCTCAGTAGAATTCAGTTTCCGATGCTAAAAAATATTTTTAGAAATTATGAGTAAGCTAATAAATTTTGAACTAGTTACTAACGTATATCCCTAAACAGCAATCGTGTTAATATTTACTTAGCATTATTACTGACTCAGTGAATACACAATAACATAGACATAATACTGACAAATGAGGTGGGGTTTTAGTCATCCCCCCAAATAATCCCCCCTCAGCCCCATTATAATGTATACGCCCGAACAGATTGGTTTAATGCTTCATTTCATCTTGTCATGCATTAAAAGCCGCTATATCGCAAACGTGACCGATTTACTGATAATATAAACTATACTCAATATACTTAGTGATGTTATATATTGGCTATCGATATTGTAAGTCCTATAGGAATGGTTGTCATTTTTTAATAGACTTACCCTACCTATTTAAAACAAGTAATTTATTACTTTGAACAGTACTAAGCAATCACTGATCAATAATAGTACCGACCAATAACGGCATCTAACCCCCTTACTCATAAAACGTTATCCCCCTTACTCATAAAGCGCTATTTAACTAATATACTGCTTAAAGGGTCACGTAAATAACGTCACTCTATTGTCATTTTCAAATAATGTGTACCTCATTGAATTAGCGTAATAATTCAATGGTGTACCTAAGGTAATGTGAAGTCTTATAATGCTCGCTTGTTTACAACAACTCCATTGCCATTAAGATAATGTCTGTTGTCTACTGCATTCATAATGGTTTTCGACGCTATTGCATTAGTAGACTACCAAAACTGTAAATTCCGACAAATTTAACACCACACTTTGGAACATAATTGTAACAGCAGACTTGGGTCTAGGTATTGTTAAAAAGAAAGAAACTAATAAGAAAAAAAATATAATTGGACTGTTTTACAAAAAAACTTAAACCGACTTCAAAGTACACTAAGAAGTAATCAAATCCTGATCTGATGACAATGACACCAAACGGGAAGTGTACCCGAAAAAAAAATCCAAATCGGTTAATAAATGACGGAGATATGAGGTAACAAAAATAAAAAAAATACAACCGAATTGAGAACCTCCTCCATTTTTTGAAGTCTGTTAAAAAAAGTGAAACGAAGATAAAATCTAAAATTCAAAGATTCGTATTTTGATAAATTAACTTGAATGGCAAAATGTAAATATTCAAGTATTTTAACTAATTAGGCACAAGTTCAGACATAGTTGGCACTAAAAAACTTAATGAAGCCAAACTACAGCGCCCGGGGACGAAAAGCTAATTAACATCGTCGCCAAATATTTATACGTGAAAATGTAATATGGAGCTAGTGCTGTGTCGGGCTTATCGATTATGTATCGATAGTGCCCTTATACGATGAAGTTGTCGGCAAGTTATGCCGCCTGGAGGCCCATGCCGGGCTGTCTTTGCTTTTAGAGTAAATCTAGTTAGCTGAGAGCGCACATGACGGCACATGTTATCCAAACTTACTTCGGCCAAATTGTTTGCGGTTATTAAATAAATTGTCTATTGTGGAACTTTGATAAAAAGCAAAATGGATTTTTCTCGAGTCCATTATGCTCGGAAAGGTTTCGCAAACAATTTGAACTAATATAAAGGGGTATAATCCATCAATCGGTATTTTGGAACACTAATGGATTTATTTTCCTTTTTTAACATACAATACATAATACCTTCGACAATCGCTCATGAGCTGTCTACCAGCAATTTATTTCAGGTTGTATACCTTAAAGAATGTATGATAAGTACAGCATAATGTTGCAGAATAATATAGAACAATGTCAGAAACCTCCTGTTTATTTGAGCCATGCAGATTATAGCTTAGATTCTGCGTGACAAAGAGCTGCCTAGCGAATATTATATTCCGCGAATTCAGATAAAACAGCGGGTGCACAGCTAGTAATAGTATTAATAAAGGAAGAAAATAAGCGATCTTTTCCAGGCAACTTTTGGTTAAAGTTAAGAGGAAATGCTGGTGGCGTTTTTTCCATACAAACGTAATCCTCAGTTTCCTCTCTGGATAATGAGACTAGAGCAATGATTATTCTACCATGCAATCTCTAGGTACCACTGTATGTCCCTCGGTTGTGTTTTTCTCCATAAATTAATTATAATAAGAATTAGGAGCTTTCTAAAATCACAAAAACTTACCATTTTTAACGCCCTTATCAGACGTCCAGCGAACAAATTTGACGACTATAAAACAACAAAAGACAACCTACAGACATAGTCAAAGCCCTTCCTATTATGATTCTTGTTTTTTTTTTAATCGATCCTGTATTGGTGGAGAAAACCGGGGATTACGAAATAGCGATTTCTTTTAATTTAAATAATTATAATCGGTCCAAGCTGTAGTTGTTTCTATCGCCCTCGGACAGGATAGCTCGGGCACAGCACTAAGCAATAGATATGTTAAAAACCAATTTTTCAAATTTCTTGCAGCCATCCTTTTCTCTGTCAAAGCCATTTATATAATTTGGTCCCTAGGACTGCACTTATGAAAATTAATCGGCTATTGAAGTAAACCCTGGATTAGAAGTCACCGTTCATCAGAGAAGAACCAGCATACTTTTTGGACAATCTGACTATATTCGCATTTTTTTTAAAGAAAATAAAATACCTAAACATGAACATAATATATTCCTCATTAAATAAGTCCTCATAACTTTCCTTCAACTTAAGTATATCTAGCCACCTAATTATATCATTACAACTTGTACCACCAATTTTGCCATCGACATTATTTGTCCAGCTAATTAAATATTCAATAGTTTCCGACTAATACGCTAGCGATACATCATAACAATGCTCTGTAAATATTTAAGCTGTGGGCCAGAGGTGGCTGTAGGCCAATATATCATACGTTAAGTACAACGGATTCTAGCGAGCTCGCGCTCTGTTCTGTGGTTGCGTTTGAATTTTGGATGAGCATATTTAGAATGCTTGTAACTTTATAGCCCATAGGTATTTGTTACAATTCAAGATTTACTATAAATATGCAGGGTTATTTATTATTGTTTATTCTTGATACATACTAGCTTTTCGTTTCGGGGATAAAATAGGCTGTTTCTCTCAATACAATAGGGTACGTGTGTGCCAAATTTCATCCCGTTTGGGATAAAGTCCGGATGTAATAAATTTTGTCAACTTCAAAAAGCACGTCGATCCTTCTACGTGAAAGATGGACAAACCATAAAACTTTTGAATTTATACAAATCGGGATACAATAAAGAGTATTTCAGATTTCCATTTTTACCTAAAGGTACTATAAGTACTACTATAAATAGAAGACTCAAAAGGGAATTTTATTGGAAGAAAATTAACCTTTTTAATTTCATAACGAAACCATTTCAGTTTAAAGGGATTTAAACTGTAAATGTGTTCTGCAATTTTCAATTAACAGTAAACTCATAATTTATTTGGGAAATACATATTCCCGGAACGAATATTACTAAGAATTATGAATATTACACTTTTAATGAACTGCAGTTGAAGACATTATTCCGGGGTTTCATATATCAAATGAAAAAGTAAACTAAAGAGTAAATATTAAAGTACTTTGGGTATTTCCTTTTCAAAGCAGCAAAGCTAAAGTGAAACAAGTAGTAGGTAAACAACGTTTATTGAACATAACATACCTACAAAGAACCAATGGAAGAATGGCCTCAAACTAGATCGAATTCGTAAATTAGGAACCATTTTCCTTGAAAATACCAATCATACTATTATATCTCGAAGGTGGAGTTAATACATAATATATGGCTATAGGGGTATTAGAGTATTAGAGTCCGACTTTTCATAAGTGCCTGCGAAGGTCTATTTGAATAAATGATTATGAATTTTGAATTAGAAAACCAACTCAAAGGAGTTATGTGATGTTTTCATGACCAAACCGATTCTGATGAATTTCAGCAGAGGTAGCTTGGATCACGGAGAGAAAGTATTTTTTTTATCCCGGAACCCTGTAGAACAGCTAGTAAATTTATACAGAGAAGTACAAATCGGGTGACTGTCTGACACATAATCATAGAGCTGAAAATACTAAAGCTAGAAATATTTTTGGAGAGTAGACATAAACATTATAATTCAGCCCATAAATGTAAAGTACAAGATGAACGTTTGTAATGGGATATTAAATTCATACCCAAATGGGGATGAAAATGAGAAAGACAGGACAAGAGTGGAAGTCATCACTAGTCTACTTTACAAAGATAGTGAGAAGAGAGCACTTCAACACTCCCGTCGACTAATAATGTACCGATATTCCTGGTAACCTACAAATACATTGCATTATCAACAGTATGATGCACCCAGGTCCCCGTTGTAATAATAGACACGGTACTGACAGAACTTTAATCGGTTTTAGTTTGAGCAGTGACCTGGACATTGATTGCATGTTAATGAATTTTCATAGGATATGTTGTTCAACGCGAGTTCACTTGCTGGAAATACCGCACGTACACTGATTAAATATTGCGTTTTATAAGATACTTACACACGATTACAGTTGGTTACATACACTATAAACTAGTTACTTTTCATCATCGAACAATCAACCCATAAAAAAAAAACAAAATCATTTATTCAAATAGACCTTATGAAAAGTCTGACTCTAATACTCTAATACCGGTTCGGAAGGTTGTATTTGCTGAGAAGAGCCGACAATAAACTCAGAAGCGACAGACTCATCGAAGCGCAATGACTTTAATTTTGTTTGAAATCTTTTCTGCCTATTCCACCACCAACAATGCGGTCTGTAAGGCTAAATTAAGGACACAAGCGCTCTGATTGGCTAAGTTCCGGCACAGAATATTCAATAGTAGTAGTTCCGGACACACTAAACATTAAGATACAGTGATTGATCAGTACCTAATGCGAAATTGGATTGTTCGATATTACTACTCTATACGATTCCAAAATTTATAAAATCGGCAGTGTCTAGTACATATTCTATAGGTCTATATTCAGTAGCGTAGCTACCTAGGGGCTAGACGGGTCAGTGCCCCGGGGCCCCCAAGCTCAGTGGACCCCTCGGACTCTGAATTACAAACGATAAATGGAGTTTTTGAAGAAAAAAAGAAACGCAGACCTCTGAACGCGGAACTCTAGAACTCTCTCTGTGGGATCGGCGCCTAATATTTCGCAGAAAAACAAACAGCTGTTGACCCTTCATACGGATTATCATGACGGACAAGATGGCGGAACATGCTACGTACGATATGTCTTTTTTTTATGCGTGAGTGTAGTCTTGCTTTGTAAGTGTAAAAATGATATAGCTTGATATGAAAATTTTAAATAGTTTAGTTGGGGCTCCACTTGGGCCCTAGTTTATTTTTTGCCCCAGGGCCTTTGGTTACCTAGCTATGTCAATAAGTATTACTATTTAGTAGTATCCTAACTAATATATATATTACTAGCTGTCCCCCGCGGTTTCACCCGCGTTCCCGGGATAAAAAGTAGCCTATGTCCTTCTCCATACCATAGGCTATCTGCATCCCAAATTTCATGATGCTCCGTTGAGTAGTTAAGGTGTGAAGGCGTAACAAACAAACAAACAAATAAACAAACAAACTCACTTCTGCATTTATAATATTAGTTAGGATATTATAAATGCGAAAGTGAGTTTGTTTGTTACGCCATCACGCCTTAACTACTCATCGGATCATCATGAAATTTGGCATGCAGATAGCATATGGTATGGAGAGGGACACAGGCTAATTTTTATCCCGGGAACGCGGGTGAAACCGTGGGGGACAGCTAGTATTCTATATTAAAGGTTGTTGTTGTATATTTGTTGTATATCTGATAATAAATAAGCCTCTCGGTTTTTGTCACAAACACGATCAAGCCCTATTTGAAAAACACTTTAATCTCCAATTCTAGATATTTTCTGGAGAATTTATTATTTATTGGTAGAAAATATTGTTTCATCCTTTGGAAGGTAGTTACAGGGTTATAGTGAAGTCCATCTGTTGGCGTCATTTAACGTTTTCTCTCTAGAGACTTCGACTCAGCAGATGCTGCCAGGCTTCAAGCTAGCAGAAACGTGTTGGAGTGGTGCAAGTTATAAGTGACTTTATTAGTTTTTTTTTCAATTTAAACAATGAAACAGTAATCGTAGACCACTTTCTTCAATTAAGAAATTGTAAATAGAGGTTACAAAATTTAAATTATAATTGACGATTACTTACTTCGACGAAAACTTCAGACAGACTCATACATCATGGGCATATTCAAGGCCCGAGTAAACAGGCATCTTATGGGTTAGCACGGTCCACCCTAGACTAGTTCTTCGCTTACCATCAGGCGAGATTGCGGTCAAGTACCTAAATCATGAAATATAAAAAAAAGTTCTCGCCTGCTGATATACCCACGTTACAGAAAGATAATGTAATCCCAGGATAAAATGTATCTGCCTGTGGGTATTTATGTGCCAGTCCACTAATGGCAAAAGCAATCATTACTTTGTACTGTCAGAGCGGGATAATGCTTATAATGTAAGAGCTAACCATTAAACCCATTCTCATTTTGGTAAAGTTACTCAGAGAGAATTATTCAGTGTGTAATAACTTATTTCAATAGTCCGAGCGACATAATTCTAATGGTGGATCTATAAACTTAAATGAGTTTGGTTCCGACTGTCCATTATCCTCAGGGGAAGTGTCGTAGATAGCAATATAACTAAAGATATAGGCGGCCTGAAAAGGGTTAATGGTTGGATTATTGTAAAGTTTGTGTTCAGACAATCAGGTAAAAATCTATATGTAAGTAATTTCTCAACACAGCTCGTATTTTTGCGCCGATTTTAGTATCATAAGACAGCTTATTACGAACTGGTGCTTTTTACTTTACATTACCGCACTAGTGTTTTATGATATTATCCCGACATCCCACTTAGTGTATCCAAAGACTATTTAATTGATATTTATTAACATTTGAATAATAATAATAATGCATGAGTTTTTTTTTTACCCATCTTAATTTAAGAATAGTAACAATTTTTAATAACGCCAATAGGTATTTCATGTCGGATACATTGAGTGGATCACCTTTGTAAGACGACTACAACACGTGTACCTATAGATAAACCAATAAAAAAACAGCAAAATTAATTGTAAAATCGAGACAGAGTATAAAGGACCTATTAATCTACGCTATAACTATAATCGCGGTAAAAATAAAACTCGAGGGTGTACGCCAATAATATTATTAGGCACTGTCAAGGTTCAGATTGTGTCACATTCAAAAGGCATACATTTATTTTTTGTACCTAACATTTACCTTCTCAACATTTTAATAGTCCTTCGTAAGCATTTATGAATAGTCTGATGGTTACAGAGCTCCATAAAATCCCAGGTTAGAAGTCTTTGGTACAAGTGTTGTAGTAGCATGATAATCTCCTAAACAAATACGTCGCGATGTCCGTTCGTAACTTGCACCCTATGATCCATCATGTCGGAGCCGTGCAGCTCGTTTTCATTATTAACTGCGCCGACGTTCAGTTAAATACGTAACTTGTTATGTTTAGTGAAACGATGGTGTAACAACTACTCGGGCTAGTGTTGTTAGTAGGTATGTGAAGGAATATACAATTATTTACTCATTTCTGAACATCATCATCGTGGATCGGTTTTAATGGGTTTTTCTTCTTTGTTTCAGGGTCTCTATCATTATTGATATAGTCGTGAGGTTTCTATAGGTATACATAGCCTTGAGAGAAAACTTATCGATGGTTAACTTTTAGCTATGGGATGAAATCTAAAATAACTAAAATACTGGTCCGGCCTCATATGGAGTACTGCTGTCATCTATGGGCGGGAGCACCTGGGTACCAGCTTGGGCCTTTAGACTCGGTTCAGCGACGTGCCATCAAAATTGTTGACGATCCCGAGCTCACAAGCGGCTTAGAGCCCTTCAGTCTGAGGAGAGACTTTGCCTCCTTATGTGTGTTCTACCTTTTGTACAACGGGGAGTGTTCGAAACAATTGTTCGTCATGATGCCCACGGTACCTTTGACCATCGCAACTCTCGCCATCGACGAGGAGTCCATCCTCACACATTGAAACCAGAATTGTTTCAAACTGTGCCGGCTAAAAGGAGTTTACTTCCGCGGACGCTCGAACTGTGGAATGAGCCGTGGTTTTCCGAATGGAGTACAGCATGGGGTTCTTCAAAAAGGGTCTGAAGAGATTTGTTCAGGGTCGGCAACGCGCGAGTGATACACCTGGTGTTACTAGCGTCCATAGGCTACGGTAACTGATTACCATCAGGCGGGTCGTATGCTTGTTCGCCACCTTAGTTGTATAAAAAAATTAAGTAAAATAAAACCAGCAGTTCCTTAAATTTCAAACATTGGTATTAAATTTATTGGTTTTCGTATTATATCCCATATCTAGTAAAAAGTTGCTTTTATTGATGAGCACTTAACTGGTACATATATCTACTTACCTAATCTATTTGTATATAAGTAAACGTACCTAGTATTCTTCTGGGTTGCACAATGAATGAATCATGTAGTAAATGGTACTTGCGACTGAATGCAGGTCGATTCATTCCACTCAGCTAGCTGCTAGCTGACGGCTCAATGTAGTGCAAATTGATTTGACTCAGCAAACGTCTTTAAAGAATGAGTTACAGTCTGTGTACGTGTGAGTTTTTAGCAGTCTTTCAAATTTTAAAGGTTTTTTTTTATCTCAATGGTGCCGATTCTGTTGTAAATCGCACAAAACTAAGTTTAGTCACATCACATCTCTTTCTTGCGAACATTATTGAAAAAGGATGGAATATATATAAAACTGTTAAATTCATCTTTGCCGTCTTATTTTGCGTGTGTTTAGGTGTAACCGCGATAGACGGCGACTAAATTTATATTGAAAATTGGTTTTCCAAATGGAGTACAGCAAGGGGTTCTTCAAAAGGGGTGTGAAGAGATTTCTGCAGGGTCGGCAACGCGCGCGTGATACCCCTGGTGTTGCAAGCGTCCATAGGCTACGGTAACCGCTTACCATCAGGCGGGCCGTATGCTTGTTTGCCACCTAAGTGGTATAAAAAAAAAAAAAATGAAAACAAGCATTGGACTAATTTGACAGGACTAAATTTCTTACATTTTCTTATGTTCTTTGTTAGAAAGAGACATAGTGAGATTAAAATTTGTTTAGTTGTAAGCAAC
The DNA here is from genome assembly GCA_947623365.1 of Achlya flavicornis. Lineage (NCBI taxonomy): Eukaryota > Metazoa > Arthropoda > Insecta > Lepidoptera > Drepanidae > Achlya > Achlya flavicornis. The sequence goes on along the minus strand of OX392482.1, from coordinate 3,890,014 downwards.
AGAATCAGGGCCAATATCAGCGACTTTAGTTATGTAGGACGATTTTACCATTAGCTGTCGATATACATGCATGATTCATATTTGCATTATTTTATGTGTTTAGCCTCTCATTAGTACCTGATAAAGGCCTGTTAAAAACCTTATATATGTTTACAAGGAAAAAAACACATAAGTTACTCAGACATTTTTCTCGAATCCGAAGATGTACGGAAAAAAGCGAATGCCCCATAAGTTGGTCTTGTAACCGCTATCTCCAACGTTAGTTTATTATTCATCAGCCGACGTACGGTTCAGCACGTTCCTCGTCCCTTTTAAACTAGCACTCTGGTGTATATCTGCCAGTAAGCACTAGGGCAGGAAGCCACAAATGTCACCCATATTGCATTTTTCGGATACTCCATATGTCAACCCTGTCAAATAGCGTTTGTTCGGAAAAAATGGCAACTTTATTCGCTGACTCGAGCGTGGGAGTGAATAAATAGCTTTCGTGTCTACTTACTATTGCGAGTTATTGACTATGCCGCTGGGCCTTAGAGACCATTTTGTTTTACGGTTTTACTTATTACAAGATTGATAGAGGATGGCATGTTACGTAAATGAAATATCTTTGGATCCGCGTTTATTTAGCTGTTCTTTTATGAACAACTTGCTTTTAGCCACGCAGGTTTACCCGCGATTATATTAAGTAGTAGAGGGTAGCTCTTTACGAGTTTTTCGACCCCATGCTATGAAAGAAGCCTCCATAGCATTTCCATAGTATATTGTTTGTATAGTTTTTAATATATGTGTATATATATTATTTTTAGGTACCAGTAAGATTCTACTACCCTAATTCTAACTTAGAAACTAGGATTAGAGTAGTATATATTCTTTACTCACAATTTTTTAGGTTTGGTTTTTAATTTTGGTTTTTTGGTTTTATACTTCTATGTTCTATGCTCAGTGTTAATCTCTCTATCAGTCAGTAACGCCTTGTTTTAAATAGATTAAATAAACAGGGAGGTATTGAGTAAAATTGCACTGAAATATACAGAGGACCACTTGCGTCAAGCTGTGCTTGCGGTTTTCACCCGATGGTACGTCATTTTCACAGCTTTTGGTTTATGTCACTTCGGGTTGAATGGTGGAAGTTTTAATCCAGGTAAATGCAAGTGGTCGTTATGACCTTGTGACCCAATGGAAAAAAGACAAAAATCCAAGTCCTCGAAATAGATGTTTCGAAAAAATAGCATAGACCTTAGATAAACCTATGAAACAGTTATATTTTGCAACTATCATAGTTTATATGCAACCCAGCTGTTTACGAAAGGGAACTCGTAAAATCGCGATGGTATTGCAAGTTCATTATAAGAAGCCACACACTTACAATATACGATAAAGTCATATTTATACAAAGGGTAACATCCTATGAATTATAGATATATGCGGGAAGAATTTAGGCGTAGTTTAGTATTGGGAAAAAAATTGGTAGCATTTAGGTTTCAGTGTACGAGTTATCGGTAAATAAATATTTAAAGAATATTTTTCTATTTTATATTCTTATTATCTTAGTAAAGTATTTTTTTTTTCTGTTTTTAGGGACTTTTTTTTACAAAGATGCAGTGATTATAAAACGTTTCCTAACTCTACTAAACACTGCCCTATCTATAATCTTAAAAATATGCCAAAATGTTTCATTGACGAAAAACGTTTACGATCACTGCATCTTTATTAAAGTTTTATCTAATCTTAAAAAAAATAGTTTAGGTATAAAATTAAATTAAAAAAATTGCTTCATGATATGTAAACTCATTCCCACACATTGAGCTATTATTAGTACGTATAGAGAATACACCACACATCTCAACTATGTTCCGATCAAGTGAGGCCGGATGGCCTGAACGATGAACTAAACGTCTAAGCGCCGTGAAAATTAAGGTGTTTGCTTGAAAAATTCTCCTACAAGCGTTCTGATAGCGCTACGTATTTTACCATCTACTAAGAATTTATTGTTTCAGCGCTAAAGAGAAAAGATGACACCAAAAAAATGGGAAATAACCTTTGCTTATGATTGCTTCTCTATATGTTGTAATAGTAGCTCAATGTTCCCACATAGAATTATTGATGCACCACTGATTTAGAAAGAAAATAATAGTGTTAATTCAATTTATAGTGTTACGGGCTTCACAAAAAATACCTCTGCTTAGTTTGGGGAAAATGACCCTATGAGTCGTCACACGATAATTTTCGTATTATTATAGACAATACAAAGATTTTCATAGGGCATCGTGCCTCTACCCAGATGGATAATCCGCCTTACTAAAGCATGACATTTAATTTCACTCCGCTTGAGGGGCTCCCTGAGCAAATCGCTCTCAGTTTGTACTGCGCACGGCTGTCAAATACTGTCAATTCTGGCTTGTTTATTTCATGTTCCCATAGAGGCGACTATCCTTCTGGACGTTTTAAATTCTTTGAGACAATACTTAAATTCCACCTGAAGCCATGAAAAAACTATCTTCATATTAACGGTATTAACGAAATATAATAACATGCCATATATTCTATATTGCGTAACACAAAGGCATTTATGGAGTGTACAAAGAAGTACTGTCTTCCAAAATTTAATATTATTTTTAACAAAGGAAAGCATAAAGAGGTCGCGTAAAAGTTTCACGCAAAATTTTCCAACTTTTACGTAAGAATTTCTTAGCATCCCAAAGAGGCGTTTTGTAGTATTTGTAGTAGCGGCGTCAACTTAAATTCCTTCCTGTTATGTACTATTCATATTCAAAGTACGTAGCTTGTGACTGTTTGTTTACGAGTTTCATTATATTGCAATACTTGGGAACTTAATTAAAATAAGGGTTGTGTCGGCCATTTTGCTTATAACGCTCGACTGTTGACAGCTGTGACGTTTCGACTGACATTATACAGGCGACATATTTTTATCAAACGTTTTTTTGATACAATGCCTTGACATTCGTTTAAATTAAAATGTCTTAATATTATACTTTTGGAGAAAAATACTTTTTTTAATGTTTGAGTATGAATATTGGTTTGGCCCATGGCCCGCACTTTCAATTAAGTCAACTACAAACGAACCCACGACCTGCGCGTGGGTTCGATTCCTACACAGGACATGCGTTTGTGTGCATGAACATGTTTGTATGTCCTGAGTCTGGGTGTAATTATGTATATTAAGTATATATTTACAAACAAATAGTAGTATATGTATTATATCGGTTATCTGGTTTCCATAGTATAAGAATAAAATTGGCGAATAAAATTCGCCAATAGACGAATACGAATAGGCCTTTTGAATAAAAGATTTAACTGCACGAAATAAAATTCAGTGAAGAGTTAAAATATCAACGAGTGAAAAGTAACGTTTTGAATAGCACATTTTATTTTTCTGCAAACAATGAAACCGCAGCGGGCAGTGAAAATACTTTTTAATGTTTAGATTAAAAAAATAAAAGCAACTGGCACATAAAAATGAGTTGGCTCGTTCGTAAAAAAATCATTCAACCTTTTTAATTCTTATTATAATAAGGCTGTTCTTATCTTTAATGGCCAGTAGGTCGTTAGGTACCTACTACGATTATTGAATGAATTATAAGTAATTTTTTTTCTAGTTAAAATGTTTTTCTTTTTACTCAATTCAATAATTAAAACTAGTCTAGCCCGCAAATACCTATATGATTGAGCATAATAATCATTGGGCTTTATTTTCAAGAACCTGGTGGATGGAAAGCCTCATATAATTGGGGCTTAGGTTTTTTAATGTTGATTTTATTAGTTTTGGTATTTTTGAAATTGGAAACCGTATCTTGATCACTGAGATCGTCCTATACTTACATTCTCTCACTTTAAATTCATACAACTTTACCCTACAATACATAAACATATAAGCATTATAAGTAATATGGAGCTATTATTACTACATATAGAGAAGACGCCACACATCACAACTATGTTCCATTCAAGTGAGGCCATCCGGGCGCACTTGTTGTTCAAGAAGAAGAAAGTGCACAGAACCATGAACGAAACGCGTAAGCGCCGTGAAAATCACGATGTTTGCGAAAAAATACTCCTAAAAGCGTTCTGATAGCGCTACCTGTTTCTACTGTCTGCTTAGACAACTAATTATTGTTTCAGCTCTAAAGAGAAATGTAGTTGACACAAAAAAAAAGGACATAACCTTTGCTTATAGCTTCTCTATAGTAAGTAATAATAGCTCAATGGGTGGCATTCGTCCTTAGGGCTTTGATCAAGATCAAAAGCAATGTGACGTGAGAAATAACTTATTTGTTTTTCTCACGTCACATTCACTATTCACTATTCACAATAATTGTGCCAACATCTCAATAATTTCCAAAAAGATATTTCTAACTAGGTACTTAACGTTACAACTTTGTAATGCCTAATTAGGTAACGTGCCACTAATGACTATAAAATCTCCGTGAACCCTGAATATATAATTTGGAAAGTACTTTTCCTGATAATACACGTAATTCCAAAATTATTTTGTTCACTCAAATTATACGTTCACAGTTAACAATTTCATCGGATCGAAGGGTGATTGGAATTGAATTACTTGTTTCCTTATATTATTCGTCGTTTTGGTCCTTTAGCCGTAATGGGCTCATCATTTATTTAAAAATGTTCAGTTAGTTTGTGGTACTTAGACTATCTAATGTATATAAATATCAAAATTCAAAAAATACACATCGATTGGACCCACTTATATTTTTATGCCTTTTGCGGTCGAGACCTTGGGACCATGGGGGTCCGAAGCTCGCCGTTTCACTCGCACCTTGTCATCTAAATTGATCGAGACCTCCGGAGACCAGCGGGCGGGGAGCCTTTTCCGCCAACGCGTCAGCTTGGCTATCCAAAGAGGAAACGCTGCCAGCCTTCTGGAAACCTTGCCGTTAATGGGAAGCAGCGGCAGGAAATTTTCTTTATATAGATTGTATTTTGTACATATTTGTTGTAAATATACCTAATTTGTTTATCTTTAACCTATACGAGGTGGATACGACAATACGACATTAAACTCATGTAGACGATCAACTTTTGCTATGGGACCAACATCGAAATCGCAAAAAAAAACTGCTTTTCATACAAAAGATACATTCGGCAAAAAATTATGAAAAGCAGTTTTTTTTTTGCGATTTCGAAGTTGGTGCCATAGTAAAAGTTTATCGTATACATGAGTACTTTACATGGTTTCATGTAATGTCATAATGTGGTAGGTACACCCTGTATAAGTAAATGTCTTGAATAAAGAGGGACGAAATTTATCTGTAATACATCGAATGATATATTACGATTCGATTTCGATTTCGATGTTGATAGCAGCGGAATACGAAGAAGCAGCTTCATTATTTTTAGCTCAATTCTGTCTAATAATTAACATGGTTGCACGCAATTGTTTTCAGGGCGATTAGAATCTAAATTATTATGTAATTAATCTATGCTTGTTTTGAAAAGAGTAATTGCTGCGTTTATTGCCGGCTCTTCTCAGCAAATGCAACCTTCCGAACCGGTATTAGGAGTATTAGAGTCAAATTATTCATAAGTGCCTGCGAAAGTCTATTTGAGTGTGATTTGAGTAAATGATTTTGAATTTGAATTTGTTTCTTTTTTATAAAGTAATTAATATAACAAAAATAGGCAGTCCACGTTATTTATCACACCGATATATCAATCTCGAATTTTGAAATGATTAGGCTGAAAGTAGCTGTCAAAATAATTCAAATATTCAACAGGCAGGAATGTTTCGTTCCCACGGTTCAACGCTACTGCGATGAACAAATAAAAATATTATGAAATTACAAAAAATACCTACTAACTATGCTTGTATAGGACACGGGACATCAAAAGGTTAAATAATTCCAGTACGAGTATGGACATAGGTTGATTAATCGAAGAATTTGTAGGTCTTTGATTGGATGGAAAAATTTGGCGAAATTTTTGCGAACTGAATTGAATTAGGCCCACTGCCAGTTCGGATTGTTCGGGATTGATTGAGTTTTTGTGTTTCGCAGAATCCTCTTATTGATGTAATAATGCGATTATTTGTTTTGTGCAAATTATCTGATAATGCAACAGATATCAAAACTGCATCATTTCTGTTAACGATGTCTATACAGATTGTCTTGAATGGACCTATGGTTGTAAATTATGCATTGCCATATGTAGATTTGATTTATCATCAGTACATTCATTTAGTTTAGAAGAGTTTGAGATTATATGTGAAAGTACTCTTTAACATTTTCCTTTGAGGCAAAAGCAAACAAAATGAAAATAGTTTATCTCATAGGTATTATCCTTGTAACTTGATTATAAAAGAAAAGCAAAATACAAAGTTAAAGAGATTAATAATGAATGAGGTGTGGTGCTTCACCCGCATAAACTCCGTTGAAGCGAAACTTTTATAGATAGACGACATCAGCCTTGCAAGAAAAATAATACAAACTTACCTTTTTTTTTTTTATACGACAAGTCGGTAAACAAGCTTACGGCCCGCCTGATGGTAAGCGGTTACCGTAGCCATATGGACGCTTGCAACACACGAAGCATCGCTCACGCGTTACCGACCTTTCCCCCCTCCCCAATGAGCTCTGGCGACCTTACTCACGCGCAGGAACACAACTTTAAACAACATAAAGTTATTTGGCTGCGGTATTCTGTAAGGTACTTCCCCAGTCGAGCTGCTCTTTGAGCGAATAAACGCAATGCTCTACCTCTCTTAACCTCCAAGCATACCCATAGAGTTAGAATATTATCACGGTAAATTAGATATTCTTTACCGTGATAATATAAAGTGATATCGTTTACAACGTTAAATTGTGCGAAACGTGAGCAGTTTCCATATAGCTGCATTCACAGATATATCGTACACTAGTTGATTTACAGTCAGACAAAATATTGATATGGAATCCTTGTCAGTTGTTCTCGGTAAAAGTATCGTTTCTTTGTGATTTTACGTTACATTATAACTTATCTACGAGAATCTTTGTATTTTATGAGAGTAAAACAACAACATATACGTTGGGCTAACAACTGGCTCTAGAAGGGCGTTGATGAGTAAATATAAGCGGAAAGAGTTGCACTTGAGAGCCAGTTGGCTTCTAGTCCTTGGTATTGCTGTATCTGCGTGTATAGGTGGCCTTTTAGCATCAAGTGGACCAACGAATATTTACAGATACATATTCAGCGGGAATGGAAACAGCAGTCTATATAACGTAGGCATCTATTAACCGCCGTAGCCTCCTTCAGTGAGACCCTAATGGTCCAGAAGGAGGCTGATAAGCGGGATCGGGAAAGGGGCGATCCCGCCCATAGATGACGCCGCCCAGGCGCGGCCCTCCTGCCCTGTAGCTGGGGCTTAGAAATAATAAAAGGCGACGAGGGGCGTGCAGGTACCCTCTGTAGTGCAGGTGGCGACCATCGTGGGGTTTCAGCCGGTAAAATTCCTGCATAACCTGGTCGCTCCCCCCCAGGGTGGTCGAGTATCCTATGAGGATTTCCCCACCCTAATAATAAGTAATTTTTTAAATTCCACCCCAAACGGGATAAAATTAGGGATCATGAGTGAATCCGAGGAAAAAATCGATGAAATTGACCAAAAATTACATCGTCACATGGTCCATTCCTAATCCTAAACAGCTTTACATAAGTTATGAACTAACATGTAAAAGATCAAACTGAAATGAGCGAATTTGGCCTCGTGTAAATTCTTGAGACGGCCTCGGGTGTACGCACCAGTATGGTAAATATTTAATGTCCTTTGAGGGCCTAATTTGCATGTTAGGCAGTAAGTAAGGCAAGGGCCTTTTGCGGCAATGGCTTTGCACTCCCGAGTTTGCTATGTTCCGCATTTTAATACCTAATGCCCATAATAGTGAAGTTTAAGTTTTTATTGTTACACTATGCAGATAAAGCCTTATTCGTGTATCTGTCGGAGCTGTGAGTATTCTTGAAAATTTCCTTACTTTTTTTTGACCTTACGTTTGCCACTGACCCATCTATAAAGGATGACGAAGCTTACGATGAAGCACGCTCACCCAGGAGAAATTTCACCCGCGTAACCAAGGATATATTGCTTTCCCCGTTTAAAAAGTACCATAACGTATGTGTTAATCCAGAACATATTCAATCAAAAGTCCTTCAATTCGGTCCAGTTGTTGGAGCGTGATTGAGTACCAAACATCCATCCAAACTTTCGCATTTATAATATTTGGTATAGTGAGATGAGAAGTGAGATTAGTGAGATGGCCTTGAAAGACTAGATTTTAAGAAGTCAGAAAAAGAAAGTTTTTTTTTATTCCAGCGTAAGTCGATATTAGACGTCTTAGAATCGAAATTCGCTATTCGATTCGGAGTTTGTGAGTATCATAATACCAGCCATTTGTTAATAAAGTAAACAAAATAATTTATACGCGAAGTTGATAACTTATGGTCTGACCATTAATTTCATTGTTGTTTGGTGAGCTCGTAGATCTTAAAAGTTTCATCCCCTTTAAATCTTCGTACCGAAGATTCGAGGCATAAAATGTTGTTGTATCCTCGGTCATTAATCTTGCCAGCAATTGTATCTAATTCCCAGTACTTCGTTCAACATAATAAATCAACTAAATGTACATTCAAGAACGTCTGTAAGAAATACGTACAGAAGGTGCTTCAAATTCTTGCACGCATAAATATCCAACTACCTATAATTAGCGTATAAACTTACATTTTCAGATGAAATGTACAAATGTGAGTGAACATGTTTTTCAACTACAATGTTGGATTTGTATAGAACCCTCTCCAAACGAGTCGCCGACTGGCACCTGTCCGGTTTTTTGTTATTATCGTCATTCCCAAACATTGTTCTACGTTTGTCCTGGCGTTGCTGTAAAACGAACATCTTAAAAGAGGCGAAGATAACCTTTGATGTCTATTAGTATCACTGTATCTGAATAACGTATTAAAGCGTAGAACAAGGTTCTTCTGTGTGTATTTATTTTGTACCGTCCTCGCCCACACTACGCCGACCCACTACTGTGTTTGCAAAGCGTATGTATGTACCATTGTTTAAAGTTCGTATCATGCCCTGCCCCGTATATTACCTCAGTAGGCTTAAAGAGGTCTAGACAATTAAACATGACCTAAAAGGACAATTAATTAACATTAAATGCGGGTTGAAATACAATATTTATATGCAGGACCTTGTATGAGCATCCATTGACCCGAACTTCGTAAATCATAAGCAGTTTACGCCATGCCATTACTTAGTATTTTAAATCAGCTCGCAATAGCTCTTCATTCGCGCCCCACGTTCTCACTCATATCAATTATCAATTTATCAGTTATCATATAAATAGTTGAAATCTTATCAGTTATTACCCGTCTGTATGTCTTGAATCTGGGTGTAATAATGTATATTAAGTATGTATTTCCAAAAAAAAAGTAGCTCTGCTTAGTGTGGGATCAGATGACCGTGTGTGAGGAATGTCGCAGGATTCCATTTGCGGAAACTTATTAGTAGCTTTAAACATATTTTTAATGTCATAAAAGAATAACTATATTTAATAAAGCTGTTAGTTTCCCTTAATTATATAAATAAATAAATAAATAAATATTTATTTATTATTTATTTATCAATCTCGTACTCTCTCTCCTACTCCTCTCGAAACGCAAGCTTTTCAAAGATATGGAATACAGCTGTAATTTGCGAGAAAACACTTAAATATGAAAACGAGGTAGCTCCAGACGGATCACTTTACAAAATAATAATGGCCAATCATAATCCTGATGAAAATAAATTCCTCGCTTCATTGGTTTAAATAACGAATGACGTTGGATGCAGAGATAGACTCACTGACAGCGGTGCTAAAATAAATAGACTGGAAACTTATTTTCGGTGTTAGAGTCAATTATTATAATTTTAACGTTCATAAGTGCCTTAACTGTGTCTCAACTAATTAATGTAGTTTATTTTATGTTAGTGCTATACTTTTTGTGAATTATATAATATAATATATTAATTTCTAACCATATTCATGTCTATAAAACTGTTTTCGCATTACGGAATCACAATTTCTTTTATAACTACCAAAAACATACTTAATGGAAAATACCATGTAAATCCCATTTAACCGACGAAAAAACGGAGGAGGTTTACAAGTCGACGCGTATATTTTTTTCTTTTTTTTTTCAGTATGATCACGCATAACTCTTTACAGAGTAGTCCGATTTTGATAATTCTTTTTTTATTGTATAGGGTATACCTCGAAGACGTACTCTAAGGGTGGGAAAACAGGGATGATTTATTGTTCACTCACAGATTTTAATGCTGAGTTGTGTATTACATCAAAAGAAATAAAAAATTAAACATGTAATAATTAGTAGAGCATAGCCACAAAAAATTATAAAATAAAAAATTTTTAACAAAAAAATTATAAATTAAAAACTTTTTAACAAAAAATAATTTTGAATACAACTTGAATTTTATAAGGTTTTGCAGTCGGGGACAAACCAATAACCTAACCTATTACGATAATACGACATTAAATGAAACCACGTAAAGTACTCATGTATACGATCAACTATTACTATGGGACCAGCTTTAATTTCGAAAAAATTAATTGCGTTAGCAATATTGCTTAGCTTCCTTTTTAGACAAACATTACATTTAACAAATATTACAAAAAAAAAATACATATCTACGTAGGTTATTGGTTTGTCCCCGACTGCAAAACCTTATAAAATTCAAGTTATATTCAAAATTAATTTTTACTTTTCAGATTTTTCGGTGGTTTATTTTTTTGTTAAAAAGTTTTTATTTATAATAGTAAAGTTCAAAACTTATCTAATACTTGAAATGCAATTAATATGGTATTTAATCAGTGTCTCTATAGAGACGTTACCAAAGCTTAGTCACAGACAATGGACACAGAATATTGGCTGCACAAAGGGCTCTAAGGCGTCTGTTTTAACCGATATTCGAAGAATGTCTGGGAGACTATACTGGACACAGAGTTCTCAGAATACAAAGTAAATAGAAGTACATTGGAAATTGACATAGGAATATTGCCAAAATGTCACGAGAACTCATGAGGCTTGACAATCGATGAAAAGCTACTTGTCTATCTATCTTCTACATATATCTATAGGATATACATATATTCAACCAAATTTCACCATCCCTATTCTTACACCTAACCACAAGACGCCGGGATAATGTTTACCTATACATTGTTGACATACCGAATATGTATAGACACAACATTTTGCATCCTCATTTATAATGTGGACAGCAAAGGAGTGGAATATGCTTCTTTCTTTGCTGCGTCTAGTTTCCTTTCTCTGTGGACTTTCAAGGAGCCATCTTTAGTCGGTGGCAAAACGCAAGCCCACAACATTGAAAATATTACACTAACTGTCAAAATGGACGGTAAAGCCTTGAACGAGGATCACCCGAAAATAGACCAACTGAGTAGAGCCCAATCGCGTGTTTTGCTTTGCTTTTCCGTCATCGACAAAGCGCGGAAGCAACTCTTGAAGGAGATAAACTTCCATAGCATAGGACTATAAATGGTTCCATGATTTGAAGGTTTGAAGTATTCTCATTATACCAACATTGCGAGGCAGTTGATTTGACGCCGTCAATAAACTGGAAATAAGACGAATACCACAGAATATATAATAGTATCTACTGACGTATCTCAAGGTATTATCATAAGACAAGTATAGCGAATAATATTATACGAATTATTTCTCGACTCCAAAGACTGGCTGTCGTAACAAAACGTGACAAAAAAAAAACTTTTGAATTTTGAATGCATGCAGCAGACACGTCCCCAAAGCAAGTAGAAAGAAAGATGGATAAGATATCGAAAATGGCCTTCAGCGTTATTGTCGCTATCTATTGCCGAAGCGCCGAGCGGTGGCAAAGAGGGAAGCGAATGGCGCTTATCTTAACCACCATTGTGCTGGTTAGAAGAGAAATCCTTGGAAGTATCTATGTAAAATATAGAGCAATTTCAATTCCCACTGAAGATTTTAAATAAAAAGGTTGCTGTTTATGGCGTGTAGTGAAAATACCTCATAAGTGGCCGGTTTTCACTAATTAATTATTCATGATTGTTCTAAACATTGTGCTATTCCTGATTTATGGCAGACATACCTGCGAATCGCTACGAATCACTGTTTTTAGGCGAATTTTGGCTTACATTAACGGATGTCCTCCTTTTTTTCGAATCAAACCACTGAGACATAATAAAAAAATCATTTATTTGCCGCGCTAATAAATATTTTTTCTACGACTGCCATAAGAGCTTACTTGCTAGTGGCGCCAACTGGTGGCTACAGAAATGACATTCCTCATTTATACTGTTGGGTTTTTATCGAAAAAGGGTAAATTGCTTTAAGTTGTAGTACGGTAGGTAAGTGCAATGTCAAGTCTGCGATCTATAGTTGTACCTAATAATAAGTTAAAAAAAACGAATATTTAACCTAAGTGTACCTAATAAATGTTTGTGATAATACTTTTAAGAAATAATCAGTGATCCCGCATTTTTTTTCGTTTAAATTATACCATACTTATCTTATGCAGGGCGTGAAAATTTGTTTATTTTCACGACAGGCAAGACCGACCAAAGCGCTTCCCATTGTCTCAAAATATATAAATACTAAGAAAAGTCATTATCTTCTCATCTCATCTTGTATATCTTGAATTAGAGAGACAACACATATTTTATTTTATTTTTTATTTAATAGGCAAACCAACAGCATACATATAACACATGTTTACATAAATATATATGAAGTCAATAGGTGGTAAAATTGTTGAGTAGCGGTTTTCTATAGATTCCTTAAAAAAGACAAAGATTCCGAAACATGAATACTTGTAAGTGACGCTGCACCGTTTGTTAAAACAAAAGATAGAGCGTAGCAAGCGTCTTAAGTTTACGGTAAACGCTTACCAACAGGCGGGTTCTCTTGTTTGCTACCATAGTGGCATTAAAATGCTAAGGCTGAGATTATAATAATTCCACGGACGAGTTCGGCCCCCAATTTCAGCTTGCCCTTGCATAACCTAGTATCTACCAACAGTTCATAGTCATATTGTTACTAATGGAAGCATATAATCAGCTGTTTAATTACTTCGATACATCATAAAATACTTAGTAAATACCTACACGTATAATTTCGAAGCTATTTGGAAAATTAGGGTACCTTATACACCTATAGTGGCATTAAGACCTATCTTACTATTAAAAACCTATTATATATAACATGGTATTTACTTTTAAGTTATGGCTCACGGTAACTAGTATTTTCTTTTAACTTTATCTTTCTAACTTATGTTGAATTTTGTCTCTTTCTTACAAACAAGTTATTGTTAGCCGACTCGCTTACTCGCGAGTGACAGCTAGCATTTGAAAATAATTGTACAGAATCTTCCAAATTGTAACAAGATTTCAATTAAGAATGTCTTTAGTTTTTAATGCTATAAAAGTATCTAATATAAAAAGAAAAAGAGGATTTCGTATTACGTAATTTTAAAACGACAATTTTGTTTAAATTATTTCTTTGAATATTGTGCCACAACCTGTATAAAAAATGTTTAATCCAACTATAAATGGTAAAAACCGAGTGGTACCGAGCCACTTTTTTAATATCCAACCAAATAAGGAGCACGAAAAACGTTTATTAAATATAAGTTATTTAATAAACGTTTTTCGTGCTCCTTTTTACTTTTAAATTAATAACTAACTTAAGTTACGTATACTTAAAACAACTTACCTCGAAAACAAACAAAACTATCTGAGCATAAACACAAATGTCACGAAAAAAGTCCTCATTCAAAATAGTGTTCCCTATTTGAAATTTCGTAACACCGATAGGCAAAGGAAACTTCGTACGGAGCCTATTACGTCACACGTTCCAACTTCACAGTGGCTCGGAGTGAACTGAATAAGGCTCTATGGATGAAATTATCTGTTGCACTAAGCTCCATACATGCGCAAAGCTGGCCCGTCTAAATACACTAGTTCAATTTACATTGCTGCTATGCCAATACCGTTTTGATAAAACTTTGTTCGTCGGCCGTCAATGTACATTATTGTAATAATGTTGTCGCAATAATTATTAAGTGTTGAAGTCATCAATTCTCTCATTGTTTCATGGTATACCTACCATTTATTATAGGTTCTGAGAATGTTTTTATTTTTAATGTGTCGCTGTGAGGTAAAGACAAAATACACTATATTAATGACATGCATTGATTTATTCATTTTTAAATCTTTATTTATTATTTTTGTTACGTCAGACTATCATTAAATTTGTCAAGTAAAATTAACAGCTAAGCGGATTATTCCTTAAGGCGATTACGAGGTAATATTTTTGACCTTTTAGAGACACCAATTTGCCACCAATCAAATTCGGGTCAGTTTTTTGGTAAGTTAGTAACTTCACTTCACTTAACTGTTCAATGGAATATACTTCGGATATTATGTAGCAAATCAAAACTCTGGGCTTTTCTCAAGCAGACACTTAAGCTTTTGTACTTGAATAGAGATTATGTAGAGTTTCACGACAAAGACTTTGTGTTTACCTTCGGCTATAATGTATCATACATAATATATCATACTTTGAGGTTACTATAAAACGTTAGTTACAAAGTACAGAAAAGATTGAAACTCTTTGTTAAAAAGCTATGGGCTTCATCCCGATGACAAAGACCGACTGCATTTCGGGTCATTTTTTCTTATAGTCGTAGTAAAATTCAGGCCTTCTGTTATACACGCACTTACTCATAAAACGTTATTTAACTAATATACTATTTAAAGGGTCACGTAAATAACGTCACTCTATTGTCATTGTAAAATAATGTGATATTATTCACGTTACCATTTAATCAGTTTATTTAAATAGCGCTATATGAGTAAGGGGGCTAAGTACAAAAAAATACACAAAATTGTTGGTAGCTTAAACCTCAATATAACAAAAAGGCCACGATAAGTGAATTTACCAAAAAGGCCCTTTACGATGTCAGTTAGAACAAAAGTAACGCCACGATGACAGATTTCCGACGCATTTTACACGACCGCACGGACATTTAGTGAAACTTTCTATGCTAATGAAATAATTACGAAAATTACCCCGCAACGAAATACACAATACACTTTTTCGGACCCAAATCCGGAATTATTAACATTGGGGGCGGCTTTTAATCTCCTAAATACGGTAATTTTGAGAGTCGAAGCGAATGGGGCCAACTGTTTAATTATGTTTATTCTAATTTAATTTCCGACACTCTGTATACGGGGAATTAGCGGCGGATAAAGAATTATGTGTCTAGCTAGATGCGATTTCTATACAGGGAAAAACCAATGTGGGTATTTAATTTTCATGACTATATATAAATAATTTGCTCTATCTGACTACGTTTGTATAGATATTAAAGTATACAGACAGCGATTCAACAACAACTAAAGCATATTATAGTTTTAGCAGTCCCATGTGCTAATAACCTGGGGGCACGGGAGTGCCCTCCGCCAAGACAACCAAGCGAAGCGCAAGGCTACCGTCACATGGGTGTAAGGTGAAAAATGTATTCACATTACTTTTTTGTTATACTTAAATAGTTCTTGTAGTAGTGAAACGGCCAAGCCACATATTTTGACTACGGTGTGTAGAGTTTGTGAAGCTAGGGCTTGTAGAGTTATAAGCTTGGCTCTACATGAGATCTGATAACATTTTGTCAGTATGAGCTATGGCTCGCACTGTCAAAAAGTTATATGTAAAGACATATGTGAAGACATATTATATGTAAAGACATGTGTCTTGGCAAAATTTAACATAAAAATGTTTTTGGTGGGATAATAAAGCTTTCTGTGTAATACATACGAACGAGTTCATGTAATTAATTCGTCGACTTATTCAGTATTTACTCTAAAATTTGAATATGTATTTTTCATGCCACTTCTTGCTGCAATACAACGAGATCTTTGTCCAGTGTTAAGGGTGCACGACACGGTCAAAAAATAAAATACACAGTTTTTTTCACGAGCACGTAGTAACATGGGCTCACCGAGTTTATTTAAATTGAACAGTATCCTTGTAACAGCAAAAAATAATTAAGTGAAAATTTTACAAGGGCTCTGCGGAAATGGAGGTTTCACTCATAAACTTTTTCGTGGAAACGTGGGCAGTTCTTATTTATATTGACGAACAAGTTTTTGTGACAAAAATAGCTTAACAAAGTGTACAATTTTATGGTGCGTCCATGCTTGGCGAACCGAGCACGAGCTGAGCCTCGAACGAGCACACTGCGAGCACGATTCGCGTAGCGTGGACGGGCTTGCGAGCCTCGAACGAGCGCGATTGTCAGTTTTTTCACGATCAAAGGGATTCGCATCGTGCTCGTTGTAGGCTCGGCTCGTGCTCGATTCGCGTAGCATGGACGCACCATTAAATGTAAAATTTACTTCTCAGCTCCGCATATAAATCAAAATGTTTCATATCAAACTGACTTTTAAGTACATACCTACTAGAAAACAATTGGGGCCAGAATTTGGCTCTAAAATGATAATTAAAAATATTTAACCTAGTTTTTAACAAAAGGCTTTTGACTGTCTCATTTAAATCACATAGTACTGGAAAATAAATGTAGTATACGCCATTATCTGGGGCAAACTTTGTTTTTTATTAACTGCAGGCAAATCATGACAAATAGTCAGTTGGCTTTATAATTAAACCTTGTAGAAATATAAATAAAAATGTTTACCTGCACTAGGAAACGGGACTCAAATTAATTGTCTGATGATTCTTGGAAGAGCGGTTATCCGCGAACGAATTCACTTGAATTGTGCCGTTGGAAAAAGTGTTTTAATTAAAATTTAATTTTCTTGAAAAATATTACGTTCTGCATAAACCTAGTTTTCTGTTTGAATAACAATTTCTTCCTTGCTCTTTAAGTAATGAAACTGTCTATGTTGGGCTTATTCTCTTTTCTATTCTAGAATATGGTTTTATTTATGGTCTTAGGTATATATAGTATGGTAAATGGAGATTCTTTTGTCCTTTGGCATTATGGAGCCGACATCAATATATAATTTTTGTTTTGCAGAATAAAGCTATTCGTACAATTTATAAATTAACCCCTAGAGATTCCCTTGGAAGTTAATATGAGTCCTAAGATAAGTCCATAAATATTATGACAGTGTCGTCACAATTCATTTATGAAAATTTGATTCCTGTTAGAAAAATCATACGAAACTTTCCTAAGAATAGTGACACATAGTTTAAACACTAGAAATAAGCATAAACTTGCTGTATTAGTAAAACGGCTCGGCAAAATTAGAGACTCTTTCAAGGGGCAATGTATACGTTTCTATAACAAAGTACCCAAAGAAATTCAAGAACTATCTGTGTACACATTAAAAAAGTTATGTGAGAAAAGGTTCTATACATTTTCCGACTTTTTAGAAGGCAAGAGCACATTTAAATGAATTGTTCACTTCACATGGTATTTTAACATAATTAGGGGCTAAATTAACTAAAAGATTTTCGTTTCTTTTTATGTACTGAGAGTTTTAAAATAAAACGGTTGCTTGGCAACTTAGAAAATAAATATTTATTTTAACTCACATAAATTATCTTTAGATAGGTACAGAGGGTCAACTCTAACCCCTAGACTAGAACCTCAAGATAGTCCATTTAAACGTCAATTATTATCTTTGAATTTAAACAAACACTTTCTCGAGAGATATATTATATCTATGTAAACTATAATCGTTTAAAGTAATATTTGACTTCATTTAAAGAACCAAATAATTTCCATGAAATGGTACAACAGCAGAACGTAATTTCCCTTCAAATATTTTGAAATAGAATAGAATATTCGATATCGATCGATCCCATCTTCGGATGCTTCCGATTTCAGAAGTCACTAAAAATATCCGTTTGTGGCCGTCGCGCGTCGTAAACAATTTCTTGGTTAAAATTGGTTTAAACTCAATTTTCTACGAGGTTTCTACCTACGCCAAAACAACAAAGGTATGCCTACGTTAATTTGCTATCTCATCGTTTCAATATAACACTAACTTTCATTCAACGGATTTATCCACGGTTTACAGTGATCTTGATATTGCCAATCCAGGCTTGCTGTATCTATATTCGTGCTAATTTAACAACAAAAGTGATTGAATAACAAGCAAACGTTATTCAATCACTTTTATAAGAATAGCTGGATATTTTGGAAGACGAAATAAATAATTATAAGTTAAAATTAAAACAACCAATGAAATATTAAATTGCTTAACATAATAATTTTATTAATGCTATTAAAGATACTAGAACATACTAGAATATACTAGAATATACTAGAACATACTATAATATACTAGAACATACTAGAATATACTAGAACATACTAGATCTATATTGAAACAATACCTCACATCGAAAAGTAGTATTTCTTACCAATAATAATCCGTTTTTTTCATCGCATGGTATTTAGCGAAATCTATCAGTAACACTGAGATAGTTCACACATCATATGTGTTGTGGCGATGGCGCCACATTATCCTGCATCGCGCTTACGAAGTTTTCTCGAGAATCTCCATATATAAAACTGTCCGACATGTACAGTTGTACCCAGCCTGGCGGAAGATCTTCCCTTTTAATGGAGGTGTCATCCACCTTGCACCTCCTGATTGCAATTTAATTGAATTGAGCGGGCTTGCTCAGCTTAGCTAAGTCAGCTAGAGATCAGAGGTTCGATCGAGATTCTTAGGGCTGGCGGGTTACATTTATTAACTGGACCCTACACCCGAGAGATGACGATTTTAGTTATGAATTCTGCTTACGTCTTCGATTATAATGGGCATGAAAATATATATTTGATTGTGTCTGTCGGCCTCTTTCCTTATATTAAGCTCATTTCATCGATTAGCTTCTACAAAAATCTTTCACCGTCGAGCTTTTTCATTTTCCTAATATGTTGTACTAATAACATTAAAGAAGCCTGAAAAAGATAGTCTTTCTTGCCACATGTGTCGGGTCATCGCCTTAACCTAATTAGTTGAGTGTGACTCATCTGTTTAACAGCTTTATATTTACATAAGTAATGCCGTTTGGGTTCACTAGTGGTTATCTAACTACAAGCTGTCATGTAGCGGGTATGCTGGAATTCTAAAGAAAACTATAATATCGTCTGATAAGATAGAGTAGTAATAAGAATAATATTAAGATTTAACTAAGTTTAAAAACTTTTTAACACCCTTTTTAGGGTTCCGTACCCAATGGGTGCCAAACGGGACCCCATTACTGAGACTCCGCTGTCCGTCCCTCCGTCCGTCTGTCTGTCAGTGGGCTTTATCTCATGAAAGGTAATGTTAACGGCAATGTTACGGAACTCTAAAAACATAATAAAATAAATATTTAATTTATTTATTCTGTTTTTTAAACCACAAACGTGTTTTTTTTTTGTTCGTTTTTGCACGATATTGTTAACGGCAACAGGTAGACGTTTGAAATATTCACAGAAGATTTAGCTATATCATTCAGTTTAAAATAAATAACTAAATTAAAATAAAACAAATATTTAAGGGGATATACCCATACAACAAACGTGATTTTTTTGCCGTCTTTATAGACAATGGTATGGAACTCTTCGTGCGCGAGTCCGACTCACACTTGGGCGTTTTTAGTATGAATAGACTTATATATTGCATATATGACTTCTGTGGCAACACTCACCATATTGTGATGATTTCACCCGCCTTCCTGGGATGCTATAGCCTAGCTACGTCAAATATCATGAATAGGTGTGTAGTCAAGTGTTTAATTTCAAGACAAACATTCGCAATTTATTTAGTAAGATCTCTAGATTGCAGACTATAATCTTACCTACATTTTATTCACAATGCATATGCATTAGTAATAGACGTGAATGAATGAATGATTTATTTCGCTCGAATTGTGGTAACTACAAGGTCATAAATTATTAATAAACACTCCACAATTAAATGTTGCTGCTAAAATTACAGACAATGGCCGTGATTCTATTGTTTATAACTTAACTAATTTAAGTCTCACTATGTCTCTTTTTAACAAAGAACTTAAGAAAAGTATGTAAGAAATTTAGTCCTGTCAATTTAGTCCAATGCTTGTCTTCAATATAAATTTAGTGACCATCTATCGCGGTTACGTCTAAATACCAGCAAATGAAGACGGCAAAGACTAATTTGACAGCTTTTTTTTTTATACGACAGTCTAAACTAGCATACGGCCCGCCTGATGGTAAGCGGTTGCCGTTCTTGCAACATAAGAAGCATCGCTCACGCGTTACCGGACTTTCCCCCCCTCCCCAATGAGCTCTGGCGACCTTACTCACGCGCAGGAACACAACTTTACACAACATAAAGTCATTTGGCTGCGGTATTCTGTAAGGTGGAGGTACTTCCCCAGTCGAGCTGCTCTTTGAGCGAATAAACGCTATGCTCTACCTCTCTATTATCCTTTTTCAATAATGTTCGCAGGAAAGAGATGTGACTAAAATTTGTTTAGTGCGATTTACAATAGAATCGGCACCATTATCATTTAAGTAGGTATTGACATGACACGTTACAGACAGAGAAAGAAACTTTTAAGGATAGTTTGATTCGTATATTAGGAATAGCTAAATAACTATTAGCTAAATAGACACTTGATATATATATATAATCTATTTTTACAAATTGTTCTTGTTGACGATGCCGCTATGACAAGATTACGTCAAATGGTAACTATCTCAACCCACCGCTTTGCTACATTGTACCCAGTGGGAGTGATTGAAGACAAACTAATTGGTAAAATGCACTAAACAAAGGCGAGTGACGTAGCCAACTGATCTTTGTTGAATTTATTTTTTAATCATAATCAGCACTAGTTTTCTTGCAGTTTAATTAATTGTCCCGAGGGATCTTATATTTTTCTGGGAGTAAATTATAAAGATTCTTTCTTCTACTTCCTAAGTCCCATCGCAATAAGTTTAGTCGTTTCAGAAAATACACCAATTTTAACAGATGTCCGAAACGCAGTCTCTCGGCGGGGGCGCTCTGTAGTGTTACTATATGTATAAAGAATGAATGAATGAATGAAATATTCTTTATTGTATACACAAACATAGAACACATGATAATAACAACACAAATTAAAGGATGTTATATAATGGTGCCGATTCTGTTGTAAATCGCACTAAACTAATTTAAGTCACATCTCATATCTTTCTTACGAACATTATTGAAAATGGATAGAACATATTTAAAGTTGTCAAATTAATCTTTGCCGTCTTATTTTGCGTGTATTTAGGCGTAACCGGGATAGATGGCGACTAAATTTATATTGAAGACAAGCATTGGACTAATTTGACAGGACAACATTTCTTATATCCTTTTTTTATGTTCTATGTTAGAAAGAGACATAGTGAGATTAAAACTAGTTAAGTTGTAAACAACAGAATCAGGGCCAATATAGGCGGCCTTATCGCTTAAGCGATCTCTTCCAGGCAACCAACAAACAAGAATATAAATTAAATCTAAAACATTATTAAAATTGTAATTAGGTAGTTTAATTGATTTCGGTATTAAACGTATTTTATCTTATTCTTATCTATGTATGTATACTAAGTTCCTAACCACTAATGCTAGCTTATGGCCCATTTGAAGACGAAAGTCGATCACACTTTCACAATCGCACTTTTATATGCGGCCAAAGGAATCTGACTAAATCATAATGGTGCGTCCATGCTTAGCGAACCGAGCACGAGCCGAGCCTCGAACGAGCACACTGCGAGCACGATTCGCGTAGCGTGGACGGGCTCGCGAGCCTCGAATGAGCGCGATTGTCAGTTGTAGGCTCGTTCGTGGCTCGGCTCGTGCTCGGTTCGCCAAGCATGGACGCACCATAACAGGTTTCATTGGACTTCAGCGCTGACTGTGATGATAGTCAAAATATATCATCATAACCCCAGAATGGTAAGAAATGGAAAAGTAATGAAAATTCAAGTGGGGACACCCGCGGGGCATGTCGTCGGTATACAAAAGCGATCTTGTGTGGTTGGTCTAAAGAGTCACTGCTTCCTGTCTGTCTAGCGAGTGAGTGTGTGGATTAAATGATAGGTGCATGGCGACAAAACATAAATCATATGAAATAAAATATTTAGTCTTTATTATCAAGTATGAGTAAATATTAAACAAAAAAAACTAAACTAAAACTATCTAATACAAACTTAATTACCTTAATATAACAAGCCAATAACAGTAGGCAACGTTCCCAAAATACTGGCTGTAAGTTATTAACACCTCCAAGAGACCTTAGTATTTGGTATTATCTTCAACTTGATTAGAAATATCATGTTCCTGAGAAATAGGGTCTTGCTTGACACGGACAGTCATGGTGATCTTATACCTCAAATCTATATCTTTTTCCTTAATACCTTCGCATTGCAAACCTAACCCACATATTCTTATGCCTTAGGCCATGATTAAAAGAAACATCACTAACAGGGCCACAGAACAAAGGGACGGCTCAACACTGGAGGGCACCACTCCACTTGCTTTGTCCCTCCTAACATTGTTTAATTTTAGTAGAGGGAAGGTACGCCATGATAAACTTTGAGATCATGCAGTTAAAGTAATTGTGAATGCTTTTGCAACTTTTGGTAGTCGGAAGTCAATATAATTTACATTGTAAACTAGAATAGTTTTATGTAGTTTCCTAAATTTTGGTTTTTATCTGTGGAAAGTTAGAGTTTCGACTGTGGTAATAGTTTTGCCCATTCTCCTCACTGTGGGAGGCTTCGGTGTATTTTAGGTTGAAATATAAAACCGAAAGCCAATAGTCGCACTGTACTGTGTTGTGTAAGGGATTTAGTCAGAAATTCATACCTATATGCAGCTTCTATGTATGTTTTTTTAGATTGAATTGAAAATACTCTTTGTTAGCTTCTCTTTCGGTATAGGTAGCTCGTGTCGGATGTGGTTCGAGGTCTTAGTAGACTAAATACTTTTTTTCTTGTATTTTCTAAATTTCTAAGCAACTTTCTTACCCTTATTCATAATAAAGTGATCATACGTTGATTAGGTACCTAAAAATCTGAAGTCTTTATTTGACAAGTGACATTTGGTTATCGAAAGAGTGAGACGGAGGACACTATTACACTGATTTAGTTAAAAAGCGATTACGAATAAGGGGGTTAATGTTCTTTCCGTAAGAACTTTCTCCAGCGTATTAAAAACCTTTAAGAAAAGGTGTATGAAATCGGTAAAGTCGTTCTCAAGTTATGGCGTGACGGGATTCATTTTTTAACCGACTTCAAAAAAAGGAGTTTTTTTTTTTTTTTTGTTTGTTACCTCATAGCTACGCCATTTATTAACCGATTTGGAAAATTCTTTTTTTGTCTGGAAGGGTACACTTCCCGTTTGGTCCCATTGTCATCAGATCAGGATTTGAATACTTATTAGTGTACTTTGAAGTCGGTTTAAGTTTTTTGTAAAACAGACCAATTATTTATATAGAGATTATTAACAGACGATCTCTATAGCTGCTCGTTGCAAAATTGTCTCATGATCATGATTATAATTAGCTCAACATGATTATATTATTAAAATTTTGGGAACGAAAACAACCCAACAAATAAATCTTAAAATTAAGATTTATATGTTGGGTTGGCCTTTCTAATCCTTTTCTAATGCCCTTGTGCCTTAACCTTGGCCTTCAACTACAAAATACTTCCAAAATAAAGCTTCAGTTAAACTGCTCTATTTCATGTTTAAACTCAATAAAACTACCGACACACAGCTACCAGAGAAATTAAGTTTTGTAGGTACTTGTATTATTTGTTATCTTATATTATAGTACATTGCCAATTTGTAATACTAATTAAGTTAAGAATAATTAAATTAAATGTAACATTATAGTAGCATATTTGTATTATAGAGGCATACCTAAGTGTTGATTGTAACAAACAGTAATAAAGGCTTATTTTATTTATTCTTTATAGTACATATTAAGTTTAATCTTATGAGTATAATATGTACTTTTTTTTTAGTCCACCGTCTCAACGTAGAAGGAAGTCGAGGAAGACTTTTGGTCTGACATGCCTTGATTAACTGGCTGGTTGATTTTTCCCAATACGAGGTTCTGGGAACTGGGTTTACTTTTAAAAAGTGTTTACATTTTTTTTTTTTTTTTTAGGGACTTTTATCCTATAAGGATGTCATTCCCATCATAACCTAAACTAAACAAAAACAATGTAGACTCATAAATAAGCTTCTGGTCTAAACAAAACTACATTATACATATTACACACGCACTAATATAAAACAAACGAATATACATTCATTTATACGTATGTATACATACTTGTTTATTATTATTTTTTGTTGTGATTATTAGTCTTTAGTTTATGTAAATTTTGTTTTACTAGTTTCATTATTTTTGATATACCTACCTAGTTGATTATGCACATTTGATTTTAAAATCTAATTATAAATATACAAAATGTAGGTTGAAACTAAACACGGAATAGCTAAAGCATATTTAATAGAATGCTACACAAGAGAAAATAAACTGAATTTAAAACAGTTTTAATTTCACCCACAGAGCGGTCTCGACAATGACCACATATAAAAATACAATAAGGAACCGCACTGTAGCTGTATTATTAAAAATTTACTTAAGAAAAACTTTTATTGCTACTAAAGTAGTAAACAAGCGTGCGGCGCACCTGATGGTAAGCGTTTACTGTAGTCGTATTGAAGCTTGCAACCACAGATTACAGAATAATTCAGATGGAGCGCGCGGAAGACGAAAGTGAAGCCAAAAAAGCAAATACAAATTGAAAATCTGATACCTGGTATTCGTTTTCCAGTTTATATTTGCATTGTTTAACCACAGTTTATTGATAAAGAAGTGTTTTTTGTTACATAAAGTTTGTTAAACAAAGCAAATACACATTCAAAAGCGAATACCAGGTACGTGTTTTTCAATTTGTATTTGCTTTTTGGCCTCACTCCCGTGTTCCGCGCGCTCCATCTGCCTTATTCTGTAATCTGTGGTGTAAACAAAGCAAATACAAATTCAAAAGCGAATACCAGCTATGTGTCACTCCCGTGTTCCGCATGCTTCATCTGCTTTGTTCTGTAATCTGTGCTTGCAACACTATAGGTATCACACATCTTTCACTTTTTTTAAACGACTAATGCTCGGTTCCTATAACAACGAATCATTTTGGTAACCAATGGATGACTTTTGTATTGCCAAAGGTATATTAATAGATTCGTAAGCTAATTTTTCCTTTGACAGGTACTTCCAAATGGCAGAATGTACTATGCAAAGCTATTATGAGGTCTTTGCTTCATTAATGATAAAGATAAAAAAAAAAAAAAAAAAAAAAAGATAAAAGAGTCTTCTGTAAAATATAGGAATTGGTCATCAGTCGGCAAACAGGTAAATCTCATACATCTAAATCTAAATTTTCTGCAAACATAGTTCCGGGATATCATGACATGTTCCGTGGTAAGAGTTTCTGAAGAAATTTTTTCTCAATGCAAATGGTCAAATTTTCAAAAGATTCTTTCAAATCATCAAGCTACGCGTGGTTTTTTTTTTCATAATTTGACCACTTTTACTAGGCCAAAATTATCATGTTCCAAGGTGTTCCAGGGTTTTGAGTCCTCAATAATCCTAGGAAGCTATCCACTATACTACTACTCTTTACTAATAATAATAATCAACATATGTCGAGCATGTCATCGCCCTGGTGAATCCCTCAGGCATATCATCTCCGGTTGTTCGCGTCTCGCAAACGGCGAGTACTTGCACAGACACAACCAAGTAGCCAGGATAATCCACCAGCAACTTGCTCTGAGATACCGCCTTGTGACGTCTGAGGTACCGTACTATAGGTATGTACCTGAACCAGATTCTCGAAGATGGTCATATCACATTATACTGGGACCGATTTATCATCACTGACAGGACTATTGTAGCCAATAGACCTGACATTGTGTTGATAGACCGCCAAGATATATCACAAAATCTTTATCTGGATATCAAAGAACTAGCTGTCTCGCGCGGTTTCACCCGCGTTCCCAGGATAAAAGTAAGCTTAAAAAAGATAAAAGTAATAATACTCGGGGGGAATGTAGCTTCCTATTAGACTGTGCTATTAGTGAGAGAATTTTTCGAATCCGACTGGTAGTTCCAGAGATTAGCCCGTTTAAACAAACAAACAAAAAAACTCTTCCGCTTTATTATATTAGGATAGATAACAGTATTGAAAGTTCTTTTATAATTGAAATAACAAATTAGCTCCGAGGATTAAAAATTTATTTATCTAACAGTTATAGGTAATGAAATTTTCTAGCAAGATGAGATAACATTTACCTTTGCACTGTTCTGATCTTAGCTGAGGACGGAGTTAAATTGGATTACATCTAAGCACTATAATTATCTTTAACAAGATAAATTCGAATCAGAAAATGGAGTTTCCCTCCGTGACAGAGTTTGAAACGAGAACAAAAGTGACAGATATTAGTTCGTAGAGTCAATAAGCTGAAGCGGCAACGGGCTGGCCACATTACAGGTACATACTGGAAAGCGCCTCATGGGACGTCCTCCGACAAGGACATAAGCAAGCGGCTAAACCGTACGTTGTGAAATTCAATGGAGGAGAGCCTTTAGTAGTGGAAATCCTTAGACTTACTTTGCCTCCTTATGTGTGTTCTACCGCTTGTACAACGGAGAGTGTTCTAAGGAATTGTTCGACTTGTTGCCCACGGCTACCTTCCACCATCGCAACTCGCGCCATCGACGGGGAATCCATCCTCACACATTGAAACCAGAATTGTTTCGAACTGTGCGGGCTCAAAGGAGCTTTCTTCCGCGGACGCTCAGGTTGTGGAATGAGCTCCCCGCCGTGGTTTTCCCAATGGAGTACAGCATGGGGTTCTTCAAAAAGGGCGTGAAGAGATTTCTTCAGGGTCGGCAACGCGCGAGTGATACCCCTGGTGTTGCAAGCGTCCATAGGCTACGGTAACTGCTTACCATCAGGCGGGCCGTATGCTTGTTTGCCAACTTTGTGGTATAAAAAAAAAAAAAACTGAATATATGGTAATTCGAACATGACCGCGGTGATCCATATTATACTAGCTGTCCCCCGCGGTTTCACCCGCGTTCCCGGGATAAAAAGTGTCGTATCTCCTTCTCCATACCATAGGCTATCTGCATGTCAAATTTCATGATGATTCGTTGAGTAATTAAGGCGTAAAAGCGTAACAAATAAACAAACAAACTCACTTTCGCATTTATAATTCAGCACTGCTTAGTTTGGGATCAGATAGCCGTGTGATGAATGTCCAAGGATATTTAATTACTTAGTGTATCCGATATATATCTATCCGAAAGGGATGAAGACTACATCAGTTATAGACTGTGTATATAAAGATTCAGCTGAAAATAAATAACTTCTACTTCCAAGATTATTGAATTAAAATCATAACCAACCGTCACCGCTCAATGAGGGTCTCACCTCACTTCTCTTACCTCACATCTTTTCACGTCACTTGCTTATATTATTATTATTTTTCGCGACCAAAGAATTCATATTATTTTGAGGATGCCCTTTCCGTTACACGATGTACGTGTCTTTGATTAAGGATACACCCAGATTGAGAGTCG
Organism: Achlya flavicornis; assembly: GCA_947623365.1. Lineage (NCBI taxonomy): Eukaryota > Metazoa > Arthropoda > Insecta > Lepidoptera > Drepanidae > Achlya > Achlya flavicornis. The sequence continues at coordinate 3,862,303 of OX392482.1, read as the reverse complement.
AAGCTGTGCACGCGTCGAAAATAATAGCCCCTAACTGTAAGGGGCTAAATCAAATAAAAATAAATAAAATTGCAAAATAATGTTTAATATTTAAATTTCTCCCGATTTTCATTGGAATATTTCAACAACTGCTATTATTATGAACGTCACTATGACAAGCAGAATAACGCAGAGGGAGCGTAAAACGTAGCTGTTACGCGCAGCAGCCTATAAAAGTTGGCCTGTTTTATATATTCGTGTAGTATGGCGACGTTCATTCTAGGTATATTTATTTCTATGGCATGTCATATTTTTATATAAAAAAAAACAATAAGCAGTTAATATTATGCTGCTATAATGTATGTTTTCTTTGTGATTTCAGAATTCCTTCAGTAGTAAAATTTATTTAATATGATGAATCTAACTTAGGTCTGAAAAAAATACACTAATATGTTTACGCTATATATTTGTATACCAATCAAATATATTAAGGTTCGCTCTAGGTTTTAATATAAAAGAAAACACTAATATTTGTATTTATTTATGCTCAAATCTATATGACGTAGTAAATATAATCGCAATAAATAAATGCAAATCCAATTTTTATTGCTCTATTTGTACATAACTTATAAAAGACAAAAGTTGTCCAAAAGACCGCAGGCTACGTCTAGATTTTGAGGCAAGGAGCATCTATAATATCAAAATTACCATATAATTTCGTACTGAGCTTTATTATAATAAAGAAGGGTACCTTCAAAAATCTAATTCAAGATCCCTCAATTCACCCCCCGACACTCATAAACATCATAAATAAATTGGATGTCCGAGGAAAAAATGCGCCCAGGGCGATCTTTATTGTTTTCCCAAGTGTCCACAAAGTACCACTTTAAACGAAACATCTATGATAAGGTAAAGTTCACCTTATAGGTATAAATATACGGTGAAAAATGCATGAAAATCATTTGTGGTCGTTTAAGTGGAATGCTTGTGACACCCTTTGTGAGAATCTCGAGCTTTTGTTTACAACACCTTTGTCTGTCTGTATGTTTGTTAACAACGCCGGAACTCTTATTAACTAGGCGACATGCGAGTCTGAGATAATTAAAAAGCGAAATCATTTATGCTCTTTGCGATGGAAAATTGTCCTTTGTATGCAACGAGACATTTTAATCACGTAGACAACTAATTGCACTGCGTTTGAGATTGTAGAAATGATACTTATACTACTACTATGTATTTGTTTCATTATCTACAGTATGTTTTTAAATTGCAGTTATGATGTCGACTGTATTATTATACTAGCTTGCGCCCATGGGTCACACACTTTTCTTTAGGCTCTTATGTTTTTTCGTGATACTTATATCCAAATTTATTCCAAGATATGGTTAACATTTTTTTTCTTTTTTTTTTTGTCTTATTTATTTTTAAAGGGAGTTTTGTCACACAGTGACTATGTCTCCTAAGTCATAAAATGAAAAAAAAAAATTGTAAACAAAATAATAATTAACATAATTACGTAGTTCGTAGTAGGAAAATATATAGATACCTAATGGTGCGTCCATGCTACGCGAAGCGAGCACGACCTGAGCCTCGAACGAACAGGATTCGTTCGTTGCTCGCGATTTCAAGCGAATGGAATGGATGTACTTAACGAGCCTTCAACGAGCCTACAACAAGCGCGATGCAAATCCCTGTGTTCATGAAAAAACTGATAATCGGGCGGAGCGCAGTCGAGCACACTACGAATGCTCGTTCGAGGCTCGCAAGCCCGTCCACGCTAGGCGAATCGTGCGCGCAGTGTGCTCGTTCATGGCTCGGCTCGTGCTCGGTTCTCCAAGCAAGGACGCACCATAAGGCTCACAACACTTCAATGAACAGTTTAATCATCATCTTGGCCTCCTCAGACAACGGGGAAGCCAAGATATCATTACAAATTCTTACATTATTTGCCCGGACCGAAGCCTCTTTTCAAATCCAGATTATCATTCTATGGGTAACGAGGAAGTTGAAATTGATACTTTTATACAATATATGATTACCTGTGTCTAGGGATGGGCAGGGAAAGAAAAATATTGGGAAGAAAAGAAAAATACGGGAAAATACGGAAAAGAATGGAAAAATACGGGAAAATTCCCAAACGGCGGGAAAATACTCAAATGGCTTTATGTTCCTCAAAAAACATATTTGTTGATGCTTTTGATTGTTATTTTAATCATACTCGCTGTTGTATGTACCTACATCACCTACGCGCGGACCTACGCGGACCTTGGAGGAAGTTATCACACTTTTTTTTTATACTACCTAGGTAGCAAACAAGCATACGGCCCGCCTGTTGGTAAGCGGTTACCGTATCCTATGGACGCTTGCAACACCTCCCTCGGGACCCGGGACGGGCTATATAAGCGTCGTACATGTGCACGTGCTCTTTCTGCACGAGACCGTCTGTCCGACTGTCCACCACAACCCTTACACCCCAAAACGTCGCTTTTTTTAAAAACAACGCAATTTTTTTTTTTAATTGTTTTTTTATTGTATGCTATGAGTATGACCCTAATAGAAATCATGTTAAATGTTATTCAAACGATTTGGTTAAGGTATTTCTCGCTATATACGCAAAATCTACTAAATATGACCATTTGAGTATTTTCCCACCCAATGGGAAAATTCCCGGGTTCTTTCCCACTAAATTGGAAATTTACTCGAAGTTGGGTTTATTCCCGGGAAGAAACCCAACCCTACCTGTGTCCCAAGTTTCATCAGCTCATGTCATGTTTCCAGTATGGACATTGCCTCTATCAATGGGTTCCATGCAATCCTTGACTTAGTCAATAAGAGCACATTGATTTCAAACAAAATGAACGTCATTGCTACTCTGGGCTAGTTATTCTATGGGCTACGATAACCGCTTACCATCAAGCAGGTGCTTATTTGCTAACTTAGCAGTATTAAAAAACTGTACTGTATAAAGTAATACTCGTCAACAACATACAAGTAATGGCCGATTCCTATAATTTACGGACCGCTATCGGTTAATTAAGACTCTTATATCTTTACTAATATTGAAGCAAAGACTTCAAAGCTTTGCATAGCAGACCCTCCCATATGGAAGTAGCTATCACATGCAAAATTAGCTTACAAAATGATCTATATGCCCAGTTTAGCAATAAAAAAACCTACCATTGGTAAGCAAAACGATTCGTTTTTGTTTATAGAAACCGGGCATAGAACCGTACATTCCATTAGCACTTACCAACCAGTGTCAACACAAATAATGGTTTTTAATCTTAGGAAACGATCACATACAATCAACAAACATCAAAGTTCCAATTACAAATATTGCGAAGCGCTGTAGCCGCTCAAGTGTGCATAGCATTAAACCTGCTGTGGTTTTAATCGCTTATTACTTCGGCTACAACATTCCATACGCAGAAAATTCCATGACCATTGCTGCGCGAACTCTTGAGCTCCATTTCCAAAACTATTGTGAACCTGCAATGTATGTTATACGATAGTTTACGTCCGTTAAAGTACATGATCCAAAGGTAGTATTTAAACTGGGATTGGCGTCCGAAATAACGGCCATATTAACTGGAATTCCTTTCAGATTGGCCTCTGGGTAGACCCTCATCAGATCAGACACTGTCATTACACATTGGATAATTTCGGATAGTCTCATGTTATGTACAGGTGGGGAAATAATTCTACTTGAATTAGGTTAGGGGCTGTTATTTATTTCATGTGTTTTGAATTATTTCACTTAAACGAGTAAATAAAAATAATAAAATGCTTGGTAAGTTATAGTCGAAACTTAGCATTAGCTGCATCTTGTATCCATTTTTATATCATGTTTATGGTCAAGTTAAGGGCATATTAAACTCATGTAGGCACTACTACGTACTTATAAGCCAAGAATGGGGAAAATTGTGATCTAAATTATTCGAATACAACTCGAATAAATTGGTATTATAACAACGAAACTTACGAGATTTTCCACGACAAAAACTATACTCAATAATCACATTACACACATGAACCAATTTCCGTGTATGTACATACCAAGTTAAATTACGCTATTACGTGAACGCCGCCATAATACCTAACAATGGGCCGTATTAAGGCCTCGTCAATGAACCGAGGCCTTTGGATCACTTGATTTCCCCGAAGGATCGGTCCTGGCCAAATCTTACCCTTCTCCTATAAACGATTTGGATAACAGATTGCTTCAGAAATTACGATTAAGTTTGAGTTTATAATTTATTCGGGAATACCTCACTCACTATAAGTGACCCTTCTGTTTATTTATTCATAGATTCTGTACAAATTGATGGTTAAATGTATATTTGTTCTTGACACTAGTTTAATAGACTTCTATTGTAATAAAAGTTATGACGTTGATCATAACATTGTAGGCTTGGTTGACATTATTGTTCACTAAAAGCTTTATTTCTGTACATTATGTATAGAAATAAGTAACTTTATACTTAGTAAAAGTTCTACGGAACCCTATTTATATGCATGCATCTACATGCACTTGGCCGGTTTTTATTTCAGACTTTTGTAGCTCCTAGATCGATTGACCTATATACAGTTTTCATTAAAGTAACTGACCTAGATACTTTTATATTTACTTTCAAAAAGCAGGAAAGCTTTTTATCCAGTTCAGGTTATCATATATTTAATAATAAAATACCTATCTGTCTATAATAAAAACCTTTTGTGAATAGATGTCATGTCACTTTTATGGTATCGAATGGCATCACAAAGCCGCAGAGCCTTCAAATTATGTGTAACAATGGGGCGGGAAATAACGTGACATCGGCGTGCCTGTGGCGTCACATGCGCGTGAAAACTGCGGGACATGACCGTCAATGCACGCGGAAATGCCGTGACAGGGAAAACGGGGAAAACGTGACGTCAGCTACATTACAAGCTAAATTCCGCAACTATACCAAAATTTTACGCGTAAATTTTTACTTTCAAACGTAATTAAGTGAAACGGTTGTCAGAGTGATAAATACCTTCCTTTTTGGAATGTGTACCTATGACAAAGGAGATAATTGGAAGAGCACGTCTGCAGTGATGCGGCATAAGAGCAATTAGTGACTGGCTACTATATCGATTGTCCGATAAATGCACGTTTTGTTTCACAAAGTTGAATTTATAGTAACTAAGTACGTTCAGATTTGTTTCTTCTTCTTCAGTCGGTTCCTTATTTCTGGGGATCGTGGTCACTGGAGTCCCTTAAACGGACTCCAGTGACCACGCTAGCTCTCACCACTTGGTAGAATTTAGAAGAGGAGGTGGCTTCTTTCACTTGGTCCGACCATCGTGTTGGCGAACGGCCTCGTGTTCTCTTGCCTTCGGTATTGCCAAAAATGACCAGCTTTTCAAGGCTGTCATCCCCTCTTCTCATTATATGGCCGAAATATGAAAGCACGCGTTGCAGACATGTGGTGGGCAGTCGGGTCTTAATGCCGAGTTGGGAGAGAATAGATACATTGTGCGTTTGGCCATCCATGATATCTCCCGGTATTTAAGAGTTTTTTCTCAAAAATTCGTATCAACATTTTTGTTTACAACCAACGTGTCTCCGCTCAATGAGGGTCTCAATATCTTTTCACGTCACTTGCTAATATTATAAAATTAACTTTTTCGCGATCTATGCTCGTTGTACCAAAGATTTAGTTTTCTTCAATAGATATATCTTTTCCGTTACACGTTGTAGAGGGTTCCCGTATTTTTGCATATCAACTGAATAATTTGTATTGTATAACAAATCCATTAAAATAATAACTACAGCGGTTACGACATAATTTTATGAAACCTCAGGCAATTTGGTGAAAATTTAATCTCGTTTAGGAATAATAAAAAGAGTAATTTACTTAAAATTCGATTACGGCGTCACAACGGCAGCTTTGAGGAGAAAAATAACAGTAAACTAATAAAGGGAAATTTTAATTAACCGAAATATTTTAGGGATCAACAAGCTTTTTTCTCTAAACTTAACTTAAGTTGATTAATTTTATAGACAAAAATAGAGGTAGTTTTGGAGGCATGTATTCCAACTATACTTTAACTGGTAGTTATTTATATTATTACTAGCTGTCCCCGCGGTTTCACTCACGTTACCTGGAAAATAGCCTTGTCCTTCTCCATACCATAGGCTATCTGCATGCAAAATTTCATGATGATCCGTTGAGTAGTTGAGTTGTGAAGGCGGAAAAAACAAACATATAAAATCACTTTCATATTTATAATATTAGTTAGGATGTTACAATTACGCTAATTTAATTTACGAAATTAGTATTCACGTTGTATAAAATTTATTCAACTTCAAAACAGCATTTTGTAAAATCTTAAAAGTTGAAAGTGACCAGGTGACCTCTATTGTTAAACTTATTCACTTACAAAAGTCAAACTAATTAAGCAACAGACTCCCTGGCCTTAATCTAATAAGCCTTCGCAATGGGACCGTGTAAAAATCTTTCATTGTTTTTATTTTTTTATTCCCCAACGTTAAAATGTTTGGCAAAGTTCAGTAATGTAATTGGCTTCCCAAAGCTAAGAGCAGAAATATACTTAATTGGCTACAATTAAAAAACGTTGCGGGCTCTTAAAATATTGTTACATGTGGTATTAGTGCCTAGATGTGACACGCTGGTGGTTTGAGAACTTTGAATTCAATTCAAAGCCTCATAATTTTTCTATAGAACATGCAATAGAATCAAAACATAGCTTGACGATTGGGTGGATCCTAACCATTTTTAAGATATTATGTATTTTTTTTATTCCTATGTTGGCATTCTATGGGTTGTTGTTAAAATGTTGGTGCGTACTGCAGCATCTCACACTGAATACGAGTTTTTTTTTTATACGACTAAGTCGGTAAACAAGCATACGGCCCGCCTGATGGTAAGCGGTTACCGTAGCCATACGGTACGCCTGCAACACACGAAGCATCGCTCACGCGTTAGCGACCTTTCCCCCCTCCCCTATGAGCTCTAGCGACCTTACTCACGCGCAGGAACACAACTTTACACAACATAAAGTTATTTGGCTGCGGTATTCTGTAAGGTGGAGGTACTTCCCTAGTCGAGCTGCTCTTTGAGCGAATAAACGCTATGCTGTACCTCTCTAAAAATGTTGCCTTACGCAGCTTTTAATGAATGTGTTTCTAATTTTATTTTATTTCTACTAATACATAGCTTTTTATATCACCTCAAGCAGACTATTTGGCATATTCTATGCAAGCATGTGGCAATCCATAATGTATAGGTAATATGTTAAGTCTAGGTTGTATTACTTTGAAGTTAGCCTAGATAGTTACAGTTATTAGGCACCGAAAACCGGGCACCAAAAACGAAATGTGACAAAGTGCAGTTGCACTTCCAGACCAACCAGTACATCAATGTTTTTATATATCAAGTTTATGCTCGGCTAGTTTGTGAGCCTGCCAATTTAATCTTCTGAGCCTATGAAATGTTGGCTTATTACATATAAAATATACTGGCTAATTGGTCTTGTTTCTACAATTTTAACGATCAATTGATGGCGTCAATTCGTGACTACCCGGTTATCCTATACTTACTCTAGATCCTTCATATTTTCCCTTTATATTTGCCGGTTATGTGTAAAATAGGATTTTCTAAAGTGGATATGAATTATCCCGGAGCTGGCTTTTAGGATTACCATATATTGTGAAAACTAATGAAAGTTTGACCTAGTTCTAGCGGATTGTACATTTGTGCATTACGCGTTTATTTTCGCATTTGAAGCAATAATTTGGAGGTTGATTTTTATACTGCTTATTTTATTTCAATAACACTCATTTCATAAACAAAATTATTTATTCAAATAGACCTTTGCAGGTACGTTATAATATTAGTCAGACTCTAATACCGGTTCGGAAGGTTGAATTTGCTGAGAAGAGCCGGCACTAAACTCAGCAATTACTCTTTTCCAAACAAGCTTAGATTTTACATTCTAATCGCACTGACATCAATTAAGTGGCCCGGCAGAAAATCTACAAAGTAGACTGAATCGATAGTAGACCAGCCCCCACATCTGTTTACAAGTATGACGCGTGTGGCAGCCATCGTCCTCTTCACCATACACGCCCCGCTGTTATCTTACATCCATCTGTACAGAACATGCAAAACGCAGTTAGTATGTATTGCAAAATAAGCGATGATAGCTCAATGGTAGCGACATCGGATGCTGTGACTAAGGTCGGAGGTTCGAATCCTACAATAAGATTGAGTTAGCATAGTGTGGAACTGGTGGAAGGGTGGAAGTGTGTGGCGTGATCCGGTAGCTGTACTTGTGCCAGCCAGTTCCTTTTAGGCTTCGTACACGCCCTTTGGCCATATTATGACTTACCATGAAAATTATGGTCAAATCTATCAAATTAAAATGGGTTCCATAAATACATTTCCTGTATGGCCCCTTTAATTTCATTATATGTTGTTATAGCGGTAATACATTATTTGTATTTACACATTCTGTGAAAATTTCAATTGTCTATCTATTACGGTTCATGAGATGCAGCCCACTGACAGATAGACGGACGAACAGACATAGGTACGGATGGACTGTTGAAGGAATGGGGGCCCGATCGCACGCTTTGGGTACGGAACTCTAGTGAGTTTTTTTTTTATACGACTACGTCGGTAATCAAACATAAGGCCCGCCTGATGGTAAGCGGTTACCGTAGCCACATGGACACTTGCAACACACGAAGCATCGCTCACGCATTACCGACCTTTCCCCCTCCCTAATGAGCTCTGGCGACCTTACTCACGCACGAATAAACGCTACGCTCTACCTCTCTGATTTAAAACAAATTTTCCTTCTGCATATTTTATCAACATAAAAAATATCGTCACCAAAAAAGTATTATTTAGATTTTTAATAACGAACCTCCAAAATAACGATCGACATAGTTCAGATGAAAATGGAAATATCATTCAAAAGCGAACGACTATCTATTCTATGTATAACTTCAAAGACGACAGAATCATTTCACTGATCAAAGTGTTTTAGTAAATTCCTTTTGAATAGAAATCATTTAGACATTATTATGTGATAAATCCTTAGCAGAATATTGGAGTGACTATATCTGAAAATACCATTAAATCTAGAGCCTAATGAAGGTTTAGATTAATCTACCTAGCGCATGTTCTGGGTAGTAGACAATGTTTTAGCCTTTTCGAATAACTGGCAACAATTTTATTATCTAAAAGATTATGCAAACATCAGATTTAGATAGATCACTCATTCACACACACATCGCTTATACTCATACAAATTAGTCATGGAACTTAGCACTAAGAATTAGATATAGGTACATATATGTGAAAACATATTAATGTACCCGAATATGTTTATTTTCACTGGGTATTGCTGGATGCTATCTTTATTTGAGTAACATCCTCAGAGTCGATATCGCTCATCTCACTCAGTGGGTCTGAAGATCATTTTATTAAAAATAATTCCAAGCTCTATTAGATATCTATTATCCATAGATATATAATGTTAATAGATCGATTGTACTGAAGTATGTGCCGAGATACGGCATGATCAACGCTGCCTTGAAATGAACAGGAGGCCAATGGTGTTTATCTGTTTGACGTAACTAACGTTCCGTTCTTTACGAACACTTATCAGCTAAGCTTTATATTGAAAGTAAAATCAGGATAATAATTAAATTATACCTTTTAACATACAAATTTGATTGCTTTTCTCTTGTAGAGTAATGAAGTCAAAATTTTCGTATACATTTCTCAATAAAACTTTATAGAATTGTAAAAAACAGGAAATATCGATAAAAATCGGTTTTTGTACATGTATCGGAACGTAAAAGCAATGCTCTCGATTACTTAAATACTATTTGAGATAATACTTAGCTAAAAGCGGTTTGAGAAAATCTAATTCTATTTTGTGAAACATAAAAAACTAAAGTACCTATCTATCAAATATTTGAGCGAATCTCTACTGATTATTGCGAGACTTCTAAGTTCAGAAACTGGGTGCAAGTCTGCTAAAATAACACGTAATACTGACACAATACTATAGCAATTCCATTATCACTGAGCCGATGTGCGCAGTCTACTAATTCATAATGGTCTCATAATGAATGAAAAGTATTTTAGTACAATATCTGTCAAAACTGACAACTAAAATATCATTGTGGAACGATTTTAGTTTCACTTAGTGGAAAATCATTCGAAAGCCATTATGGCGCCATTATGACGCTATTGTGTTGTAGACTACCAAAACTGTAAAATGTGTGTAGTTCATTGGAGCACAATTGTAATAGCAGACTTGGGCCTCTGACCGTTCATATTTTTTTATAATAGCTTTTATTTAACTTGCCTTTTTAGAAGGAGTCGAAATCTTGCGACTGAATTTTCAAACAGTTATCCCCACCCAACCGATTGAGCTGGCATACACGTTTTGATTGGATAACAATTTATGTTTAGCTACAGAGCTTGTTTTTTCATTCAAAAGGTTCAAAAAGGTTTTTTTGACATTTTTAACCGACTTCAAAAAAAGAGGAGGTTCTCAATTCGGTTATATCTCCGTCATTTATTAACTGATTTGGAAAATTCTTTTTTTGTCTAGAAGGGTACACTTCCCGTTTGGTCCCATTGTCATCAGATCAAGATTTGATTACTTCTTAATGTACTTTGAAGTCAGTTTAAGTTTTTTGTAAAACACTCCAATTAATAATAATAATATGTACTTTATATTCTCCCACAATAAGTTGCAAAAATAGAAAAACAATGAAAGAGCACTTAAATTGCCGGAGACTGGAGCCTAAGCTAGACAGAGCCTGTATTTCAGGACACCAGCTCTCCGCACACACACACACTACACAGTAAATCACTAGTGTACAATATGATCTATTGGTGCGTCCATGCTTGGCGAACCGAGCACGAGCCGAGCCACGAACGAGCACACTGCTTGCACGATTCGCGTAGCGTGGACGGGCTTGCGAGCCTCAAACGAGCGCGATTGTCTGTTTTTTCACGAACAAAGGGATTGGCATCGTGCTCGTTGTAGGTTCGTTCGTGGCACGGCTCGTGCTCGATTCGCGTAGCATGGACGCACCATATGCATGCATCTAAATACAAACTGCTCACGCTACCACTCGCATTACTTATATGAACATTGAAAATATAACACACTTTTTTTCAGGCAGTCGTGTAATAAAAAGGCAAGTTACAGGTGACACATACATATATAAAATTGAAGAGATTGTATGAAGGAACTTATGAATCTGTAGTACAGGGTACCTATGCTGAGAGCATAGCAAGTGGAGTTGAGTAGCCCCTACTACTGGTGTTACTCGAATATTATGTTATTTCAATTTCATCCATGAATGCACTTGAAGTTCACCATCATGATTAATATAATTAATTAGGATTCCTTCGTTTTTTATTCTTCCTTTATTTAAAAAATTGAGTAACGTAAATATTAGTAGTTAGGCTTTAAGTGTGTGTGTTTTTTTTTACATTCATTATATTCCTTATAAAATTCAAAATATGAGGGACCAAGTACCTCAATAAAAGTCGGATAAGTAGTACTTAATCATGAAATATTTTTTTATTTATTTATAATTTATAAGCCATTTAATCCATGAATATTAGATACAGGTTCAATATATAAAAAAAGCACACTTATTATGAAACTAATTTAGTTCATGGCCCCACTTTGGGTATAGGCCTCCTCCAACTGTCTCCATCTTTCTCTATCTTTGGCTAACTTCATCCAGTCCTTGCCTGCCGTTTTTTGGATATCGTCAATCCAACGATCTTTGGGTCTGCCTCTTGCTCTTTTCCCTCCTGGACCTGACCATGTTGTGACACAACATGGTCACAACATGAAATATTACTAATATAAATATATTTTTTAAACTCCCTCACCTAAAATACATTCAAGAATACAATATCACTGAAAATTATTAAGTCGACGACACCAACCTCACAGACTTTTCTCGTAAATAGTTGATATTAAAAACTATATGAAAAACCCGACCACAGTCTCTGGAACTAAGTATAGTTTATTATATTTAATATGGTAGTAACCTCACTTGCTTTGCAAGTATAAAATTCAGCCTCGACGACATAAAGGCCGAGGTTGCCACAAAAGTTTCTAATAAAGGCTTTTTCCTTTCTCGGAGGGTGACAGCCCTGTCCTACACGCGCCTGCAACAAACAATGTAATTTTAGCTTTTTTATAGAAACCGCGGCTTGAAAAGCGAAAAAGGACAGTTCCTAGCGGAAGTTTTAACGGTCTATTATTAGAGTAAACTTAATAAGAGACAGGATGTACGTTTTTTATTTGTTTGAAATGGCACCACACAATGAGATACAACTAAAAATGTTGTATGATATTCTAGTACGACATTTGATGCTTTTGGATTATTTTTTGACTATTCTTTTTGTATGATTTTTTAATAATAAAGTTGAGTAAATAACTGAAAACTAACGCTTTTTATAAAGGTCGTATAATCCACAACATTTTATAAAAATAACATGCACGCTTTTTAATAAAAACCTACTTTGACCAATCATAAAAGTTTTCTTGTTATAATTTTCTATTCGAATGAAAATGATAATAAAAAAAACTAATGCAAAGTTAGCATTCAACCTAACTTTAAGTTATCGCTTGTTAGTCCAAACTTATCATCTAGTCTGGTTTCTTAAATACTCAAGATCATATAAGGTCTAACATTTCAAGTCGTAAACCAGAGTTTGTTTGAAAATTTTTTTCGTACAAATGCACCTAACTTGGGGAATATTAATAATTTATGGGGTAACTTTGACAACGTCCACGTTGGTTACTTTCCTCGTTACCATATTTTATGGTTGTCATGCAACCAAACCTCTAGCGACAGCTTTATTATTTCAGTGACGTTTTTATGTCATTTTTTAGGGTTCCGTAGCCAAATGGCAAAAAACGGAACCCTTATAGATTCGTCATGTCTGTCTGTCTGTCTGTCTGTCTGTCTGTCTGTCTGTCTGTCCGTGTATGTCACAGCCATTTATTTCCGAAACTATAAGAACTATAATGTTGAAACTTGGTAAGTAGATGTATTCTGTGAACCGCATTAAGATTTTTACACAAAAATAGAAAAAAAACAATAAATTTTGGGGGTTCCCCATACTTAGAACTGAAACTCAAATTTTTTTTTTTCATCAAACCCATAAGTGTGGGGTGTCTATGGATAGGTCTTCAAAAATGATATTGAGGTTTCTAATATCATTTTTTTCTAAACTGAATAGTTTGCGCGAGAGACACTTCCAAAGTGGTAAAATGTGTGTCCCCCCCCTGTAACTTCTAAAATAAGAGAATGATAAATCTATAAAAAATATATGATGTACACACGGCTACAGATCAAGCTATACATTTTCAGTATAAGCTGAACTCGCATTGTATAGGATTTCCGTACAATGGGAGTTCAGCTTATACTAGAAATGTATAGCTTGATCTGTAGCCGTGTGTACATTACGGTGCAAACTTCCACTGAAAATTGGTTCCACCTACAGGTTTGTACGGAACCCTCGGTGCGCGAGTCTGACTCGCACTTGGCCGGTTTTTATTGTCCTGTCTAAGTGCAGACGTAAATCTTGAATGGTCTAGAAAAATGGGAATGAGTTCTTTGGTAAGAATGAACATGGTCTTAATCACTGATTAAAGTATACGTATAGAGAGGGACAGATATAGAGACAGTGGACTCAATTGACGACTCTAGGATTAGACCCTGCATAGAAGACAGGTACAAATACGTCAACCCACAACATCTTTTACTATTCCGCCTGTATCTTGTGGTCGGCGAGAGTTAGTTAACTACCCACACTAATACGTTATATGGGTGGGTTCGATTCCAGAACAAATGTGTAAGCGTTAATATATCTTTTTTCTGTCTGTGGGGTAAGCGTTTGGACTATTAAATATATTTATAATTATTGCTGTTATAAATAAAATAATATAAGCTTTTATTGCTGATAAAATTTTATAAATAAAAATAAAATGATTATAGTATTAGGTAGACAATTGTTTTGTTGCATCAACAACCGATTGTTGTTATATGTCAGCTTGTCCGATGACAAAGGCCTCCCCGAGAGTTTTCCACACGTTTCTATTCTGTGTCAGTCTAGTCCACATTGTTCCTTTACGCCTTTATGTCATCCTTCCAAGGTTTTTGTGGTCTTCATATTTTTTTTTATGTCTAGGTGACCAGCTTGTTACCATTTTCTCTCATTACTCCGCATCGTGTGTCCTTTCCACGTCCATTATAGTTGTTTGTTAGTTTTAATAAGAGTTTTCTTTTTTTTTATTTTGTTTATGGAGTCTAGTCTGACCTTTTTCTTTCAATATAGGTATATTTAATTGTTGTAATTAGGATTAATAGTTATTTATGCAACTGTTGTATAATAAGGGGTATTAAAACACGAATGTGGGTTTATGTATATTATGATAATAGTATCACATGAGGGTTTTAATACTTAATTATGTACAGTTGCATACAAGACTTTATCTACCTACACCCATGATCATTTTTGTAAACAACAAAGTAATACATTTCTGTGACTTTTTGGCGGGAACTTGCAGAGTGACGTAGCATTTTCATTTTCATTTTCATAAATTTGTGTATTTTGAGTTTTATTGTGTATTTTTGGTGGTATTTTACCCAATAAAGATCATCCATGTGCACCAGTGAAGTGAAATGAAATGAATTATGTGTATCGTTACTTTTCAAGTTGTCTCAAAATGTCCGTGAAGAGTTTTAGTACAATGACCACCATTGTAGTAAAACATGACTTTTAAGGACTGTGACTGACTGAGGACTATAATGTGAAGTGATTTTGTGACTGTATACTATAATATAACTCGACACTGGCAGAAATGAGCCCTAATTTGGGCTTGGTTGCCAAAATTAAAAATAAGAAGAAGAATACATTTCTGTAATTCTAATATCGAACCAAAATGGCGGAATACGACGTGAATTCGAATAACCTCAATTTTTTTTTATTACTGCGCTTTGATCTTTAAACGCGCCTGCATGAAAATTTTCTTTTTTTGAAATTCATAAGGATACCACGGAGAATGTGGCTGTTTGATGAGTAAGGAATGGACCGAAAAAGCAAAAAAAAAAAAGGAGTTGCGTAATGAAATTCAGTACAATATTATAACACTGTTTTGGATGATATAATGTTTACTATGGCAAGAAGTGTTTTAATGTTGGCAATAAGCTAATTGTTTCAGAAACTTTTATAGAGGATTTATAGAATATATATAAAATATTATGTTAATAAATTAAAAGCATTTTATTGAAATTAATAAGCCGTCCAACCGTTGTTGTTATGACGATAAATTAACTAATGTACCATTGAGAGCGGTAGGGCGGAGCTCAGTTTGTTTTTCCTACAAAATTATCCTTCACTTCATTATAAAACGTTATTTATGATTTTGCAGTTGAGCGGTTCATTGTCTCCGACAGACAAACAATTAATATACAAAAGGCCTCTAATTGTCCAATTTAGATACGGTATACCAAGATCGGGGTTGGCTTTTGTATTGTCCCCTTTGAAATGGGTAAAATGATTATCATTGAGTTACACCTAAGAACTTTGCTGTTTCTTCAGAATAAAGCTCCAATTTACGATACAGTTTGTAGTCACTCAGTTTAAATGAGGAAAAGATTTATCAACTTAAAATGATATTAATTTTAAGAGAGGTAGAGTATAAAGTTGATTCGCTCAAAGAGCAGGTCGAAGCCATCAAGTCCCTGCGTCCCTGCGCGTGAGTAAGGTCACCAGGGCCAGTAGACAAGATGGTTATCGACAATCGTCATCGACAGTAAACGATCGATGATTGTCGACAGCCATCATGTCTAGGGGGCAGAGCTCATTGGGGAGGAGGAAAGGTCGATATAGCGTGATGCCTCGTGCGTCGCAAGCGTCCATATGGCTACGGTAACCGCTTATCATCAGGCGGGCCGTATGCTTGTTTACTTCGTCGTTTAAAACAATAGCTCCCGTCTCATGGTTATAGCCTCGATCCGGAGGGATTTTATGCGTACAAAAAGTATTTTGTTGTAAGTGCGATTACAATGTAAATATTATGTATGAATCTAAGCTTAGCTTGAAAAGAGTAATTGCTGAGTTTATTGCCGGCTCTTCTTAGCAAATGCAACCTTCCAACCCTTTTTATAAGTGCCGGCCAAGTTTGGCATAAGTCTATTTGAATAAATGATTTTGAATTTGAATTTAAGCTGAATAAGATACCATTACATTTCCTCTAAAAATCACTATTATTTTGTACTAATTCTTGATTATTTTCGACCGACTTCAAAAAAAGGAGGTGGTTCTCAATGCGGTTGTTTTTAGGGTTCCGTAGCCAAATGGCAAAAAACGGAACCCTTATATATTCGTCATGTCTGTCTGTCTGTCTGTCTGTCTGTCCGTCCGTATGTCACAGCCATTTATTTCCGAAACTATAAGAACTATAATGTTGAAACTTGGTAAGTAGATGTATTCTGTAAACCGCATTAAGATTTTCACACAAAAATAGAAAAAAAACAATAAATTTTGGGGGTTCCCCATACTTAGAACTGAAACTCAATTTTTTTTTTCATCAAACCCATAAGTATGGGGTGTCTATGGATAGGTCTTCAAAAATGATATTAAAGTTTCTAATATAATTTTTTTCTAAACTGAATAGTTTGCGCGAGAGACTCTTCCAAAGTGGTAAAATGTGTGTCCCCCCCATGTAACTTCTAAAATAAGAGAATGATAAATCTATAAAAAATATATGATGTACATTACGGTGCAAACTTCCACCGAAAATTGGTTTGAACGAGATCTAGTAAGTAGTTTTTTTTTAATACGTCATTAATTGAAATTAATATCAAATACTCAGGGTTATACTACCATTTACTTATATACCTACAGGTTTGTACGGAACCCTCGGTGCGTGAGTCTGACTCGCACTTGGCCGGTTTTTTTATGATTGTTACGTCATTACTCCGTCATTTATGAACCGATTTGGAAAATTATTGTTTTGTTTAGAAGGGTACACTTCCCGTTTGGTCAGATCAGGATTTGAATACTTCTTGGTGTACTTTGAAGTCGTTTTTTTTTTTGTAAAATGTTTTATGTACATTAAACATGCTAGTGTCAGCTTTGATTCAATAAGCAGTAAAATGGAAACCTTCATATTTCCAGTACCCACAAAATGTACTTTACAACGAACATTGACTGATGGTTTGACATTTATTTCCTAAATACATCACTCCACCATTGTTGGCTTCCTTTATGAAGAAAGATAAAATATTTCCTGAACCGAGGTACCTACTGGCATTGTCGGGGAAATGTCGGGGGGAGGGGGTGGTGAAGGTTCGCCACAGGGTGTGGAGTCTCTCATGAGAGGTGGCGGTTTAAGGTTAAAGATAGCTAGCTTTCTGTACCACGTATTCTGTGGTTGAGTATCGGAAATTAGTTGCTTAGGGAACACCAAATGTTTTTACTATCCAAATGTTTTTTTGGTAGATCTTGTAGTTTATGATTTGGACACCTTACAGAATACCGCAGCCAAATAACTTTATGTTGTGTAAAGTTGTGTTCCTGCGCGTGAGTAAGGTCGCCAGAGCTCATAGGGGAGGGGGGAAAGGTCGGTAACGCGTGAGCGATGCTTCGTGTGTTGCAAGCGTCCATATGGCTACGGTAACCGCTTACCATCAGGTGGGCCGTATGCTTGTTTACCGACTATGTTGTATAAAATAAAAATAAAAAAAATTGGTTTTTCGCTTTTTTTTATAGAGTTGAAGCAAAAACAAACGGGATAAACCAAAGCACAGACCAAAGCGATGTTAATATTGAATCCAGACCTGAACGATATATTGATTATTATTATTATATTCATAGTTTCAGTCATATTTTAAGTCTCTAGCTAATCGGAAAGTTAGTTTAAAATCAAATACAAAAATTGTACTAATCAGACAGACAATAAAGCTAGGTCATAAAAACGTGGTAAATTAAGAAAGGCATTTGTATTTATTTAATCTCAGTGCAAAGGGCATCTCGTATCCACAATGGAGACGTATAAGCTCATAAAGCAATGATACTCCGCTAAACATTGTCCTTATTTTCAACAGCAAGCTTCTTATAACATAAATCTGTCAGTACTTACACTGGAAACCTCCAACAAAAGCGAACGCGAACGTCAGCGTATTGACGAATATTTATGTTGAAATTTTACTAAAATCATACGGTACGAAACGTCGTGTAGAAACCGTAGCATGGGTACTTTGAGTTTGTAGTATTAGTTGAGTCCTGCAGTTTCCTGCTCAGCCAGTTTGAGGTTATCTACTACATTCGGCCATTATCGTGTCCGTGTGAGATGATTTATCCCAAAGAAAATTTCAAAATGTATTTTTTATGGAGTTCTATCAAAAAGTATTATTAGTGATTCAATTTAATCAGGATGAAAGTAAACGCCTACATTATGCACTTAGTCCTGCAGTGACACATTTTGCAATCAAAACTGATATAAAATTGATATTAAAATAGTTATACTCTAGTGTAATAAATGGATGAAAATATCATTAAATTTTGAAGAATTTAAAAAGATATGAAAAACGGAGTACTCTTAAGAGCCTTATCGGTTTTCAAGGTGAGTAAAATTTGGATGTTGGGAATCTTTTTCACATAACAGCAAGCTAAAAGATAAATAGTTAAGTTGTACTACGTCATCTGCTACATGCTACGAAGTCGTAGCAATACCGTTCTACGGAGACATTTGCAGGAATTCAAAAAATATATAATAATATAATCGCACCTTGTCTTCAAAATTGATCGAGACCTCCGGAGACCAGCGGGCGGGGAGCTTTTTCCGCCAACGCGTCAGCTGGGCTATCCAAAGAGGAAACGCTGCCAGCCTTCTGGGAACCTTGCCGTTAATCGGAAACAGCGGCAGGCTTGAGGAAATTTTCTATATATAGATTGTATTTTGTACATATTTGTTGTAAATAAATTATTAAGCCAACTCTAAAAAAAAAAAACAGTAGATATACCATATTTTTGCCATCAATAGTTTGAAAGAAAATTATTATAAATAGTCAAAGAGATATAAGAGTATAAGTAAATATAAAAGACAATGTTTGATAAAACTAAAAGATTCGAATTTAATTAAACTAGAATAGTATTTACTTCAAAGATTAAGAACATAACCATAAAAGCACAAACGGGAGATGTCTCTTCGAAAGTTCGTACCCAAACTGTAAAGAAAGCTTTCAAGCCCCTATTTACCTAACTGTACTTTTACTCGAAATTATTGTACTCGCACACAATAGAAGCTTGGAATACAAAAAAAGCTTCTTTTCTTAATCTCTCTTTGGTAGAAATTGGATGTCTCACTTTAGACTTTTGACTGTTATTTATGTTTTATTGAAGAATTATTTATCATAGCCATTTTTTTAGAAATGTTTTTTAAATGGAATATGTTGTTGGATTTCTTTCAAATGTCATCGACAAAAGCAAAGACGGTTATGTAACAATAAAAACAATTTATTATTCTGAAACCCTTACTCGAAACCCGAATTTAAAATATAGAATGCATATATTTTTAATGTATGTACTGTAATTATTTAAATTGCCCATGCCCTACAATGCAAACGAGTGTAAAAAAAACTCGAATCAATATAGACTAAATTACAAATCCTCTGCTCAAACTATCACAAAGGATCGCTAAGCGTCCTGCCACCCGCTAATTGGAATGGCGGGAGATTCCAGCCCCATCTGACTGGGTCAAAGAATGAGAATTGCACTAACTATTGCTGCAGCACTGCAGCATTTATTGCAAAAGTTCGAAATAAACATGATCCCGATAAAACACACAAGGATATCGTCTGAGTTCTACTTCATCACCAAAGGAATTTAGAAGCTAGGTTCAGCCTCGTGGTTTTACCCGCATTTTCGAGGGATGCCTGTTACCTGTGTGCCAAAGGGTTTGAAGATTTTGGCCCATTTTTTTTTGTGCCTAACGATAAAACCTATTTACATCAATTGGGGACACTACTACACTATTATAGTAAATCAATCTAGCTATTCTAGCACCATATAATGCTTTTAGTTATCAAACATAAAATTTATTATTTTCTATATAACTAACGTGACGTTTTAGGACACCCTAATATTTGTTTGTTTATGTCAGTGTCCCCGATCGCTATTAAAAAAAGACGCCATTAAAAAAAAAAGGCGACTGATGAGTATGCCAGGCTCCGAACAAAAATCACCGAAAATCTCTGTGGGATCGGCATCTTACTTGCGCAAACTGGTTTGTATAGTCATGCATTGTGCAGTCATGCTGGCATGCAAAACTTAGCGTGTAGACGGGCTATCTATATAAGGTAAAAAAAACATTCTTTAAGTGCATTATAAACTATATTAGTTAGATGAATATCGATATCGATATGAAGTATTACGACAACTAAGCGTTTCCAAAATTATCATGAATATTTTCCATGTTACTCCGATGCGCCGAACGTTCGATCGAGTTTCGAAAAGCGTTTGAAATTTTGACACAACTTTGCGATAAGATAAGGAATTGAGTGAAATCCGATTGTGAAGTTTCCATTCTACACTCCTGTAAAAAGATTAGGCTGGAGTGGGGTGATCTTTGTGAGTTTTAAGTGATTGTTCGGGGGTGAAAGAAGGAGGAACGAAAACATTAAAGAAATACGAGAAGAAACTCCGATCGATGATGGTATTCGAATTTATGTTACATTTACCAAACAACAAAGAACAGATTCAAATGAAAATGGTGACTTTTACTTTTCTAAGTAAACTTTTCCTTTTTGGTATGTTTTTTTTTTTTTTTTTTAAGTTACAGCATTGATAATGTTTTTTTACGCCATGATTTACCTATAGGTCCACCATTATTGTTGGTGCAGAGGCACAGAGTATCCATAATACTCTATTATAGAGGTAATAAACACAAATAAACGAACTCACTTTCGCATTCTTACTATCCCGGAAAACAACCTTCGGGAACGCGGGTGCAACCGGGTGGGACGGTAGTAGTATATAATAGTATGTGATGGGCTTCTAGGAAAATAAATACTAGATCTAACGCAAGACGATTCCATTTCCATACAGTACATTCTAATGGTGCGTCCATGCTACGCGAAGCGAGCACGAGCCGAATCTCGAACGAACAGGATTCGTTCGTTGCTCGCGATTTCAATCCCTGTGTTCGTGGAAAAACTGACAATCGGGCGGAGCGCAGTCGAGCACGCTACGAATGCTCGTTCGAGGCTCGCAAGCCCGTCCACGCTACGCGAATCGTGCTCGCAGTGTGCTCGCTCGTGGCTTCGCTCTTGCTCGATTCGCCAAGCATGGACGCACCATAATTTTTTTGCGGTGGTGCCCTTCTCTATTCTACAAACAAGTTTAAAAACTACCCGCCAGCGTTATCGGCCCACTACTTTCTGAGAACTTTGCAACTGATGCTCTCTCCTCAACCCCCAGTTTCGCATTGCGGTAGGCCTTACAGTTTTTGTTCGAGTGGTTTTCAACATCGCTGAAATTCTTATGATCTGTGCGTGTCAATGGGGTTAGGATACGCGTCATACTTGTGTATAGGTGCTGTTTTAAGGGGCTGATCTGTTTGAGTGTGCTATTTATTGACGGGCCAGTGGGCGTGGTTGGTTAAGACTCTGTTTAAGATTCCACCTATAGCGCCGCTGGTCGTGGGTTCGGTTTCCACACAGGGCATGCATTTGTGTCCATGAATATATCTGTATGGGTGTAATTATGTATATTAAGTATGTATTTACAAACAAAAAGGTTGTATATGTAGTATATCAGTTATCTAGTTTTCGTATTATAAGCTCTGTTTAGTTTCGGATCAGATAACCGTATGTGAGGAATGTCCCAGGATATTTATTTATTTACTAACTAAATATTAATAAAGTCTACTTTGTAGTTTTAATGCTGGGGTAATTGATTGTTTTGAGTGAGACTATAATGTTATTTAATTAATCTTGGCTTGTTTTGAACAGAGAAAACTTACATTATAAATATTCTATTCTGTTCCAGGACCTTAAGTAACTATACAACAAATTTCATGAAATTCCGTTCACTTATTACGGAACAAACATACTTAAACCAAATTTAATTTTATAGTATTATGGTGTACATACAAAAAAACTTTCCAAAAATACAAAGCTTGTGAAAAAACACGTCGAGAGCCCCAACTCGCCAGACGAGCGTGCTCATGAATAATTATTTGTTCCACTCCAATTAAAAACAGCTGAGTGTCAATGTATTTAGCACTTGGTTAAACGATTTTTTTTTAAGTGAAATAGCAACTATGAGTTTAAAGATAAAATGTAATAATTTTAAGAGAGGTAGAGCGTAGCGTTTATTCGCTCAAAGAGCAGCTCGACTGGGGAAGTACCTCCACCTTACAGAATACCGCAGACAAATAACTTCATGTTGTGTAAAGTTGTGTTCCTGCGCGTGAGTAAGGTCGCCATAGCTCATAGGGGAGGGGGAGAAAGGTCGGTAACGCGTGAGCGATGCTTCGTGTGTTGCAAGCGTCCATATGGCTACGGTAACCGCTTACCATCAAGCGGACCGTATGCTTGTTTACCGACTTATGGTAACTCAGTTGTTGTGAAGTCTATGAATCTTGTGGGTTCTTTTTTAAGCTATGTGTAAAGAAAAATATCATGAGAAAACCATAGCGCGTTGGTAGGGCACATTATAGTACCCGTCTGGCTAGCTAACACCCTAAGTATGAAAATCTGTGCCCAAAACTACTGACTGTATAATGTGTGTATTTCACATCTTCACTTATCATGGTGGGATTGTTGTTAAACATAAGCCTATCCATCCATAGACAGTTGCTGGATTCTCCAGGCAGGGCGTTTTGCGACTCTTTGTACAGTCAGTGGCGGAATGACAAGGTTCGTCAGTTTTCAACTTGATTCATTCAACGTATCACGAGCAAATATTACCTTTTAATACTGAATAGACAGAATTAATGAAAATAATGATTTAACTGTTCGTTATTAAAGTTCAAAATTACTCAGATCAAAGTTGTTCGACTGTTTATCTTGTCAACAAGATTGTTATTATTTTATGTTTTGATAAACTAAAACCTTCTTGTTAGTTTAACCTGTTATAGTTATTTATGTCAAATTAAATTTGAAAATAGGGCAATTATGTCATCATTGAAAAAAATATATATATTTTACTCCGAAAAACTCAAGAAAAACTATAAATTGTGTTTGACGTGATGAAAAAACAATCAAAACCTTATTCGATAGCAAACGTCACATTAATGTAAATGTTAGCAGCACTGTTTCTTCCTGTTAGGAACCTCACTGGTGCAATCTGAGGCAAGCGAAAACCAACTCTAAACTGACGAACCTTTTCATCTCTTGTCTTGTGTTGAATATGATGACGATGATTATACGTCTGTGATATTAAACCTAATTTAAACAATGCCTGCGAGGAATGTTGGCGTTTAGACATGGTCTTTACAAGTTGGTTTTACTTACACTTACTGCGTACTTTTGAATCTCAATCATAAACTACAGTGACAGTATCCTAATGTCTGCTATATAAAGATAGCGCTACGTCGTAGCACATCGTAGCCGTCGTAGGCCGTAGCACCGCCTGGTACTAATTGCTTCATACGGATGGTATCACACATTGTAACTACGCGTTGACTATCGCAACTACTTTTATATGTATTTAAGACTTTCTTCTTTGAAAATGTTTTCATTTGCGTTGATAGTTTTATAGGTCTTTATTACAGATATTTTTTTCAGTAGTTTGTTAATCAACAGCACAATTCAGCTTTATCTTCAACGCTGACGCAAGAAAATTGTTACTGGATAAGTTTGTATATAGTTAAAGTAAGGGCATAACATTAAGTACCATATGAGCATTCACCAAATTCCAATAGTTGCAAGTCTGGCTGCCGGTTGGAGCTCTGCCGCAACATCACGTCTCGAGGTGCATAGTTAAGGCACAGTGTGGCCGGCTCGGCGCTACTCTGCCATGGAATAAGAAAATTTGTTAGAAAGGCTATATAGGCATGGTATGAGCAAATCCATAACTGTCCGAGAATAGGAATGTTTTCTGGGTAAAAAAATAATAATTCTAATTAGTCCGTCAGTTCTATTCATCATCATCATCAGCCTATATTGTCCCACTGCTGAGAACAGGCCTCCTTTCACAAATGAGGGTGAAAGGGACTGGGCGAAGCATGCTTAGCCGTTATTAATCGATCGGCAAGTTAAGCTACGACCGTCGTGGTCAGTACTTGGATGGGCGACCGCCTAGTGGTATTTCAAATCGAGCGTTTCCGTGCTTCGGAAGACACGTAAAGCCGTTGGTCCCGGTTATCACTTAATTGTGATAGTCGTTAAGCTAGTTGGAGGCCTTCTAGGCGGCTTGAAAACTCCAACAGTAGGTTGACCACTAACCTACCTCCACCGATCCGCAGTGGACACGCGTGGTGGTGTATCTGCCCATTCCCTTTCACCCTGATTTGTGAAAGGAGGCCCATGCTCAGCAGTGGGACATTATCGGCTGATGATGATGATGATTATAAATATAAGTAAATTAGTATAAAAAAATGTTGCCATTCCATGTTTCATCTACTCCGTGCCCACGTTAACTGTCAGCTTACAATATTGATTTACGCTGCATTTCGCTGTTCCGATCCGACTGTACTTACATTCGGCTCGGACATTGGAACTTGAACGTGATGTTATAAAATGTAACAAAAAAAATAAAAGACTCCTATTTGCATCAATGTAGGAGTCAAATTCAGGACTTTCAAATTCAGACATGAAAAAAAAAATATGCCATAATTGTGGTACAAAAGTTTATATAGTCTTGATAAGTCATACGGCTACCACTCTCAAGTTGAACGCACCAAAGCACCTTTCGATGTGTTCCGAAAGCTGTACTTGAGAGCCAGTTCTTTCTAGGCATGGGTGCATACACCTTCAGCCACATCATCACATACCATACTGAGATAGTGGTCAAACACAGGCCTATACATAGTAAAAAAACACGTTTGATGATAGAGGCCATGCACCTATATTGGTTTTATACCTTGCCTTATAATCTTTCTCTGATGAGATTGTCATACGAAAGCCTATACAAAAAAGTCTAGTACCTACCTAACTTCTTTACTATGTCTATAATTTATTGTTGTCGTAAGTATATATCATGGGGAAACCCAAAGGTCCCCAAATATCTAGTCCCGAGTTTATAGCTTCGGATAAATAACCTAACAAAACGATCGAGAATAGACATAAAGTTTATTCGCACTAAAGACAAACCACTTTATTTATTTTCGTACGAGTTTTATTTCATTACAAAAACCGTTCTTATCAATATTGAATAACAGTAAACAATAATAAATGAACTGGGTATGGGAAATATTAAACCTGAAAGGTACATTACACAGCAATTTACAGCTAATTAAGAATGTCGTAATGAGAACCCCATTAAAAGTATAGGTAAGTATGAAAATGCTTTATAATTCATGTAAATTATACTTAGCAATTATCTAATTTTATCATAAACTCAATATTGTAAAGGGTCCGGTAAGTTACAATTTAAACGTAATTTGAAAGCGGTTCATTTTTCCTGGAGTTATGCGTACCTAAATGTACCTACATAAAAATGAACATTTAGTCATAGCCGAACTAACATTTAGCTGTTATTAATCATTTCAAAAAGAAATATTTGTTTGTTCCAACGTAAAATGTAAAAAACAACTTAAAATAATAAAAAGAACTAAAGCTCGTATGTCCACATTAACACTAAAGCTCCGACGATATTGCCGAAGCTCCCTGTAGTCGTAAACCAAATTGAAACAGCTTTCTTTACCGGAACGAAATCGAACTAGGTTGTTATTCCGTCCGTCTTCGAGGTAACCGTAAAATTTGAATTGTATTTGTACATAAATAAACTAGATAAAGTAAAAGCTGCTCCCATTTTAAACTTTCATGTTTAGGGTTGGTTTCCAATATTATTTGAGTCAAAATTAGTTAATAGGACTTCGACACAAATAATAAGCGATATCTATTTAGAAGACAAGGTTAAGCTGGCATCTAAAAAGCTCGTAGTGCTCAACAGAGTGAGGCAGTACTTCACACCGGGGCAAAGGCTTCAGCTTTATGTCGCAATTCAGGACTCATATAGAGTACTGCTGTCATCTATGGGCGGGAGCACCTGGAAACAAGCTTGGGCCTTTAGACTCAGTTCAGAGACGTGCCATCAGAATTGTTGACGATCCCGAGTTCACAAGCGGTTTAGAACCTCTTAGTCTGAAGCGAGACTTTACCTCCTTATGTGTGTTCTACCGCTTGTACAACGGACAGTATTCTGTAGAATTGTTTGACCTGCCTACTGCTAACATCCATCGCAACTCTCACCATCGCCGGAGAGTCCATCCTCATACATTGGGACCACAATGGTTTCGAACTGTGCGGGCTCAAAAGCTTCCTTCCGCGGATGCTCAGGTTGTGGAATGAGCTCCCCGCCATGATTTTCCCATTAGGTTCTTCAAAAAGGGTGTGAAGAGATTTCGGCAACGCGCGAGTGATAACCCTAGTGTTTGCCCACTAAGTGTTATAAAAAAATAACTGCCTGCAGGTCGGTAAAACTTTAATTGATTTTGTGTTCATTAATTCCTTCATTAAATCCTTTTTTGTCTCACTCGCTTACTATCGCCTCGTCTGTAATTACCAACTTTACACACATGTATCATAATGTACTATTTCGCTTCTAGTGTATTTCCAACTTCGAATATCATGTTATTATACGTACGTAGAAAATAATAAAACTGAGCGAGACAGATATTAATATGACTTTCGAAGTAGTTTCAAAGTCCGTTGGGAGTGAGTGAGAAAGCACTAAACACTGAGTAGATTATCAATTCGACACGTATGTATGTAATATTATTGGAACTGCATTATATTCACATACTAGCAGACCCCCGCGGTTTCACCCGCGTACGGTTTGAATTTTCTCCTTCGAAAACTAATGCACGCCACTGATTATTAGACACAACAAATCAAACACAGATATTTTTACAATTAAAACTAAAAACCTATATTATACCTACACTAAAAAATCGAACTTAAAGAATCTTATTTAATTATTATAACAACAAATGAGAATGAAATAAAATTAACTACAATCAAAATATTCTAATGAAATAGAGAAAATGAACTTTGTTTTTTCATTGGCGTCACACGGGTTTATATTTTGCCAATTTCCAGTTATATTATATAAGTTCTAATCACAATAAATCACTTTCGCATAGTCGTCATGCAGTCAGTCACCGTCCATAAAAGTCATGTTATACTACAGTGGTGGTCATGTACTAAAACTCTTCACGGACTTTTGAAAAGACACGATACACATAATTCATTTCATTTCACTTCACTGGTGCACATGGATTGATCATTATTGGATAAAATACCACCGATAATATGCAATAAAACTTTATGAATATAAAAGCAACGTCACTCTGCAAGTTCCCGCCAAAAAGTCCGAGGAAATTAACTTCCAAACAAATTTCGTATTCTAATCCGATTTAAATATTCTTTTATATTTGACATTCCAATTTTAAAGAGCATGACTGATTCCTGAACAAAAGGCAGATAGAGCGCGCGAAACACGGGAGTGAGGCCAAAAAATGCAATTAGGTACAAATTGAAAAACACATACCTGGTATTCGCTTTTGTATTTATATTTGCTATGTTTAGAAGCTGCTGTGTGCTAATTTATTAAAAAGAAAGTGTTTTTCGTTAAATAAAGTTTTTTAAACAAAGCAAATACAAATTCAAAAGCGAATACCAGGTATGTGTTTTTCAATTTATATTTGCTTTTTTGGCCTCACTCCCGTGTTCCGTTCGCTCCATCTGCCTTATTCTGTAATCTGTGAAAATCGGATTGAGATTTCAAACATGTGTCAAAATAAAAAAAAATATTTAAATCAAAAGTACTAAGGAGTATTGATATCAACTTCGATGCAAATCACCCCTAAAATAACTTTCTACCCCTTTTTAGCCCCGTTTGGCGATGAGTTTCAATAAAATATGAAACACATCTTCCATCAATTCTGTTAAAGAATGTTTATGCAAAATTTGAAGTAGATCGGACTTAGGAATCACGTTGTCCCATACAAACTTTGCCCCCGTTTTTCACCCCCTTAGGGGTAGAATTTCGGAAAATCCTTTCTTATCTGATGCCTACGTGATACAAAGAACACACCCTCCAAGTTTCAGCTCTCTACGATCAGCGGTTTAGGCTGTGCGTTGATTGTCAGTCAGTCATTCAGGACAAAGCATTTTATATATATAGACTAGCAGATCCCCGCGGTTTCACCCGCGTACGGTTTGAATTTTCTGCTTCGAAAACCAATGCATGCCACTGATTATTAGACACAACAAATCAAACACAGATATTTTTACAATTAAAACTAAAAACCTATATTATACCTACACACAAATTCGAACTCTAAGAATCTTATTTAATTATTATAACAACAAATGAGAAAGAAATTAAATTAACTACAATCAAAATATTCTAATGAAATAGAGAAAATGAACTTTTTTTTGTGTGTATTTTGCCAATTTCCAGTTATATTATATAAGTTCTAGTCACAATAAATCACTTTCACATAGTCCTCATGCAGTCAGTCACCGTCCATAAAAGTCATGTTATACTACAGTGGTGGTCATGTACTAAAACTCTTCACGGACTTTTGAAAAGACACGATACACATAATTCATTTCATTTCACTTCACTGGTGCACATGGATTTATCTTTATTGGATAAAATACCACCGATAATATGCAATAAAACTCAAAATACACGAATTTATGTAAATTAAAAATGAAAACGCAACGTCACTCTGCAAGTTCCCGCCAAAAAGTCCGAGAAAATGAACTTCCAAACAAATTACGAATTGTAATCCGATTTAAATATTCTTTTATGTTTGACATTCCAATTTTAAAGAGGATTTCAGATTCCAGAATAAAAGGCAGATAGAGCGCGCGAAATGGGAGTGAGGCCAAAAAAAGCAAAATTGAAAAACACATACCTGGTATTCGCTTTTGAATTTGTATTTGCTATGTTTAAAAGCTGCTGTGTGCTAATTTATTTAAAAGAAAGTGTTTTTCGTTAAATAAAGTTTTTTAAACAAAGCAAATACAAATTCAAAAGCGAATACCAGGTATGTGTTTTTCAATTTGTATTTCCTTTTTTGGCCTCACGTCCGTGTTCCGTTCGCTCCATCTGCCTTATTCTGTAATCTGTGAAAATCGGATTGAGATTTCAAACATGTGTCAAAATAAAAAATGTAATTTAAATGAAAAGTACTAAGGAGTATTGATATCAACTTCGATGCAAATCGCCCCTATAATAAGTTTCTCCCCCTTTTTGACCCCGTTAGGCGATGATTTTCTATAAAATACGAAACACGTCTTCCATCAATTCTGTTAAGGAATATTTATGCAAAATTTGAAGAAGATCGGACCAAGGAATCACGTTGTCCCATACAAACTTTGCCCCCGTTTTTCACCCCCTTAGGGGTAGAATTTTGGAAAATCCTTTCTTATCTGATGCCTACGTCATACAAAGAACACACCCTCCAAGTTTCAGGTCTCTACGATCAGCGGTTTAGGCTGTGCGTTGATTGTCAGTCAGTCATTCAGGACAAAGCATTTTATATGTATAGACTGAGTGTATAGATGATAATCTATTACGGCTTCCAAAGAAATATACAAAATTTCATAGGTGTAGGGTAAAATCCGGATAGTTGCCCCACTTTTCGAAAAAGCTGTATTTTGCAAAAATATGAACTTTCTGAAAATGATTCAGTATGTATCTCAAAACCTTGACTCAAAACATAGGACTTTTATCTTCTACAATAGCCTATTTTTATACAAATAATTAACAATGGTTTTGAATAAATACTGTTTTATTTCACCTCTCAGAAAAGGGATAGTTGCCTATTATCGCGGATAGTAGCCTAGCGTGGAAAATGCTTCGGGGGATATATATATAATGTCCAGTCACAATAAATCACTTTCACATAGTCCTCAGTCAGTCACCGGCCATAAAATTCATGTTTTACTACAATGGTGGTAATTGTACTAAAACTGCATGGCATTTTTGAGACAACTTGAAAAGTCACGATACACATAATTCATTTAATTTCACTACACTGAAGCACATGATTGATCTTTTTTGGATAAAATTCCACCGATAATATGTAATAAAACTCAAAATTTCAAATTTATGAAAATAAAAACGAAAACGCAACGTCACTCTGCTAGTTCCCGCCAAAAAACTTCTTCTTCTTCTTAGTTTTGTAGTATGATACCAAAATTCTTTTTTGGCCTTATTTTTGCCAGTGTATTTGTGATAAAAAATTATAGTCGAATTCGACCCATGGGCGAATAGTAATTATGAATCCATGTTACCAACTTTTTAATAGGTATCAAATAATTCCGTTCTTTTTCAAATATTCAGTACCTGATTAAACTAACTGCAAAAGTCCTGAAAATATTACATCAGTGAAACCCATGTGTACATTTTCTAGTTAAATATAATGGTATTTGGTGGCACTCTTGGGATCCTATGCTGGTATTGGAATGTTTTGAAATTGAATTTTACGATAATGTGTTAACGAATTCCCAATACATGTTTGAATTAGTTTTTTTTTTCTGTGAGATAATGACATTTATATTTATGGACTCAAAACTGAAGGAGAAAGCCTCATTATTAAAACTTTGGAATTTCTAATGCACTGGAAAAATTATATAGATTATGAACATAGATAGTCGATTTCGTAGTATTATTTTGTTGATTTTAAAGAATGACTGCAGATAATCCGAAACAGAAAACTATGACAAACTATAGCAAGTAGCGTACGGAATAAAAATTTCATTTTATATAAGATTTGTCATCAAAATTGATCGAGACCTCCGGAGACCAGCGGGCGGGGAGCTTTTTCCGCCAACGCGTCAGCTTGGCTATCCAAAGAGGAAACGCTGCCAGCCTTCTGGGAACCTTGCCGTTAATCGGAAGCAGCGGCAGGCTTGAGGACATTTTCTATATATAGATTGTATATTGTACATATTTGTTGTAAATAAATGACAGATTTGTAGTTTCTTACAATTTCTGGTAGATTCTACTAGGCATACCTTCCTTCGTAAGATAAATACACTACATATATCTGCGTAGATCATTAAAAACTCTTGTATTTCAATAATTTTAAGAGACAGCTCGTAAAACAGACTGGCTTTGCGCAGTGTCGAGTTTTATTATCATTCGAGGACTTAAAACTTTTATTAGCTCTCGGAGTTGGTCGGCTTGCTTCACGACAAAATAAAAATTATTTTCGACTTTAATGTTCCTCTCATAAAAGTGCAATTGTACGTGGCTATAAAGAGTGGATCATTGCAATTGTTTTATATTAATACATTTAATTTGAAGGTTAATTTGAAAAAGGTTAAATTAAAATAAATTAGAATTAATTCTACAAAGCGAGAAATGTTTACGTACAAATTCCGGATAATTAGGTAAGTATGAATTTGAAAAAATGCTCACAGTCGATAATAATATCACCATAGACATTATCACCACATAATAAACAAATAGACAAAATATGATGAAAGTAATAACATTTCATGATGGCAATAAATGTCTGAGCATCCCAAACCTTATTAACAAACAAGATAAATGGCATACTCGGCGCAATTACATAGTAAATATAC
This sequence comes from Achlya flavicornis, assembly GCA_947623365.1. Taxonomy (NCBI): domain Eukaryota; kingdom Metazoa; phylum Arthropoda; class Insecta; order Lepidoptera; family Drepanidae; genus Achlya; species Achlya flavicornis. The sequence continues at coordinate 3,830,490 of OX392482.1, read as the reverse complement.
AACATATTAAACAGTAAAGTAAGTATTTATCAAAATGATAAAGATAAAAATGCTACATAACATTATATTTACATTTTACTTACTACTACGGTTTCACCTGTGATATTGTCACAGGTGAAACCGTAGTAGTCTTCTACTATATAAAAATAAGTCGGGTTTTCCTTCCTGACGCTATAATTCCAGAACGCACATTAGCGATTTCCATGGTTTTGCATTCGTTGGAAAGGTCTCGGGCTCCGTGAGGTTTATAGCAAAGAAAATTCAGGAAAAATTTCAACAGAAAAGTGGGAAAATCTTTTTTCACATACAGCGCCATCTCTGATACATAGCATGTACTACAAACCAATATTTTAATTTTGGGCAGTTATACGTAGGGTAGGGTACGGTAGGGTAGGGTAGGGTAGCACTATAGGGTAGGGTAGCACCACGCGAACGAAGTCGCGCCGGGCAGCTAGTAAGTTATAAATGTGTTTACACTTCGGTGCTAAAGAAGTCTTCAATATTTTAAAAAGGTAACTTTTGTGGTTTTGCTTTAAACTTACTATAACATATTTATATATGTCATGTTTAACCGACTTAAAAAAAGAGGAGGTTTTCAATTCGGTTGTGTTTTTTTATGTTTGTGATCTCATAACTCCGTCATTTATGAACCGATTTAGAAAATTCTTTTTTTGTTTGGAAGGGTACACTTCCCGTTTGGTCACATTATCACCGGGTCAGGATTTACTTTTTAGAGGACTTTGAAGTCGGTTTAATTTTTTTGTCAGGTCTATCTATTATGTGTGATCGTAGTGTGTAATGAACGTTGGCGTTCGAGGGTATTTGACGACATTTCAAATCAGCAATTTTTAATCAAATGTCAAAAACTATAGTTTATATACAAGAAGGTCACGTCATTTTACAGCGTTAACTTTAATCTACTATTAATCATAAATAGCTTAAAATTTACAACATATTGGACGTTTCAGTGTATTTTTAGATGTTTTATACACTGTATAATACCTACTGTTTTTATCATTTATTTTTCACATTGTCAAATAGCGTATTCGCCTTATCATTATGTGCTATATCATATTTTAAACCATGCCAGGTTATTAAATAGTTTATAAATTGTACACGGTAAAAGTGTACGTGAATATTGTTTAAAACACTGTTGATGGCCCAGACCCAAAAAATAAGATTAAAGACTTTTTATTAATAATTTAAGCTGTTTGTAAATAATACACAACATTAAAAAACCTATTACTCATAAAGACGTTGCCAAATGAAAAGCACTCAAGATTGGCGTGAACATCTGCGAAGCTGTTTGTAAAGCGGGCGTTGTGTACGTTTACAAAACGGCCAAGGTTGCCTTAGCGGTTTGTAAACAGGCAGTGGCCTGCGACATTGCTTTGCTACATAACCTTTGTACTGTGACCTTTAATCTCGAAATTCAACACTGTTGACCGATTTTTAATTCGGTACACACGTGTCATGTTTAGTCCCTAAATCGGACGGGTTTACACGGCACGGGACATAAAAGGTGTTTTATAATGTACGCGGGATAAACCACCGGTAACGAACCGGTACGTTACCGTTGATATCGGTCGGGAACCGTGAGGTGAATTAATTAAGCGCGTATATTGATGCAAACATACGTAATGGATGCTATACGGGCTGATTACTAAATAGGTTATACTTATGATTAATTGGTTCATAGTTTTTGTTTGAGAGATATTAATATAGCCGAAAATGTATGAAATAATTTAGTATTGCTTTCGTAACGTGGTTTGTGAACCTAAATAACATCAAAGCCAAATAAATAAATAAACAATAATATTTTTTTGTTTTTGTCATTCAATTTAGGCCCAAGAGGGTGTATGATGGTCTCATTTATTGTAGTAACCACCACGTAGCACCGCTTCGGAAGACAACCTTCAACTGACAAGAACCGGGCAGAAACTCAGCAAGATTACATTTTTAATGGATAAAAGCTTTGATTAAGGATACATCCAGGGGCCCAAGTCTGCTATTTCAATTGTGTTCCAATGATCTTTCAGTGGTGTCAAAATTGTGCCATAATGACACTATTCTGTTAGTAAGTAGACTACCAAAACTGTAAAATGTCACAATTTTGACACCACTGAAAGTTCATTGGAACACAATTGAAATAGCAGACATGGGCCCCTGATTGATTAACGAAGCTGTGTTTGAAGTGCACGCGTCTTGCCCCTAGCTTAGTTAGGGGCTAAATCAAATAAAAATAAATAAAATTACAAAATAATGTTTAATATTTAAATTTCTCCCGATTTTAATTGGAATATTTAAACAACTGCTATCATTATGAACGTCACTATGGCAAGCAGAATGACGCAGAGGGAGCGTAAAACGTAGCTGTTACGCGCAGCAGCCTATAAAAGTTGGCCTGTTTTATATATTCGTGTAGTATGGCGAAGTTCTTTCTTGGTATATTTATTTCTATGGAAAAAAAGTATCTTAATTTTTTTTATTTGATTCACAATTTGGGTACAATAATTATTTTATGTTATAATACACAGGAAATAGCTGGGAACAATAATTATTTTATGTCAAAATACACAGTAAAAATAGCTTCAACAAAAAACGACTGTATCCTACTAGATTTGAATACACCTTGCAAAAATGAGGAGGCACTCACATAAGTATTATTATTTTTTTTTTTTTACTGTGTATAGGCCTGTGTTTGACCACAATCTCACTATGGTAAGTGATGATGTGGTCGAAGGTGGTAAGCACACAAAGCCTAGAAGGAACTGGCTCTCAAGTGCAGCTGACGGAACACACCGATAGGTGCTTGGCGACAGATTTTCATCTTGAGGGTGGTAGCCAACCAGACGGGTACTACAAAGTACCCTACCACCGTGCTATGGTTTCCTCACGATGTTTTCCTTCACCGAAAGCTCAAGCTCATTGTAGGATTCGAACCCGGGACCTTCGTCTCGGTATCCGACGTCACTACCACTGAGCTATCATCGCCCAAAATGGATATATTATGGATTTACTTAAAAATTAAATTAATAAAAAGCGAAACACAAATTAAAAACAAAATGACATATTTTACATACCACCTACTCAAGGATTAAAAACAAAAATTTAGGTTAGTGAGAATTATCGTGAAAATACAGTCATAATACCAAAAAAAATATAATCTTAAAAGAAAATTTTCGCACAAGTTTTTTAAATTCATCTGATCCTATCAAGAGTGAGAGAATGAGAACGGGTTCGAATATTCTGGTGTAAACAATAAAATATGCCCGTTTTGTGTGGCAGAGATAAGATAAGTAAAATTCACGCCGCCACTTCGCCCTTACGACCTACGTGTTATGAATGAAAAAGGTATAAATTACCCCTCCCTTTGATGTTTCAAATTATTTTAACAGACTAATTTGAAACGTTGCAAATAAATCGAGAAGTTTACTAGAGTCTACAAAGTTTTATATAGATTATGGTTTGGCATATCTTTTTGCCATAGATTTTATGTTAAAAACTTTACTTCGAGATGAAGAATATTTTTATGTCTACTTTAATCTGCCTGTAAATATACAAAAAAAAAAAATGTAATATTGGAGTATATTGATTTTATTTTAAACAAACTTTATTATATTAAATTGGATTGAAATTATTGATTGGAAACGGATCAATAATCTGTATTGAAACGAGTCAGTATTGCGCGTGGCGACGGTAGAAGGCCGTATGGTGTGTCTTTAATTCCGTGGAGTATCGGCAAGTCACTGGTGTGGGATGCAAAAATGTTGCCACACTTGCGCAAATGTGGCTAAAATACGTATCCATTGAACCAAATTATCAGTAAATAATGTACGTCGTCGTCGCTCAACGGTTGTTGCTGAAAATCAGCGCTGTAGACACTAGGTTAGCCCTAAGTTACAGCATTATGCTGAGTAACACCGTATTTTTTTTGCTCACAAATGACGCACAAACTTCTAAGATTAGATTTAATAATATTTCTCTAATTTGTACTTTTATTAATTATGAAAAAACATCATAACCTACATGACATTTGTTTCCTTATGGAGCGTCCACGGTACGCGAATCGAGCACGAGCCGAGCCACGAACGAACCTACAACGAGCACGATGCGAATCCCTTTGTTCGTGAAAAAACTGTCAGTCGCGCTCGTTCGAGGCTCGCAAGCCCGTCCACGCTACGCGAATCATGCTCGCAGTGTGCTCGTTCGTGGCTCGGCTCGTGCTCGGTTCGCCAAGCATGGACGCACCACTATGGAAGGTATAAGCGGTGTTGCCAACTGAACACTTGTAACGGTAGCTAAGATTGCTTAGAACGTAGCTTTATATCCGTGGTCTACTTAAACGAAAATAAAATTACTATTATAATACGGGATAAAAAAACATTATACAAATAATAATACAATAACAATATAAAATAAGAACTAAGAACTACTTAGTACCTACTAAGTACGGTAAGTAAATAATTATACACATTCCGTTACATTTAAATAGTATCAACATTTACCAGAGCCGACACTCGAAATCAAAGAGATTGCGCTAAACTAGAACGAAGATTACCACCAATCAATACATCAAAAGGTAAAGAACAAAGGAAAGAATCAATTTCACGTAATTGCATCACTTTTCACTGCTCGCCCATTAACGAAACCCTTTTTTAATCCGGTTTTTTCCGGTTCAGACCGGATATTGCTGGAGAAGTAACGGTCCACTTACTCGAATCTATTGAACGGGCCTCTTGGACACTAACTACTACTTTTCGCGTTTCTAACCCGTTAAATGGCTTTTAATAGATTGGGCGCGGGATATATATGGCCAATTTATTTAGTGTTTTCTACCGTTAGGAAAGGAAGTAAGCGGAAGGCGTGACTCTTCCTAATCTAGACTGAAATTTAGCTAATTATAGTAGGTATGTTCACTAGCATAGCTTGAAGGCATGGCCTACTAGTTCACTAACCTGCATTACTAATTTATGGATCGGTAACACCTTCATCATAAGTGTCAAGATGGGACTTTTTGGCGGGAACTTGCAGAGTGACGTTGCGTTTTCATTTTTATTTTCATAAATTTGTGTATTTTGAGCTTTATTGTGTATTTTTGGTGGTATTTTACCCAATAAAGATCAGCCATGTGCACCAGTGAAGTCCGTGTACAGTTTTTGTACAATTTACCACCATTGTACTTAAACATGACGTTTAAGGATGGTGACTGACAGAGCGGACTATATGATGTGATTTATTTTGAGACTATAGGTATTACAACTTGAGAAAATTGAAATAAGAGAAGGATGTATGGCTGCCTTTGGGCATATAAGACAAACAACAACAACAAGTGTCAAGATGGAAGTTATGAGTATCTGTCATAGAAGGAACTGTTCAGGCAGACTATAGGTCTTATAAAATGTAAATAGTGTGGAATATTCGACCCTCACCGTATTTAAATATCTTCTATACACCCTTCGTAACAGTTAACATCGCGTGGAAAAATAAAATAACATCTAGTTGACGCACTAATACTCAGTTGTAATCAGAGCTACACTTGCGGTCTTGTGGCCTTACTTACTTTGATTAAGGATACATCCAGATAGAGTGTTGCAGCTGTGCACGCGTCGATAAAAATAGCCTCTAACTGTTAGAGGCTAAATCAAATAAAAATAAATAAAAATGCAAAATAATGTTCAATATTTAACTTTCCCCCGATTTTAATTGGAATATTTCAACAACTATTATCATTATGAACGTCACTATGACAAGCAGAATGACGCAGAGGGAGCGTAAAACGTAGCTGTTACGCGCAGTAGCCTATAAAAGTTGGCCTGTTTTATATATTCGTGTAGTATGGTAACCACGGATGGTAACGTTCTTTCTAGGTATATTTATTTCTATGCTTACTTATAATAATTAAAAACTATTTTAAAAAAATCTTTAGCCGACTACAAACTACACTAAAAAGTAATCAAACCCTGACCTAATAACAATGGGACCAAACGGGAAGTGTACCCTTGCAAACAAAAAATAATTTTCTTATCGGTTAATAAACGAAGGAGTTCTGAGGTAACAGACATAAAAAACATACAACCGAATTGAGAACCTCCTCCTTTTTTGAAGTCGGTTAAAAACTCGGTCCGTTGCAAAATTTTGGTAATATACTAGTTGTTTTACAAAGACAGTAAGGCGACCATTTCATCAATATAATTCGTTAAATTGCGTTTACGACTAAGGCCGTTTTTAAATGTAATTTTAAATATTAATGTGCCTTCTTGTTCATTTAACAGCTCCGCTTACTGTAACAGTGCTACAAAATATACGTAGAGTTACTTGCCCAACCGTATCTTCCCCATTTTGTTATGTTAATCGCAATGATAGATCGCTTAATTATAAACTCGCATGCCTAAGTCCTACGTGCAAAAATTCTAAGAATTTAAGCATTAAGTGCTTTTCATAAATTACACAAATTATTCCTTCCAAGTGAAGGGGATAAATGGTTTTTGTTACTCATATACTTATAAAATTTATTATCTATGACATATTTACTTATTGGGATATTAAAATATCGATGGTCATGAATTGTTATTGTTATATTTTCTATTTTGTGATATTTAGTCTAAACTTGTCAATAGTCACAAAGATAACAAATTGTGTGTTTAGTGTTTCCCTTTAATTATTTTTTATTTCTAAGGCAGACTTAAGTAAGTCATGCTCACTTTAAGGCCTTTGCTTGCGGCGGCGCGCGGCGTCGTGTGACGGGTCGCTCACTTCCCTCCAATATGGCGAGGAGGGCGATGGCTGCCACACGCGTCATACTTGTGAACAGGTGCTGCTTGTGGGGGCTGGTCTGCTTAAGTTTGCTATTTATTTACTTATTAAATATTTATTCAGTCTACTTTGTAATTTTGCCGCCGCGCCGGGGCACGCAATTGTTTTCAGTACGATTAAAATGTAAATATTATGTAATGAATCTAAGCTTGTTTTGAAAAGAGTAATTGCTGAGTTTACTGCCGGCTCTTCTCAGCAAATGCAACCTTCCGATCCGGTATTAGAGTATTAGAGTCAGACTTTTCATAAGTGGCTGCGAAGGTCTATTTGAATAAATGATTTTGAATTTTGAATTTTTGGTTTGATTTCCTATTATTTACCCATCAAGCCGCTGCGCAAACGTGGACACTTTTATGTCTTGTGTCGGATACAAGCTACCAATGAATATTTGATTTCTATAAAACCAGTATGAAATCAGCCATTCCCTGCGCAGACGTAAACATTTTTTGTGTCCAGTTGCTTCCACTTTACACATACTCGTTGATGATCAAAAAGTGCTCGGTGTCGGTTACTTGAAACTAAAAGTCACAAACGACACAAACAACATTAAAAAAATCCTTACAATTGTACTGAAACTGACTGAAAACAAGCGGTGACTGTGTCCGATCGCCGCTACAGGACACACGTTTGTGCATCCCCTTAACCTTTTTCAATTTTAAATCTTTTACGAATCTTCTTCATCTAAAATCTCAATATAGTTAACGAATAACTAATTATGCGTTTAACTATTTCCTTTAAAAAGCTGTAATTTCATTTTTTAACCGACTTCAAAAAACGGTTGTACGTTTTTTTTTTATGTTTGCTACCTGATAACTCCGTCAATTTGGAATTTTTTTTTTTCAATGGAAGGGTACAATTTCCGTTTGGTCCCATTGTCATCAGATCAGGATTTGATTTCTTCTTAGTGTACTTTGAAGTCGGTTTTTTTTTTTTTGTAAAACAGTCCAATTATTAATTAAAAATTCAATCTACTCCTGTCTACTAATAAATTGTTTATCACAAAAAAACATATTTACACTAGATGTCGATTGCAAATCATATTATATTGAACTCAATGCATTTTCTGTTTAACCAACAACAACACAACAAGTTTTCAACTTACATACTCTGGAACTAGTTACCGGAGTAGGTACTAGTTATAGAACTTTCTGTCTCAGAATGCTTGAACTCAGCGTACAGTATCGTAATGTTGGGATTAAGGTAAAACTCCCTCAAGATCTCCATATTGGTATACATCTATATTGGTATACATACATCTATACAAGATCTATACATTTACCCCCTTATTCATAATGAAGTTATCAAACGTTGATTAGCTAAAATTCTGAAGTCTTTATCTGACACGTGACATTTGGTGATCGAAAGAGTGAGACGGAGGACACTATTACACTGATTTAGTTAAAAAGCGATTATGAATAAGGGGGTTAATTGATATGACATGATTTAATGCTGATTAGTCTATTCAAAAACTGTATCACTTAAACCGACTTCAAAGTACACTAAACAGTAATAACCCCAACCTGATGACAATGGGACCAAACGGGAAGTGTACCCTTCCAAACAAAAAAGAATTTTCCAAATCGGTTAATAAATGACGGAGTTATGATGAGGTAACAAATATAAAAAACATACTACCGAATTGAGAATCTCCTCCTTTTTTTTTTTAAGCCGGTTTAAAATCTTAGCGTTCTGTGTACACGCTAAAGATTTCATTTTACGCACAAATAACGTAACCCCAGTTACACTTATGTTGGGATTAAGTCGGCATTTGACAGTACGATGTTTGAGCCAGAGGCTTTATAAAGGACATTAGGAGCTGAATAAATAAATCAAATTACATTAAAATCTTATTGTATTTTCACTTGGAAGTTGTGTGTGACAAAATGTAATGGTGCGTCCATGCTACGCGAATCGAGCACGAGCCGAGCCACGAACGAGCCTACAACGAGCACGATGCGAATCCTTTCGTACGTGAAAAAACTGACAATCGCGCTCGTTCGAGGCTCGCGAGAGTCGCGAGCCCGTCCACGCTACGCGAATCCTGTTCGCAGTGTGCTCGTTCGTGGCTCGGCTCGTGCTCGGTTCGCCAAGCATGGACGCACCATAACATGACAATTTAATTCGGAACCATAGATGAATTATGTGGATTTTAAAATAAATATATCAACGGAATGGGCGGGTGTTTAAAAAGCTCTTAAATATTTACTGGTGTTTCAGTATTTGGTCATTAATTCCGAAAATTACTTGACATGACATAAATAAAAACAACCAAAATATAATCAACAACTCTTGATTTAACAATAACAAGGCTGCGAGATTTCGGGCATCCTCAATTTTAAATTCATTGGCTCATAACCGTTTGGTCCGCTTGAGAGGCGTCGGTTGGCGAAACCATCCCTGGAGACTGCTAGGTCAAGGCCCCTTCGAATTACTGCTGACTCCAAATATCACGGTCCCTAGGGCAGGCATTAGAGGCGCTCCACGCGCTTATATTATGGGACGCCAGTGTTTCAGATGTTTCATAGTTGAAAGAATGGCTGCAAGAAATTTGAAAAATAGGTTTTTAACATACCTATTGGTGTCGCGCTGTGCCCGAGTTATCTCACCCGTGGGCTATAGAGAAAACTACAGCTTGGACCGATTTACGGATACGGATATACGTATTTAAATTAGACGAAATCGCTATTTCGTAATCCCCGGTTTTCCCGGTCACCAAAACTGGATCGATTTAAAAAATGTTTTCAAGAATCATAATAAGAAGGGATTTGACTATGTCTGTCTGTTGTCCTTTGTTGATTTATATTCGTCAAATTTGTTCGCTCCCTATTCTTATAATAATTAATTAATGGAGAAAAACACAACCGAGGGACATACAGTGGTACCTAAAGATTGCATGGTAGAATAATCATTGCTCTAGTCATTATCCAGAGAGAAAACTGAGGATTACGTTTGTATGGAACAAATTCCACCAGCATTTCCTCTTAATATGCTACCTTTTTTTTTTTTTTTTTTTATACCACTTAGGTGGCAAACAAGCATACGGCCCGCCTGATGGTAAGCGGTTACCGTAGCCTATGGACGCTTGCAACACCAGGGGTATCACGCGCGCGTTGCCGACCCTGGTTACCTGGTTTACCTGGTAATAATTAGGAGCTAACTAAGATAAGCATAATATTGTTCGCCAAGGGATAATGGACCTCATGCCAGACGGACTCTTAGCACAAAATAATTATTTTAAAACTTTGCAATTTCACAAAAAAATACGAAACTTTTATAGACTTATTTGCAATTTTTCGTGATAAGCCTGCAACTTGAAGAAAATTAGGTGAGGACGAGAAAAGAAAGTTTAATATTAATATTAGCATAATATTAGGTATTCGGGCTAAAAGCAACGGAACAGTGAACACAAGAGTACTTATTTACCTTGAAAATACATTTTAGCTAGCGTAAGGTCTGAGTCAGACTCAACTAATAGGTATAATTCAGTACAAGAATTGTTTAGTATGTAAACAGTACGTTACATATAAGTATACATACGAGATCCCATACGAAATATACATCAATTTGCAGTAGGACGTCGACATAAAACCTATAACTATTTTTATTAGTTTAATACCCTCTCATAAGTATAAAATCTACCCACGTGATTTTCCATATTAAATGTCAGTATGATATGATATTAATGAAAATGAACCTATTTTTATAATAATACCTAATATAAGTAATTATAATAGTATCTGCGAAAAAATTGTCGATGTGACCGCACCCTATTTGTCTCATATGTTAGACTATTCCACAAATATTTCTCATTTTTTATTTCATTCTTATACCATTTTCATGGTCATCTGATCACTGATAATAGGTATATGTTGGCATGGACTAATCAATGTTAACTTTGGATACCTTACACTGAAATTACCTACTTCAAAAATTCCAACACAATTCCTCAATTTACAACACCTATTTTTATAAGATCACGAGAATCCGTGTAATGAATAAAGTCCTTCTCTTTATTATTTATTTGTTAATCAAACAAGTTATATTTATTATAATTGATATAATTGTCTGTACAAATCAAACTAATATAACAAATGCCGAAGGAAGTTTGCTTCTTTGTTTGTTATCTCTTACGTTACAATTAACCAATTGTGATTGAATTTTGTAAGCAGGTACCTAAAGAAAAAAAGAAAAAAGATTTATTCAGGACAACACACAACATTACATTAATGATAGTACATAATATAAAAATTAAATTAAAATACAGAACAAAATATAAAAACTTAACAAAAATATAATGTTGCGTGATGCCAAGAATAGGTCTCGACTCAGCATTGTGCTTAGTTCAGTAAAAAACTAACCCTCGCGCTGGTTTACAGTCGAGGCCCACGTTCATGACATCACGAACATACAGTGAAACAGTACGTATACATATTTACAATTTAAAAATATAAAAATATTACTATATAAAAAAAAAACAATAATCAAACACACAGATATAGCTACGGAGACAAACTGGTCAGACAAATTAGTAACTATAATAAACCTAACCTAGATTATTACCCGAAATAACATATAGGATACAACGCGGGTAAAACTGCGAGGCGAAACCTTGTAGGTAAATAAGGCAAAAGTTAACCAATAAATCACAAGGAAAGGCAAATCACAAAAGGAAAGAGACGAACGATGCATCATCAACGTCAACTTAGGAGTATTTGACGCGTTATCTAGAGTCCTTCTTGACTGTCCCTTTGGGTTCTCACACCGCAGGCAATGGAGAAATTCACTATCAGATCACGTACGAAATGCCACGGATGTGAACATTAGGTCCATGTTATACCGACAGCGATATTATCGATCAACACTTCGTATAGGTGGTTTAAAAAAGAAAGAGACAAAAATAGATTTATTTGGCGAAGACATTAAAAGCAAAACTATTTTTAAGAGAGGTAGAGCATAGCGTTTATTAAAGAGCAGCTTGACAGGGAAAGTACTTCCACCTTAGGGTCCGGACCGGACCCTAAGGTGACCAAGGTGTAAGGTAGACCGGCTCGGAGAGGAGAGCAATTTTGATCACGTTTAAAAATAGAGTGTAGGGTCATTGAAATAAAATTTATTTTACATGTCGAACGCGCGCTCGTTTGGACGGCTCTCCAGCATTCCGGCCTGTGCGAACGGACCCTTAGAATACCGCGGCCAAATAACTTTATGTTATGTTCCTGCGCGTGAGTAAGGTCGCCACAGCTCATTGGGGAGGGGGGAAAGGTATGGCTACTGTAACCGCTTACCATGAGCGCGATGTATGGTTGTTTACCGACTTAGTAGTAAAAACATAAAAAAAAAGAATATTTAAAGAGTCATAAGAGCCTGTTCTATGTATGGTTTTCCCGAGCCTGTTACATTATGTTACTGTCCAATATCTACTACATCCTTAAGAAAAACCTTGGAGCCAGATAACAAAAGCTAATGCCCGAATTAAAGGGCAGCAGCTAACCCTGGTCCACAAAAAATACTTTGCTGAGTTTCTTGCCGTTTAAGTGAATTACGAATCGGTGGTAGAATCAATTGTAATCGTTCATAAGTGCTTTGTAGTATGGGGTCTAAACTGAATTTATTCAGTTTAGACCCCATACTACAAAGCACAAGCACAAGTCAAAAAGTCTCTTTGTTTTTGACTATTTAATAATAATTTAAACAAGGATAAAATGAGGATCACTTACAAAAAATCCAATATTAGTCATATTGACGGACATATCACAATATACACGTTTTTTCTTGATTCTTTCATTTTTAATCGTACCAAATTCGTATCGACTATTTTCTCTTTACTCTACTCACTCGTTGGTGGTCGGGCAGATTGCTCAGTTCTATAAAAGCGAGAGAGACTATTTACATACTTACAAACCTTGAACCTCCTTTGAGGTTTAACAGTATTATGAATATAGCATATCATATTTCTCTTTGACAATGTTGACTTGCATTGTTTGAATGAAACTTTTCATCCAGTTATTCAACTATTCAAACTCGCGACGAATCTGTCCAACTACACCGTCGACAGCAGGACTTCTCACGTAATTGCTTAGTTCGTACAGAATTGTCTTATAGAAAGCTTATCCCTAACTATCTTATAACTAATACACATTGGAACCAGAATGGTCTCGTGCTATTCGGTTTCAAAGGAGCTTCCTACCATGGATGCTCATGCTTCTTGAACTCTTTGATTTTCTCTACAACTTCGCTTCTAACTCTGTCACCACTCATAAAATTTTGCATCCAAAAACTACGATTAGTCATATGTGATGATGCTCCAGAATCCAGAATCCAGATGTCACTTCTAGGTTTTAGGCTTGTTGTAGCCATAGCCGACGATTTTTTCTTTGAATTCTTCTTATTTTCGGGGCATTCTCTGGCCTTATGACTTGGTTTTCCACGAATAAAGTATTTAATAGTTTTTGCCATTTTTTTATTTACCTAATTTATTCTTCTTAGACTATAATGCAATTGCTCTAGTCTCACTAGAATAAACACTTGAAGTTATAACACCTAGATGATGATTACACGCAAAAAGACAAAACACCATACTTTTCCAAGTACAACATGGGGCTCTTTAAGAAAGCTGTCAAAGGTGTTTTGTAGAGTCGGGATTCACGAGCGATAACCCTGGTGTAGCCCGTCTTTAGGCGGATGGTATGCTTATTTGTTCCTGGATAGAAAAAGTATCTGAAATAAAGTATCATGGCAATCTTGCCTTGTATGGTCATCCATTCATTCCATGAATGCCTCCCAGTTTTGAGATCATATTACCAGCAATATAGTCCAGAATTGAAAAGCAGCTCCTGGAATTCTGATTTTCTGGTAGTAGCTACATTTAAGAGCACCTGCCACTGTTGGTCTGGTCACAGCATCAGTGAGTACCTATAACTTATTCCTTGCCCTTAAATATAAAACCAACTATATTAAACCAACCTAGCTTTCCCTCACCCCTGATTAAAATGCACAATTAATTTCTCCACCACTGTATTTTCAGCGGTCTTATCTGTTAATTTTACTATAAACACAACCTTAACCCTGTAGTAACAGGGCACATTTGCAACGCAAAACAGTCCTCGTCGGCCAAACGTGCCCTGAATACTTTGTGGATTAAGAATTTGACTTTTAAATTAAGGAGATAAGACGAATACAGCTACCTCTTAACTTGGGCATTGATTTTCAATAAGTTATCCTTTGGGGTTGTTATTCTTGAGAATGGACAAGTGTCCCGCGGGGTTAGCTTGTAAGTTTGTAGGCGGAATGTTATCTGAATATTAATCCTATGAATAGAAAGCGAATTCTGTCGTACTGTTTTTTATTCTGCTGTTTCTGACCTTTTGGTGTGCGTAGCTCACACCAAGTTTGTTGGGTCTACTTCCACCCAAAATACATATTTACGTTTGTTGATTCTGTATCTGAATAAAATATCAATTAGTCAATTGGTGTACGAATTTGTGAACTGATTGATGTCTGTGGGTGATAAACGCTTTTGGATATATCAAATGCCATGCAGCTTAATAGTCATAATCTAGGAACTTTCCCAGAAAATAGTTTAATTTCTGGGTAAGCTTTTGCATTCAACATTGCGGTAAGCATGCTCCATCTTAGGCTGTTTTGATCCTTTGGTCAGTGACCAAAATCCAAACGCAGCCAATTTACAAAACCTGTTTGATTTCACGTAGTAAATTATGTACTAGGGATTCATAAATACGACAGAGAATCCTCAAACAAACAAGGCAAATAATCTTCGGAAGCTGAAGACTCGAGCCGCGCTTGATAAGCGGTTGCAGCGTATTTTAAAGTCAAATCGCCAATCGCAAAATATTCAAAGCTACGCCCCGACTGTTTCGACTTGCAAATCGTACAGTCCCTGTTGTGTGCTAAACTTGATGATGCTATGTGTATACGGCTTTATACCTACATACAAAAAAAAAAAAAATGATTTTGATGGGGAACCCATTTATTTACGTCCATCCGTCTATCTGTCAGTGTCTCATGAACCGTAACTGGTAGACGGTTGAAATTTTCACAGAATATTTACGGAACACTTCGTGTGCGAGTTCGACTCACATTTGGCCGGTTTTTGTTTATTTTGTATACATCGTTATTTTTAATTGGTTTCAGAATCAAGGGTTTAAACTTCTCTCAAATTCTCTAAAAATCGCATTAGATTTCCACCCCACATTTTCAACCTCTATTCCCGAGATCAGCGTATTCAAACACGTCTTTATTTTTTATAATATTCGTACCTGCAATACGGTAGAGAAAAAACTAAAAGCTAAAAGGAAACAACAAAAAATACTCTAAAAACTTTGCGACGTCACATCGGATATGAAAATTCTTCTTGCCATTGCGCGTCGAAGAATGGAATGGTTTTTTATCCGGAATCTTTATCATGTTATATAACTTTTATTTTATTTATCCAATTATAAAGTTTTTATATGATAACTTGGTAGAAATGCTTAGTCACTTCTTTTATTTAAAATCGGATCCAATAAAATCTATGGAAAACCTTGATCTTTTATTTGAAGTGAGAATTATTATTAGTTTTATTCTAATAATTTGACAAGCTTTTGTTTATTTACAGTTTTTATTTTAAAATTATTTAAACAAAGTAACTATCTTTATAATTTTCGTATACAATGTAGGTACATTATAAGAAATCCCTTGAAATAAACTCTTGAAATATTTCTCCCTGTGATACATCTAGGACATATTATTAAGTAATTTCTCGTGTCTTTACGGTCTCAGCTTCCGTATGAAGTGTAGACACCATTATGTTAGGATTTACGTTATATTTCACATAAAATCCTTGGTTTTGACTTAGCATAAGGGATAATAAAAAAGCAGTATCAGTGCGTGAAAGCATAATGTTGTTTTTTATTATACTTTTTTTATTATAATTTGGTATACAAGAATACCGCTGTTGGTAAGCATTAACCGTTGCCATATGGAAGATTGTCTTACTGACCCTTCCCTCCTTCACAATAAGCTCTGGCGACCTTTTGGAGTTTAGAAGATAGCCGACTCCTAAATCCATTAGCTGGGAGGTACTTTGTGACGAATTTTCAACTTCAGGGTGATAGTAACGCGGGCATTATATCCTACTATCATTCCAAATTAGGTATTTTTTGTCATTATTATATTAAAACTAGCCGCTATACACTTTTTGTATAAATACTCGACTTTTTATTTATTTGTGTTACGTAGGTAGGTATCTATTCAATTGAACCATGGAGGAAAGAAAGAAGAACCCATTGAAATGTATAAATGTGACATCTTGTATACTTGTAGCTATCTTTTAAATATCACAAAAAAAAGCCTTGCTGAGTTTCTTGCCGGAGTCTTCTCAGTTTAAGTGTATTCCGAACCGGTGGTAAATTCAACTGTATGTACCAATTTAACGTTCATAAGTGCCTAAACTGAATAAATGACTTTTTGATTTAGATTTTTTTGATAAAAAAAACTTTAAAGAAAAAACAAATATAATCAAACAATTTATGAGTTACTTCTAATAATTAATAAAAAAAAAAACTAAGAATTTTTTATTTTGTGCATTAATTTATGCCTAATTAAAACTACGACATTGGTCAATTAATTATCTCAACCCAATTAAGTATTATCAACTTTATTCCGATATTCATAAGGGCACAAGTTCCAATATTCCTATTCATAAAGAATTCTAATAGAAATGTTCATTTTTAAATCAACATATATATAAATGGATTCATTTTGAGCTAACTGAGATGGACATAAAATATTTGCCTACCTATGTTAACGATTGCAGATGTAGAGTCAATAAACCCCTGCCTTTCTTAAAGTCCAGTGATAAAATAACAACTAGATATGGCAAGTCATTTTACTTCGTAAACTGACATGCTGACGATACTGTTTCATAAATAATAAAAATACGGTTGGTTTTATTTTGAGATCTGATGTACTGTGTAATGTATGATTATAGATAATAGATATTATTCTCTCCACATTTTGAGGTAATTTTAGGCCCGTCTAATATAACAGGTGGAGATTTCGAGATGGCATATATTCGAAACCTTTGTTGGGTTAGTCATGCTGAACAACTTTTTCTATGGGACCAATAGGTGCCAATAGTGAATTCTCAAATAAAAAAAATTCTTTTCTTACAAAATGTCAACCTTGCTCGATCATAATGTATGAAAAGTTTTTTTTTTTTTTAAGAATTCAATTTTGGTCCCCTACTAAAAGTTGTTCAGCAGGACTAATCCACATAGGTGTCTAAAATATGCCACCTCGAAATCTCCACCCAGTATACAGGCGTTCCTCCAAACTTTAGATGTATCTTTAGTGACTCAATTAGTTTTTCTCACATTTTTTTTTATTTTATTTAGAGACATAATAACTTTTTTGATTATACAATTATGTATTCAGTTTTAATATTATATACTCTGAAGTCCCTTCCTAAATTATGTTATTCATTTAACGGCATCGCCCTGCAACAGATGTGAAATTATGTGACCTTTTTGTTCAATAATTCTTCTCAACTGTAGGTTACTAGCTGTGCCCCGTAGTTTCACTCTTGAACCCAAGATGCATTATGACAATCTTGAGTAGCTTAGTGGAGTGACGTTGCCGCACTTGCCGCGTCGTATGCCAAGTCGAAGGTCCCGGGTTCGAACCCACAATGAGCTCGAGCTTTTAGTGAAGGAAATCATCGTGAGGAAACCATAGCACGGTGGTAGGGTACTTTGTAGTACCCAGCTGGCTGGCTACCACCCTCAAGTTGAAAATCAGTCCCCAAGCACGTATAGACGAAAAACAATACATCATTTCTTTCCCCAATGTGACAAAGATTCATACTGTATGCGGAAAAGAAAATAACAACGTATTGAATGGACACAGTTAAAAAAACACATCGGATCTCATCTGAAATCTGTTCGGTAGCGGTGAAAACGAAGCAAGCAGACAGATTCACTTATGTGAATTCTCATATTAAAATAAAAAGTAGGTAGATATACTTTCAATATGCATTAGCAATAACGTAGTTGATAAATAATGCCTAGTAATCAGCCAAGGATTGATTGTCTGTGGCCCTGGTTCACGGCCTCACGGGTGGATTCAGTCCACGATGCAAATCTCACATTGAGAGAACTACCCACCTGGCTGGTGATCTCAGTCTCCAACCAGAGGCAGCTGCCGATGTGTTCCAAAGGCAGAACTTGACAGCCTAATAGCATCATTAAGTGCCCTCCTGAATTGAATAAACGACTTTGACTTTGTCTTTGAAACTAGTGCTCCTGTAAAGAATATAATGGTGCGTCCATGCTTGCCGAACGGAGCACGAGCCGAGGCACAAACGAGCACACTGCGAGCACGATTCGCGTAGCGAGCCTCGAACGAGCGCGATTGTCAGTTTTTTCACGAACAAAGGGATTCGCATCGTGCTCGTTGTAGGTTCGTTCGTGGCTCGACTCGTGCTTGATTCGCGTAGCTTGGACGCACCATAATACATTAATTATTTGTCTCATCCTAGAGCGGAAGATGTTTAAAGCATTTTTAAAATTAATAAATAAATAATAATAATAAAATAATAAATAAAACAATAATAATAAATTATTGCAACATATCCCTTAATATTTCTGCTGACTTAAAAATTGCAAGGTTACAACGCAGTAAATAGAACAATGTTCTTTATGTGTGCCACTATACATTATTATTACTTGAAATATATTTATTAGGGTTCCCTAAAACGTTAATATCAAATTAATGTGAATGAAAGTAAACCACTCTCAACCGATACAAAATCAGAGAATTTCCGTCAATCTTACTGACTCGAATTAGCGGTGAAATATATTATATACCTATACATAATTTCAATAGGCAAGTGGGCTTCAGCATCATAAAATAAATAATTGGACTGTTTTACAAAAAACTTAAACCGACTTCAAAGTACACTAAGAAGTAATCAAATCCTGATCTGATGACAATGGGACCAAACGGGAAGTGTACGCTTCCAGCCAAAAAAATAATTTTCCAAATCGGTCAATAAATGACGGAGTTTTCAGGTAACAAGCATAAAAAATACATACAACCGAATTGAGAACCTCCTACTTTTTTGAAGTCGGTTAAAAAAAAAACAGAGATGTCCGGCGGATCCTCATATACTCCTGTTCCTACACTGGAACCACTGTATAGAAGCTAAGGCTCGTTTATTTTTTTCTAGTGTAGGTATGTACGGAATCATAACATTGCGAGGCCCGCACTCGCACTTGGTCGGTTTTATTTTCTGCTGTCACTATCTCAAACATTGCTAACCTCTGACCACGCACTTCGATAAAAGTGTTATGCTGTATAAAAATATACAGGCTGATTCCAAATGATTGAAAAAATATAATAACATAGTATCAAAAAATATGAACAAAGAATAAATAGATGTGCTCCATGAACTTATCCAAGATATGATTCACCACAACAGCAGTAGAAGTAGAATATGATTAGTGGGATTATTTTCTTACGGTGAGTCTGTTTTATGTTTGTGGTATTTGTACGCCATACCAATTTTCATAAAAAAACATGTATAGGAATAGCTTGAAACCTGGAGACAGACAAGAATACTTATCCGGAGAACGCAATAAGCAAAAAAAATAAAATAAGTTCAGTGTAAAAAAAAACAGCCTTTATAAATATAAGGTTATTCCCCCAGAATAGAGACAACATTATGCTTACATGATGTTATCCATTGGGAGCCCGGTGGTGCTTGCGCCAAGTTACATCAATACTGTATATAAGAGCAATAGAGCGATGATAGCTCAGCCTATTCGTGAAAGAATTTTTCGTATTCGACTGATAGTTCCGGAGTACAAAAAAAAAATCGCAACCGCTTTAATATTAGTATATATATATAGCTTTAATATAGATATATAGATTAGTGTTAGATTATTAGTATACCTACATTTGATTAAACTTAAGCTTTTTTTATACGTCTAAGTCGGTAAACAAGCATACGGCCCGCCTAATGGTACCTACAGTATGAGGCACGAATGGTGAGTACAGATAGACAGTAGTGGGGGCAAGCTCGCGCATCTATACTTTTGGCCAAATCACAGTAGCTAAATGACACGCGAGAATCCAATAGACGACGAGCATTGACTGACGAACCAATCGTGTGCAGCTCGGCGCTCCCCCCTTCTTCATTCCGCCAAACAGACCGAAAAATTTACTACTGCACAGGTTTCAATCTGTGCTCACCACTCGTGCCCCTTACTATAAGTATCGAACGCTTGCAACACACTAAGCTTAGCCGCCAATAATAATCCGCTTCCCTAAATATAAATAAATAAATCATCAAAGATTTCAGTCCATCCCCTCCCCTCGGTAACAGCCCTGAGCCGAGGTTCGGCCCCAACTGGGGCACCCTCAGGCCCTGTTACCTAATCATAACTACGGTTGAGAGCTAGCTCGCCGACTTGTCCGGGTAAGGGTACTAAGGCCAAATTTTGGGCCCGTACCTTCATGTCCATTCAAAAAAAAAAAAAAAAAAAAAACACACTAAGCATCGCTCACGCGTTACCGACCCTTCCCCCCCTCCCCTATGAGCTCTGGTGAACTTACTACCGCGCAGGAACACAACTTTACACAACATAAAGTTATTTGGCCGCAGTATTCTGTAAGGTGGAGGTATTTCCCCAGTCGAGCTGCTCTTTGAGCTCTTTCGCTAACCTAACCTAGAGTGGTAACTCTCAAAAGCTAATAGAGACTTGACAATTTTTAACCTATTTGTTTGGTTGACAATATTATAGGTAAGTAGGTAGGTACCTTACTTAATATTATAAACACTGATGACTCCATTCTCTCAAGTTACATCGTGTGTGGAGGTTCATAAAAAAAGTTGATAATGTTGTACATTAATTTATTTCACATATTTATATTCGGTAAGTTAACCATTGGAATGGAACGTATTTTATCTTAATTATGCTTCTTATTTTTTTTATATTATAAACGCGAAAGTTTTTGAGCTTGGATGTTTGTTACTCTTTCACGCATAAACGGCTGTAGGGATTTCGACGAAACTTGGCACATAGATAGATCATACTCTAGACTAACATATAGGATACTTTATATTTTGGGAAATCATAACATGTCTCGGTAACGCAGATGTAACCGCGGGTCGAAAACTAGTTTTAAACCAAGCTCGAGATATCGTACTCATGATAATCAAACGACCACTGTGTCTGGGTCTCCTATTGCTCGCGCCTCTTTTTACGGTTATGTAGGTACCAGTCTCATACATAGTAAGCCTGTCTTCTGCACTATGTCGACATCGTATTTTGGCCACCACTCTGATACTTACTTAGTCCACCTTCCGTCTCCCACTTCCAGTTGCAAATACATTTCATTATTTAAAAAAGACTTATGTTTAATGCATCACCAGATTTAGTATAATATTAAGGTAATAAAAACACTTTGTATTGCCGAAAATTGATCACCAAAATTAACCACCATTTTAGCATGAAATTAGAACCCAACTATGATTGTAAAAATAGTTAAACCACAAGCACAAACTCGGATCTAGGCCTCGCAGGCCGCTGCCGCGACACCGCTCGCTTCGCTCGCTCGGCTCGCGCGCTGTACTGTCACAGTTCAAACCTAACCTAACTGTATTTGGAGTTCCCCCAGTCGAGAAATAGCATAACCAATCTCTCATTATTATCTCATTAATTTGGTGATAATTTACTAATTTTGGTGATCATTAACAAAATTTGGTTTCATAGCACAATTTTAGGTACCTAATTAGTTATGTTATCGGTCACAAAATTCCTTTTGTTAGTTTCATTTTCTTTCTTTTTAATTCATTTTCTGCCTTTAAAAAATTATGAATCTTATCAATTCTCAGCGTGCTTTGTGACGGTTTTTTCATTTCTGAGGTATGTACCTTCTTCCTCCTGCGAACAACAACTCACCAACAACAGTATAGGAGCGCATTATGTTACAAATAGAAAAACATATATACATTATATGAGTTATACATATGTTACAGGACTACTTACTCCTTTGGCGACGTCAAGACATGTACAATTTTATCGTAAGGACTATAAATACATCGAAAAGTTCGATGCTTTTTACAAAATGCATTGGGACATGTACGGACTGTCTTGGAACTCAGCTTTTCTGACCTGTCGTGACGAAGGAGCCCAACTGTTCTACCCAAAAGCAAAAGAAGAGTGGACAATTGTGAATAATCTGACAGAAACTTTGGACGTTATTCCTAATGTGACCGACATATTTGTCGGGATCCATGATGAATATGGACTGGGTTCATTTATTACTGTCGATGGTTTGTTTTTGATAATTACTGCTTTCTTTTTTTGAAAATAATAATAATCATTTTACCTTATTGATTAAAAAATGCTAAGCTGCACCATCTTCTATTACGTAGGCCGATAGCTAGCAAAAAACCTTCATAAGATCGTTTTTATCATGGTCCCTCACAGCCAATGGTCACGACGCTGTAACACCAGATTCCAAAAGGCCTCTTTGATACAGCAACTTTTTTCAGGACACTCTACTCCTTCCCCGCTATTCAATGAGGAGAACCATTTAAAGATGTCTTCAGAAACAAAAAGCTGTGTTATGATGGATATGGAGTCAGGTAGTTTCAAGATAGTCTCGTGCGCGAGACCAAATGAGGAGCCAGCGCCATATATTTGCAAAAAAATGGATGATGAGTCCTGTCCAACTATTGACCGTGGTAAGTAAAAAAATATGAAGTACAATTAGTTAGCACTATAGAGTATTCACGTAATGCTGGCGTCTATTTTACAGGCTACAAATTCATGAAGGAAAATAAAAAATGCTATAAGATTAACGAACGAAAGAGGACATGGCAGGAAGCAATGCAGACGTGTTTTATGGAAGGTGGAATTCTGACTGTCATTGATAATTATGCCGAAGCTGCTGTCATTATGTCATTATTAAACCGCGACACTGAATACTTTATAGGTTTTAGAAAAATGGAACCCTATGATGATTATTACACAGTTACAGGTACAAATAGTATAGTTAAAAAAAAACACGCTTATAAAAGCCTTGCACTAAAAGTCCTACCCTCCTACTCCACCATCAGTCACTGAAAACGATATTTGGCCAAAGATCATATATCAAGATGGTTCCAAAAAGCACCAACACGGCTAGGATACGTTGGTCTGCTATGGAGTTCCAGTACCTACCCTCCTACTCCATCATTTGACCCTGAAAACGATATTTGGCCAAAGACCATATGTCAAGACGGTTCCAAAAAGCACCAACACGGCTAGGATACGTTGGTCTGCTATGGGGTTCCAGTACCTACCGTCCTACTCCATCATCTGACCCTGAAAACGATATTTGGCCAAAGATCATATATCAAGACGGTTCCAAAAAACACAATCATGGCTAAGATACGTTGGTCTGCTATGGAGTTCCAGTACCTACCCTCTTATTCCATCATCTGACCCTGCAAACGATATTTGGCCAAAGATCATATATTAAGATGGTTCCAAAAAGCACCAACACGGCTAGGATACGTTGGTCTGCTATGGAGTTCCAGTACCTACCCTCCTACTCCATCATCAGACCCTGAAAACTACATATGTCCAAAGTGAATCTCAAGACGATTACATATGTTCAAAGTGCATCTCAAGACGATTCCAAGAAGTTCAAACACGGCTAACATACGTTATTCCTCTATGTAGTTTCAGTGCCTACCTTCCGGCTGATCTGATGATGGCATCAGATCAGCTCGATGGTACCAAATTATTGTTTTGTCAATAATTTAGGCTAAATAATTGGACTGTTTTACAAAAAGCTTAAACCGACTTTAAAGTACACTAAGAAGTTATCAAATCCTGATCTGATGACAATGGGACCAAACGGGAAGTGTACTCTTCCAGTCAAAAAAAGAATTTTCCAAATCGGTTAATAAATGACGGAGTTATGAGGTAACAAACATAAAAAACAAAAAAAAAAAAAAAAAAAAAAACATACAATCGAATTGAGAACCTCCTCCTTTTTTTGAAGTCGGTTAAAAAGAGTAATGACGTGTAGAAAGTTGCAATATCCTAGAGGCAGTCGGATGGCTCGCGTTATTTGAACTCCCGAAGTGCTATGGAACCGCCCTGTGCAACCCGAACTGAGCCAACTTGACCTGGGACGGACCCAACTAGACCAGGGAAATAGTGGGGGAGGAGAAATAGTACGCTCTTTATATAATGAAATTTTAATGCTATCCCTCCTGGTGCGACCGGTGCAGTGGCGGAGACCTGTACGCTAGCAAAAAATCTACTTTTCTTTCTTCGCTCGCGTACATGGCGCCGGTCGCACCAGGAGGTTGATATTAAAATTTCATTATAAAACAGCATACACACTTTCAGGCAACCGCTGTAAGCTGCATGCATCGCGACAAATGTTTTTTCACACACACAATTTTTTTATTTCCGCCCCAGGTCATGTTGGCTCAGTTCGGTTCCACAACACTTCGGGAGCTCAAATACCGCGACTCTTAATCTTATGGTGCGTCCATGCTACGCAAATCGAGCACGAGTCGAGCCACGAACGAACCTACAACGAGCCTACAACGAGAACGATGCGTATCCCTTTGTTCGTGAAAAAACTGACAATCGCGCTCGTTCGAGGCTCGCGAGTACGCTACGCGAATCGTGCTCGTTCGTGGCTCGGCTCGTGCTCGGTTCGCCAAGCATGGACGTACCATAAGATATAATATGTTGCTTTACTAGTTTTATAGATATATTAGTTTTCTCTTCACGTATTTATTTATTTATACAGACTTATTATATTTATAAATCATAGTAGATATATTATATGGAATCATTATTATTATAGTGATCCCCTTCATCAAGGGCCTACTGATTATTATTGATTTTTCAGGTGAGGAGATTATGGGTCACTATATACGATGGTATAACGAGCCTGGAAGAGAGACATGCGGAACAGTTTATCGAGGTGACGTTTTGTACACAAACACACAGGACTGCAATAATCCGAAACCATTCATATGCGAAATGGAAGTCAAATATTAAACTTTTATAACAGTATGTCTAAATAGAATATAAACTGAATAAATATATTATAAAGTATAAAGAGTTTTTTTACTTTTTGAGTGTTCTAATTTTATTGGACGGGCCTTAGAAAAATATATATTATGTAAGTATGTGTGAAATATTCAAAAATAGCACATGTCGTATAGAAAACTATTCATGATAAACTTAAACAAATTACAGGTTAGCCGGTCAAGTGAGAGTCTGATCTGCGCACCGAGGGTTCCAACCTTCCGTCCTATATTTATTGGTTTGGGCCACACATGTTATAAAATCTGAACCGCATAGCTAAGTTTGTTTGTGAATGGTCTAGTTATAAACATCGTTCTTTGTATTAACTGTAAAGCCGGCATTTCACTATAGGATATAATATAATATATTACATCTTGAGATATAATATTTTATTGCTCGTCATATATAACGATTCATGAGAAACAGCCCACTGACAGAGACTACTACTAGAGAGATACGGACGGACGGACGGACAGCAGCGGCTTAGTAATAGGGTCTCGTTGGGTACGGAGCCCTAAAAACCATCTGAACCTCTACCATGAGTTTGAATCTACAGTCGCTAGCGACTACGGTGACACATTTTGTATGAAATGCTTCCAAAAGTGTCCGCTAGAGGCGGTGCTCGCTATATAAAATATCCACCGTAGTCGGTAGCGTGTGTAGAATATACGTTAGTGTAGAAAACTCATGGTAGAGGCACAGTCTATTAATCCATATAGACTGTGGTAGAGGTACAGAGATTCCTTCGCAATGACTGGGTGCATGTGACTAGCGCGCAGTGTAGAGCGCGTCATATATATACTTATTAATAAATAATAAATAAATATCCTGGGACATTCCTCACACACGGTCATCTGATCCCAAACTAAGCAGAGCGTGTACTATGGAAACCAGACAACTGATATAATACATATACTACTTTTTGTTTGTAAATACATACTTAATATACATAATTACACCCAGACTCAGGACATGCAGACATGTTCATGCACACAAATGCATGTCCTGTGCGGGAATCGAACCCACGACCTGCGGCGCAATAGGTGGAATCTTTACCAGACTCTTAAGCAATTACGCCAACTGGCCCGTCAAATTATTAACTGGCCCGTATAATTATTATTATTAACGAATAATGTTACCTAGTACACAAGTATTAACCATACCTTATTTACTGAAAAGAAGTTGGCTTAAACAAGCTAAATCTGTATTTACACCGTTGGTAAACTTGGTAATTACCACAAAATGAATTAAAACACTTTCTCCAATGACCGCCATTGTTACGATTATACTTTTCTGGTGTTGCCATTCCTCGATATTCCAATACACCATATCAAAATAAACCGTTTTACACTTTCATAATAAATAATGCTGACAATTAATAATAATTAATCAATATTCAATGGTATGAAATTAAATAATATTCAAATAATATAATGTAAATGCTAACAGACGGCCGTCCTGTTTAACGGAATGTCCCTGTTCCGTTTCGGCCATTCGTATACTGTATGTCTAATAAATTTTTGCATTATGTGATATCACCATGTTTTATCATTTTATACTATTTTAGAGGTCGCCATACTCGCCATGAGTCGATTCGACTATATTGAGATTTTAGTGATCACCGCATACAGCGGCATGTTTTACTTACGAGTTGTTAGTGATCACCGCATATAGCAGCATGTTTCACTTACGAGCTGTTAGTGATCACCGCATATAGCAGCATGTTTCACTTACGAGTTTTTAGTGATCACCCTATATAGCAGCATGTTTCACTTACGAGTTTTTAGTGATCACCGCATATAGCAGCATGTTTCACTTACGAGTTGTTAGTGATCACCGCATATAGCAGCATGTTTCACTTACGAGTTTTTAGTGATCACCGCATATAGCAGCATGTTTCACTTACGAGTTGTTAGTGATCACCGCATATAGCAGCATGTTTCACTTACGAGTTTTTAGTAATCACCGCATATAGCAGCATATTTCACTTAGGAGGTTTTAGTGATCACCGCATGTAGCAGCATGTTTCACTTAGGAGGTTTGAGTGATCACCGCATATAGCAGCATGTTTCACTTACGAGTTGTTAGTGATCACCGCATATAGCAGCATGTTTCACTTACGAGTTGTTAGTGATCACCGCATATAGCAGCATGTTTCACTTACGAGTTGTTAGTGATCACCGCATATAGCAGCATGTTTCACTTACGAGTTGTTAGTGATCACCGCATATAGCAGCATGTTTCACTTAGGAGTTTTTAGTGATCACCGCATATAGCAGCATGTTTCACTTACGAGTTGTTAGTGATCACCGCATATAGCAGCATGTTTCACTTAGGAGTTTTTAGTGATCACCGCATATAGCAGCATGTTTCACTTACGAGTTGTTAGTGATCACCGCATATAGCAGCATGTTTCACTTACGAGTTGTTGGTGATCACCGCATATAGCAGCATGTTTCACTTACGAGTTGTTAGTGATCACCGCATATAGCAGCATGTTTCACTTAGGAGTTATTAGTGATCACCGCATATAGCAGCATGTTTCACTTAGAACTCTTAGAAGGTTTTAGTGATTGTTACTTGAATAATCTATATGCATTTCATTATTACATTTAATGTTGATATAACTTTATTTTCTTAAAATTCAAAATTCAAAAATTGTTTATTCAATATAGGCCTTAGTAAGGCACTTACGAACGTTACAATTGATTTTACCACCGGTTCGTAATAATGAGAAGACTCCCGGCAAGAAACTCAAACTTTAATGTAGAATGATTATATTATCAACCTTTTATTTACATAAACAACTGTTTACTTAAGATATATCAAAGAATCTTTGTTAGTGGCATCGTACTAGCCATAGTTGATTATCCGTCACGAGCAAGACACACAAAATAGAAAATAAAAAAAATACATACTGGTGAGCTGATTTCTCCATCCCTCTTCTGATATATTAACCATACCTTATTTACTGAAAAGAAGTTGGCTTAAACAAGCTAAATCTGTATTTACACCGTTGGTAAACTTGGTAATTACCACAAAATGAATTAAAACACTTTCTCCAATGACCGCCATTGTTACGATTATACTTTTCTGGTGTTGCCATTCCTCGATATTCCAATACACCATATCAAAATAAACCGTTTTACACTTTCATAATAAATAATGCTGACAATTAATAATAATTAATCAATATTCAATGGTATGAAATTAAATAATATTCAAATAATATAATGTAAATGCTAACACAAGAAATATAAATGTACCTACAAAATTCAAAATCATATATTCAAATAGACCTTCGCAGGCACTTATGAAAAGTCTGACTCTAATACCGGTTCGGAAGATACACAACAACAACATAGTTATCAATTTATGTATAGGTATAAATCATTTTTGTTACAATCTCAACCATTGCTAACCACAGAACACGCCATTCGATAAAACTGTTTGCTGCATAAGAATATACAGGCTGATTCCACTTGTTTGAAACATACAAATTACGAAAATACCCCTGGTGTTGCAAGCGTCAATAGGCTTCGGTGACCGCTTACCATCAGTTGGGCCATATGCTTGTTTGCTACCTTAGTAGAAGGTATTTTCTAAGATACCGTTTATTACCCTTCCAGCGCGCACCTCACGATCAATTTAATATGTTTAAAAAATCTCGCTTTAAAAAAATACACTAGTACACTAGCTATCTCGCCGCAAGGAATTTTCTTAATTTGATATTTTTAACAACTAAACTTGTCAACAATAAGAAAGCGCTTTGGAAATGTGTCTTCTGCGCAGGTACATCGGTAAGCCATATTAGTTGGGTACTACTGTACCATGTCTTAATGTTGTGAAGGACTTACTGAAACTGTTGTGCCTATAATAATGTTACTTTCTTTTTATTTCTGGTGTTTAGTTTTATATTCGCCAGACCTACTATATTATATTTAGATAATACCCTTTATTATATTTAGATAATACCCTTTATTATATTTAGATAATACCCTTTATTATATTTAGATGATAACCTTTTGTTTTTCTTTTTTAAATACAAATTAATTTTAATATAAATTGAATAATCGCTGTCTTAAATGTATCCTAATTTTTTTAAATGTAAATCCGTCATTGGCTGTTTGATTAATCTTATATGCTCATTCAAATTATACTAAGAGCTGTGGATTTTATTTGATTAATAAATAAATAAATAGTGGTATTTAACAATAACTCATTATTGTTAAATCACATATACTTTTGTTAACAAGCTTAAACTAATAATGGTGGGGTGCTTTCCAATAATGTGGGTGGAGGGTGGTGAAAGAAATTTTTTTTTTCTTATTTTACATATCTCCCAGAGTTATTGGGCATCCTATCGTCTTATTTCTTATTTGCTACATTTCGGCACTAATTATTTTTTATTATATTTAAGATATGATGGTGTATTTTTTTTTGTATGACTGTTTGTGCTATAATAAAATAACTAAATAAATACTAACCCCCTTATTCATAATGGCTTTTTAACTAAATCAGTGTAATAGTGTCCTCCGTCTCACTCTTTCGATCACCAAATGTCACGTGTCAGATAAAGACGTCAGAATTTTAGCTAATCAACGTTTGATAACTTCATTATGAATAAGGGGTAATAATATAATAAATGCGTTAGTTTTTATATAATAACAGAAAGGATTGACAAAATCTCAATATTTCCGTCAAAAATGTGCCGAGACTTTTAATTTAACATATTAAAACTTAATTTTTAAGTTGATTTTTAATACGTGTTTTCATATTTATTAATTGTATTAGTAACTTTACCTAAGTATTGATATTGATAAATAAATAATAATTTACTCTCAAATAAAGCTATAATATTAGTATTAGAATATTTATTTCTAAGCCTAAGTATTTTTATTTGCAAATATTAAAACCTGATGCGCCACCTCAAGATATCGAATTAGAAAGCTGAAATTTTGCACGAAAACTTCTATGACTATTAAAATTTAAAAATATATTTTTCGTTCCATTCTATCCTCTATTATACTTTCCGAAGAATTGATCTGATGCGATTCAGAGTTAACAGCATTTCTGGACCAGAAATTAAAATGTGTAAGCTTAGAAGTATTCCTCTATTTATAAGGGATAAATAGAGGAATACTTCTACACTTTCCTAGGTAAATAAAACACGTGTATACAGGCTTTGTGTCAAAAATGTTTTTATTAGTAGCAATTATCCTATAACAGATGTGTACACCGCGTGTAACTTTTTATTAGTAAGGCTGTTATAAATACGATTAATGTAAAGGACAACATAAAAAACCTCTTGCAGTAAAATAATGTAAGTGCGTAAGTGTATTGCATTAATTACTCGAGTCAGTTTAGTGTTAAGGACAAACTTTTTCAATAACGAGAGTTACTTTAATTGAAATAAAAAAAACAAAGCTGTTACGTTAAAATTTAAAAAATATAACGTTCTATGACTTGTGAAAATGTGTAATGTAAGGGACATTTTCACAATGTTTGCCAGTCGATAGAGCACAAAATTTTAGACCGAACTGCATATTTATCTCATTTTCGATAAAATGTCCCTTACGTCAATTGATACTTCCGGTATCGATATATGTATATTGAGGAGAACGCGATTGTAAATAGTAAATGAAAAAAAATATTAATTTTTCTGTAAAAAAAACATCCTTTATAAAGTTAATGCTCCCGGAAAACGGACAAATTATAACATGATATTCTATCAACTAGGAATCCGGCAGTGCCGTCGCAAAGTTTTGCTGTCCATACATCATGACTTCGCCTCATGATCGCCACACAATTCTAATATGAAATTAAGTTCAGAATGTCACGTTAGTTATATTTGTACTACGTAGTATTTATTATACTCTGAGGTTATATTATGCTTCCTAAAACAAAAAAACCGGCCAAGTGAGAGTCTAGGCTTCCGATCTTCCACGGACGACAATATTTTTTGGTTTCGGCCATAACTGTTGTAAAAAACCTGCGTTCAATTGTAAATGAATTTTTGTGATTCCAAAAAAAACTGTTTTAGTTAGAAACTTAGTTCTATTTTCCTGTAATATTTATTAACGTTATTTATGAACTGTAATTATTTCAAATTTATCGCTTTGCATACTTCGGAGGTAGGTATTTCTTTGTCATTTTTCATCATAGGTCACAAATATTTGAAAAAATAAAAACTGGTTTTGTTAAATGTTGAATGTTAAAATAAAAGACTTTTCATATGACACCCCATTCGAATTTGTAGCCCTACTTTAAAATGTTGGTCCCCCATTTCAGCCCCTATCGCAAGGAAGACATTTTTTTTTTCATTTCACTGTAAACTTTTCTGGGTAGTTATTTATAACTATTCTAATTTTCAAATCAATATCATTAGTGCGTAGTTGCTGAAATATACAAATGTTACAGACGGACAGATGGATGGAGTGGCACCGAAAGGGTTCCTTTTTAGGGTTCCGTACATAAAAGGTGCCAAAGGGGACCCTATTACAAAGAATTGTCTGTCTGTCTGTGGGCTATAGCTCATGAGTAGGGATGGGCAGGGAAAGAAAAATATTGGGAAGAAAAGAAAAATACGGGAAAATACGGAAAAGAATGGAAAAATACGGGAAAATTCCCAAACAGCGGGAAAATACTCAAATGGCTTTATGTTCCTCAAAAAACATATTTGTTGATGCTTTTGATTGTTATTTTAATCATACTCGCTGTTGTATGTACCTACATCACCTACGCGCGGACCTACGCGGACCTTGGAGGAAGTTATCACACATTTTTTTTATACTACCTAGGTAGCAAACAAGCATACGGCCCGCCTGTTGGTAAGCGGTTACCGTATCCTATGGACGCTTGCACCACCTCCCTCGGGACCCGGGACGGGCTATATAAGCGTCGTACATGTGCACGTGCTCTTTCTGCACGAGACCGTCTGTCCGACTGTCCACCGACTGTCCACCACAACCCTTACACCCCAAAACGTCGCTTTTTTTAAAAACAACGCAAAAAATTTTTTTATTGTTTTTTTATTGTATGATAGGAGTATGACCCTAATAGAAATCATGTTAAATGTTATTCAAACGATTTGGTACAGGTATTTCTCGCTATATACGCAAAATCTACTAAATATGACCATTTGAGTATTTTCCCACCCAATGGGAAAATTCCCGGGTTCTTTCCCACTAAATTGGAAATTTACTCGAAGTTGGGTTTATTCCCGGGAAGAAACCCAACCCTGCTCATGAGCCGTAATAGGTAGACAGTTGAAATTTTCACATAATGTGTATTTCTATTGCCGCTTTAGAAACAAATAATAAAAATGAAATAAAATTAAAAATTGGTTGGAGCCCCCATACAAGAAACGTTATTTTTTTGTTGTGCCTACTGTAAATTTCATTGCCAAGTTGAGCAATTTACCTTTCAAGTATTCGGAATGTATTGTATGTATCTACTCTCAAAGACAAACTAAAGCCACGTGTGTGCTTATACTTTTTAAGATAGAGAGATAATTATTATGACAAGTTATTTCATTAGCAGAAAAAATAACAATGATAGGTACATCTATCAAATACTAAGATGTGGGGATGCAAATAATAAAATTCATTATAAACTTAACTAACTTCTTGTAACCTTGTCATCAAAATTTATCGAGACCTCCAGAGACCAGCGGGCGGGGAGCTTTTTCCGCCAACGCGTCAGCTTGGCTATCCAAACAGGGAACGCTGCCAGCCTTCTGGGCACCTTGCCGTTAATCGGAAGCAGCGGCAGGCTTGAGGAAATTTTCTATATATAGATTGTATTTTGTACATATTTTTTGTAAATAAATATACTTACATAATTTACTAACTTCTTAAATTATTTATTGTAACAACTAAAAGAGACTTGGCTATTTTTAACTAAAATGTTCACAATATTTTACCTAAATCATATGGAAATAGAGATGACGACTCTATTCGCTGAAGTATAATCGTGCGTGAAGGTTCATATAAAAAGATTTGATAATGGTGAACAATTATTTCTTTTACATATTTATGTTAGGTAAGTACCTTATCTAATGTTGTAAATCACGTATATTATACCCAAAATTAAACCCCACGTAGCTTCTCAAAAGCAAGAAAACTGATTACTAACTGAAATGACAGCTACTCAGTACTCAAATCATATTTCTAGTCACTGCACCTTGCTATGACGTCTACTATTTCAAATAAGTTTGCTATTAAATATAAGTTGTATTTATTAATAACAACCATAACAATCAATTCATTAATTAATATAGATAGATTTAAAACTACTTACTTACCTACTTAACTAATATATACAATCCCCAAGGTCACTTTGGCCTTTGGGAAAGGTTCCCATAAGGCTGGCCACATTTCCTCGTTGGATAGCAATTCCTATCCGTTGACCGAGGAAGTAGCCAGCCCTGTGGTCAGCCGTGTATTATTTATTTATTTATTTATTTATTCATTCATTGCTTCATGTGGTACAAATATATAGGTGTTATAATTTTAATTAGTTCACAACATGAGCCCTGCAAGGGCATTGCAACATTTATTAGTATAATTCTAAATTAAATGGTTAGTATATTGCATTATTATTATTACACAATTATCACATTATTATAAGGTTATTATTACATTATTATTATTATTACATTATTAACTCTAAACTAATAAGATTAAATTAAATATTTTATAGATTCAGTCTACTTTGTAGTCTTGCCGCCGCGCCGGGGCACGCAATTATTGTCAGTGCGATTAGAATGTACATATTATGTAATGGATCTAAGTTTCGAAAAGAGTTAATGCTGAGTTTATTGATTATTGCCGGCTCTTCTCAGCCAATGCAACCTTCCGAACCGGTATTAGATTGTATTAGAGTCAGACTTTTCATAAGTGCCTGCGAAGGTCTATTTGAATAAATGATTTTGAATTGTATTTTTTTAATGTGGTTTATATATCTATCTATAATATATCTATTATTAGTATATTATCTTCTATCTATCTTTTCTTCTTTTTTTTCTGTACATAGGTAATTACTGACTGACTGACTGATTCTTCAACGCAAGAGCCCAAATCGCTGGGGTTAGTATTTTTCAGGGGGTTTATTAGACTGGGTTTTTGAAAATTAAACCTTAAAGGGACTGAAAAGGGTGGATTTTGTTAGTATGAATAATAAGCACGCGGTCCGATTTTTTGGGATTTTCGAAATTTGACCTCTAACGGGGCAAAAACGGATGATTATGTTGTTTACTCAAAAGTTGCTATAAATTGGTTCATTTTATAGCCTATAAGAAAGGATTATTGGAAATTCCATTCCTAAGAGGGTAAAGAAGGGGGCGCGGGTGAAACCGCGGGGGACAGCTAGTTTTATAAAAAAAATGGTTTCAACAGTAACTATGTAGTAGCGTGGCGACAAGTATTCCGCGTCACAATATCATGTAACAGGCTCCGATAGTGTCGTGCGATAACATCTACTACTACTGCTAGCATATGCGTTTAGTGTGAGTAGGGCCTTATACATGATCATCACGTCACGTCAAGCCACTGCTGGGTCACAGAATATTTAATAGTACTACGTACAGAAAACCCACTTCGAAAACGACATTTAAACAAAAATCGACTCTTGGAACGACAGAATAAAGCGCAATCCAGTTCGCGCAGCGCTGCGCGCCTAAAATTATATTCACCTACAACTTCCCTCTTTTTCTATCGTATAACTCTATCCTGTATGACGCGGCACGTGTTACGGTAGGGTTGTCTAATGAGGTATTATGAATCTTCAATATTTCCTTATCGCCTATGTATATTATTACTATTCTCTGTGTTTATTTTATTTCTATGCTATTCTCCTTTCGTGAACAATGACATTTAAAATATCCTAGCTAACTAGTATTAGATCAGAAAGTTATTTTAAAATGTCTACATACTTTAATCTAAGTTGTTAGACCTATACGTACTTTGTATACTGAATGTGTATTCTGTCTACGAAACTGAATACAACTATTTTGGGGAAGGGTTTTAGTAACATACATGCTTATCAAATCTGGAATGACTGACGACGCGACAAGAAACGGCACGATTACCTAGTCCAGTAGCCGTCAGCCGAAATTCACAATATTTGTTCTTAATAATCTTCATGTTGATTAAAGAAGTTTATTATATAAAAATTTATAAAGAATTAACCAAAAAAAGGATATATTGAGTTACTTACCTACAAAACAATAAGAATTGTTAAATTTTTCTGAATATTGTTCTACTGATTTTTGAAATAGTGGTATGTTAAATCTTAGTTATTCTAAGAGTTGTAAGGTAGAATTACTGTATATTTAAAGAGGGAACTCTCTCTATACTGTAACTACTAACAGTTTCTAAAAAAAAAATCGTCAAAATCGGTTCAAAAACGACGAAGTTATCCGCGAACACATAAAAATAATTAGACTTCAAAGTACACTAAGAAGTAATTAAATCCTGATCTGATGACAATGGGACCAAACGGGAAGTGTACCCTTCCAGACAAAAAAAGAATTTTCCAAATCGGTTAATAAACGACGGAGTTATGAGGTAACAAAAAAAAAAAAAAAAAAACATACAACCGAATTGAGAACCTCCTCCTTTTTTTGAAGTCGGTTAAAAAATATACGGTCGAACTGAGAAACCTCCTCCTTTTTTTGAAGTGGGTTAAAAATCATTCACATGAGATTTCGAGGTCTAAGAGGCCCGTTTATACAAGAGGGTCTCTTCTGGTCGCTCTATCTTTGTCTCTTTTTAACACACTGGTATGTTATCAAAACGGGCTTATTATTATAATAAGGACTTTAGGACAATACAATGAAACAACAACAAAATATCTAGAACTATAAAAACAACGATATCTACACAATATAGTGTTAAAAAAAAGAGCAGTAAACACTTTATATAGGTAGTACGTAGGTATTTATACCCACACGCGTCTTGCGCTGCGTGCGCGATGCAACCGACTAGCGTTGTTCCGGTAGTCCGCGTGAGCGCGATCGTACCTAAACATGGGAGTGGGACAGGCCTGGCTGGGTGTATAGGTAGGCATCCACTCTCTCGTGCCTCTCTTTTCGGTCCTGTAATAGTCTCAAACAAACATACCCCGCTATCGGTCTGGGCAATAGTCGTCCGTCTTCTGGACACCACTCGGATACTGCCTTGGCATGGACATGACGTCCATATCGTCATAAGTAATTGTGACGCTAAACGCTTCCATATTTACGTATTTTTCATATACGGTCTCAATATTATTGTTTAGTTAATATTGGTGAACGAACAAAACTGCCGATTTAGTAGTGTGCAGAAATTAAAATTCTAACTATGAACATAAATAAACAAAATTAACTAATACCAATACACAAGTAATTCGATAAATAAAATTCTCCTTTGTAAATCATAGATACTTTTATAACAGGAAAGCATTGAATTATTACACATAATTCAATGCAGGAAAGATTTTTTATACGCCCATGCAAGCGACAAGACGGAGAAAAACTAATAAGATTAAAGACTAACTAATGAAGAAAACGTACCGATTACAGAAACTAACTATATAAATTCTATTTACAGGACTTCTCAGTCCTTTGGTGACGTCACGGCATGTTGACTTCTATCGCAGGGACTACAGGTATATATCAGAATTTGACGCATACTACAAAATCCAATGGGACATGTACGGACTATCTATGAATGCAGCTCTACTGACCTGCTACAATGAAGGAGCTGAATTATTCTACCCAAAAACAGAAGGAGAATGGACAATAGCTCAAACCTTGAGAGATACTCAGTGCGCAGTGCCTAATATAACCGATATATTTGTTGGAGTCAATGACAACTCGAACAATTATGGTTTGTTTTCATATTTGATTTTTAGTTAGGCAGAGATGA
Source organism: Achlya flavicornis (assembly GCA_947623365.1). Lineage (NCBI taxonomy): Eukaryota > Metazoa > Arthropoda > Insecta > Lepidoptera > Drepanidae > Achlya > Achlya flavicornis. Next base: position 3,793,658 of record OX392482.1, on the reverse strand, counting down.
TAGGGTTCAAATGCTAAAAGAAGCATTAGCTTTCAGCGAAGGAAAAAATCGTGGGCAAATCGTGTGTACGAGTAGTTAGTGGGTCTCAACTGGATGTCTGCCTAAACTAGAAAATTTGATTTGGAGGAATATACCTACACTTAGTTCATTCTATTCATTGATATAATCCAGAGAATGTAAATGAAATTTCCAACGTTCCCGAGGATCTGATGCTTTTTTTGGATAAATAGGTAGAACGTTGGAATACCACGGGGCGGAACTAGCTCTATATAAAATTTTAGTTGTCCGAAAAGATAATGGGGCTAATTCTGTTGCAAATGGCATTTAAATATAACTAGCCAATATTCCTCAGCCAAGAAGATACACCCATAGCGAGACAAAGAGAGACAGCCTTATGTCAAACCGGCCGACATATCTTGAAATAAATACTACTACTGAATCTGAAATTTATTAATGATCCTATATATACTACATAATCTTATTTTAGATAGTTCCACTATGGAGATCACCACTGATGAGACGACCATAACATCTGCTGAGGTCACTGAATGCTTGTTGATGGATATGGGGACAGGTTCATTTAAGACGGTTTCGTGTGCGCAGCCAAGTGATGCTATTGTGCCATATATTTGCAAGAAAGTCGTGGAGACTTGTCCCACTGTTGATAAAGGTAAGCTTTGTATTACTGTGGTCGAATAGGTTTCAAATATAGTAGTTATTAATAGTAGAAATGATTATGTGTAGCCTAGGAATACTAGGCGACAACCACATGTCCCGTTGTTAGAATATATTTAGTGGGATGGGCGTGAAGATATAATATTTTTAATGTCTACGAGGCTCACTTCGGGCTAGAAAGACTTCAGAAACTTCAAATTACGTACACAATTTTCGTATATAATGTTATCCACTTTAGAAGGGCATTTCAAAATTCAGCCCCTAAGAGTTAGATAGGAGGTCGAAGAAGAAATCATCGGGGCGGAGATCTAGTTAAATATGTAGTTGGCAAAATATAATAATACGGTTCATGAGTACCAACAATGTAATTCTATCATATATTTCAGGTTACATATTTAATAAAGAAAATAAGAAATGCTACAAGGTCAATAATAAACTGAGTACATGGGTGGAAGCAATGCAAACATGTTTTACGGAAGGAAGTACACTGACTATCATAGACGATGCAGAAGAATATTCAATCATGAAGTCCTCAGTAATTACGGGATACAATAAAAAGTACTTCATTGGATTTCGAAAAATGGATCCCTCTGAGAAATTGTACACAGTCAAAGGTAAATATAATTTGTTTTACTTACCGGTATCATCTTTGCGGTGAATTGGATCAAAAGTAATAAGCTAGTTTTTGTCAAGGCATTATTGCTGTATTTGTTTTCTTAGTGATGGTTTGATGAATGTTGAATGATTACAATAAGAAACTTTAAAATGATTTTACAGGAAAGGAGCTTTTAGAAGACCATCTTCACTGGTATAATAAGTATATTCAAGAACATACTTGTGGAACACTCAGATACTACAACAGTATGTTGTACACAGAGTTAACTGATTGCAATGAAGAATTGTCTTTCATATGCGAAATGGACGTTGCTTAAATTTTGTATCTATTTATTACCTTCGATATATTATGATTAGGCATATTATTAGTTTATATGCACCCGTCGGCGTTTTTATTGAACATTCATTGGGACTAGAAAGAAAACAGTGGATGTACAATGGTCAATGGGTACTTAAACGTTAGTGAATTTGTGGATTTTTTTGAGTCATTCACATCACAAGTACAAAACAAAAGGGTTTTGTTTTGTCAATTTGTATTTTATTTAGAGCTGCTTTACACATCGTGTCGTTAATCAGTTGACTCACAGTTCCTGATAAAAACTGATTTTATCGCGTTTAATCCGCTAGCCAACGAGACAAAGGTGACCTGTCAGACCCTCATACACACCACACCACAACCACACTCTCTCATTTACTTTGTCTAGTTATACTGAACCCAGAACTGTTTTGTTCATCATGTGTCTTTTTATGAAATTTGTAATAACATTGACCAGTTTTTTCAATTGTACCTGCAGTGAGGAGTCAGTAGCATACATATTTTGTACCTATTGTTAGAATAACGCCGTGTGTAGATGTAATTATCATTAATAACAATTATCTATTTATTATTAATTATTTAGTTATCATTTTATATTCAAAATGTATGTTAATGTATGTAATAAGTATTAATATGTACGTTATACTATATTCAGCATATTCTATTAAAAATTCTATCAGTGGGGACTTCTTAATTTTTTCTTTATTGAAGTCTATATATTTACAAGCTTTAATTTAGATTCACATATTTATATTGGTTGACAATGCAAGTACAGACAACAGAAAGTACAGTCAGCGTAAAAAGCTAATAATTTAAAATGATTTTTTTAACAAAACCTTATTAGACTGAATGTTTGCTGCCATTGAGTAACTCTATGTTTGCCGCACTTCAAAACATTTGTAATATACACTACACACGCAAACGTTGATCCAATGAAGACACCAAAACAAGCTTATATTAATAAAATAAATAAATCCCATCCCAATATCCGTTTCACGCCAAAATATATTATTTAGTGCGCCCATTCGGTAGCGTTTTGGTTATATTTTATGACGTTCGCTCAAGTCCCTAATGTTATTCGATGGTTTTCAATTTCCCGACAACGATATATAAATGCGATATAGGCTTTGCGTGACTATTTCGTATATTTTTGTGAATCTGGTAAATATTTGTATTAAACATGTCACATAATATTACAAATCTTTATAGGTATTCAAAACAATTTTAGCAATTTACCTACGTCACTCACATACCTACCTCTCGTTTCTATAAAATGAGTACAGTCGAGGACATAAATATGTATACAGTTTTTGAAATTCAAAAGCGATTTTCTCGCATGTTTAACATTTAAGTGTTAAGCTATTACACAAATCATAATAGTATATGTTAGACGATCCTGCCTTTATAATATCTCATAATTTCAATCAGTAGTTTAAGAGGAAACCGTTGTTGAATTTTACTAATTGTATACATATTTATGTCCTCGACTGTACCTACAAGAAATGAGTAGAAGAGGATGAGAAACAATAATACGTAAGATTATTGGGCCCTTGTAGCCCAACAACTATTTCAAAAAAATTAAAAATATTTCAATATTCTCAAAATTGACTTATTGCCCCAAAATACCGTAAAAAACTGCATCAAAATCTATTGTTAGTTTAAAAAACCAACTAAACGCAGAAATAGCGACTTACTTACTTGACGGGCCAGCTGGCGCGGTTGGTTAAGACGCAGGTCGTGGGTTCGATTCCCACACAGGACATGAATTTGTGTGCATGAACATGTCTGTATGTCCTGAGTCTGGGTGTAATTATGTATATTAAGTATGTATTTACAAACAAAATGTATTATATCAGTTATCTGGTTTCCATAGCACAAGCTCTGCTTAGTTTGGGATCAGATGAACGTGTGTGAGGATTGTCCTAGGATATTATTTATTTACTTTTATATTGTTTAGAGACTCGGAAAGACAGAACAGGAAATTTAAAAAAGATATCAATATTTCCATGGATAAGAAGATTTGGTTATAATTGTATATTCTATGTTATTTTCATAAAGGTACCAAATCGATCAATAGAAAGTCTGGTATAAAAATTCAGTCAAAAGTCTTTCAATTAAATAATAATTAACTTAAGCGTTCTACTTTGCACAAAATAATAATCACACGCTTCATTATTCGCTTTTTATTTTATTTTTCCCTGAATTTCCATCTAAATCTATTTTTTAATATTCTCCCTGTGTTTTATAAGGCCTCCCCGGGTTAATTGAATGAAGGGAACGCTTTACCAAGATAATTTAATTAACTACAAAAAGTCCAGTGAAATTAACTTCTAATTAAGTAAGTATATAGGATATAATTTGTCTAATTTAGGTCCTATTAGCGGCTATAATCAATTTGTGAATTTAAAATTGTTTTGGATTTGTAAAAGAAAATGATTTTTGTAAAAAAAATACTCCAAAGACGCATTTTTTTTTTTTTTTTTTTTATACCACTTATGTGGCAAACAAGCATACGGCCCGCCTGATGGTAAGCGGTTACCGTAGCCTATGGACGCTTGCAACACCAGGGGTATCACGCGCGCGTTGCCGACCCTGCAGAAATCTCTTCACACCCCTTTTGAAGAACCCCATGCTGTACTCCATTGGGAAAACCACGGCGGGGAGCTCATTCCACAGTCTGAGCGTCCGCGGAAGGAAGCTCCTTTGAGCCCGCACAGTACGAAACAATTCAGGTTTCAATATGTGAGGATGGACTCCCCGTCGATGGCGAGAGTTGCGATGGTAGAAAGTAGCCGTGGGCATCATCTTAAACAATTCTTCAGAACACCGTCCGTTGTACAAGCGGTAGAACACACATAAGGAGGCAAAGTGTCTCCTCAGACTGAGAGGCTCTAAACCGCTTGTGAGCTCGGGATCGTCGACAATTCTTATGGCACGTCGTCATTCATCACAAACATCCATGTTGTAGGTACCTGTATAGTGCGATTAGAATGCCGCACTGTAGTTAATACCTACTAATTTATTTGAAACAGCGAAGGACAACGTTGTTAGTAATTTAGGAAATAATAGGACGATGAAAGAATACCTACCTACTACCTGTGTGGCACCAAGGTTTCAATTTTACAAAGTCGTCAAGCATCTACCGGTCTTTTGTACTCTTGAGTCAGTTGCGTTCGCGGAATGGGGGATAAGAAGTGGAAATAAAAATATACATACATTCTTCCACTTCAATATATTCACTGCCGAAGATATTTGTCTGATCCTTCAATAAAATTATGTATAGGTAGGTCCTTCGGAAAAATGTTTTATCTTTGTCTGAAAAATACGCTGAATTTACATCCTACATATTGTCATTACTTAAAAAATTCTGTCCAAGAAGTTATTTTTTTAATTTTGAAAACAGATACCTATAACTGCTGGGCCGAAACCAACCTTCTGTAGGGCGACCATCGCAACACGCCTCTTTTGGACAGGCGCATTGTCGTGCAAAAGAGAGATTGGTCAATTTTCCCTTCTTTTTCCTCAGACGGCTTACTTTGACTGCTCTAGATATTAAGCGTAGTATTACCAGGTTATGAAGACACCTTTGTAATCGATCAACAGGATCCCTTCTCAGTCCCAAAATACTGTCGCCAGGATTTTTCCCAGCCGACTGTGAGACATTAAAATTACACCAGCTAATGAGACACCTGATGCAACTCAAAACAACAGCTTCTCATACAAGTTTATCAATTTGACATTTGTTAGGAGTTTCCAAAGTAAGGCATTGATTGGTGAAAATGGGCAGTTTAGTCTTTGCCCGAGATAACTATAACGCCATCTATTTTTCATCACCAAAACTTAATCGTCTACACTTTTATCTAGAAATAAATACTTGTTAGTTCTAAGCTTTAAGGATAGATGGCAGTGAAATAAAAAATTGCTCCCAGCACCATCTATAAAAACTAAAGCGGAACGCGCAGAGCGTGATGGTTGGTTGATACAAAACAAGCTAGATGGCACTATGAACCTAAGTTTTAACTGATTTTCTTCTCAAACGCGTTCTCATATTTTCTACGACTTGTGTGACATCGGATAAATTACAAGACACCGATAACTGTAATACTATAGACGTAGTATTTATATACTCTGAGACTATAGTGAGCTTTTATTCGTACTGACAGAAGATGAGATATCTAAGGTTTCTTATGCCCAGCATAGGTACTTACGGTGTCATTCATATAGTGATCAAGGGCTTTATAATATAGGTATGTAGACGTGTATCATATTCTTATTACGTTGTTCTAACGTCGTATGCTGAGACGAAGGTCCGGGTTCAAATCCTAGAATGAGCTTGAGATTTCGGTGAAGGAAAACATCGTGAGGAAACCATAGCACGGTGGTAGGATACTTTATATAGTACCCACTTGTATGCGGCTACCACCCTCCAGTTGAGTCTATCGCCAAGCACATATCGGTGTGTTACGAAAGCTGCACTTGAGAGCCAGTTCCTTCTAGGCTCTGTGTTCTTGCCACCTTTGGCCACATCATCACTTACCATAGTAAGATTGCAGTCAAACCAAGGCCTTTCCACAATAATAAAAAAAAAAACCTTAAGTTGTCCCTTAGTTAGACATAAAGGATAAATAGCTCTTTTAATTATTAAACGAAATTCTCACTTTTCTAATTTATTTTTTACGCATCATAGTTAGGTTCCTTGTCTTTTTGAATATTTCATGATCCCACTAGGATTGTTAAGCCATCTCACATCAGTCAGTTTGAAGACAAACATGCACTATGCCTATGGACCAAACGTCCCCTAACTGGGGCCCAAGTCTGCTATTTCAATTGTGTTCCAATGATCTTTCAGTGGTGTCAAAATTGTACCATAATGAGACTATTCTGTTAGTAAGTAGACTACCAAAACTGTAAAATATCACAATTTTGACACCACTGAAAGTTCATTGGAACACAATTGAAATAGCAGACTTGGGCCCCTGTTTGTCAAATGTCAATGCACATTTTATCACAGGCCGTTTACCTGAGATACAAATAAGCCGGCTAAATTGTGAAACTTATCTAATTTCTTTAACTCCATGGTTATAATAGTAATTAAACATATTGAGTAAAGGCCGAAAACTTTAATTTTTTGTTCAAAAATATATTTTGGCGACTGATACTTATTGATAGTACCACAGATTACAGAAAAAGGCAGATGGAGCGCGCGGAACATGAAAGTGAAGCCAAAAAAGCAAATAAAAATTGAAAATCTGATACCTGTTATTCGTTTTCCAGTTTGTATTTGCATTGTTTAACCACTGTTTATTAATAAAGAAGTGTTTTTTGTTACATAAAGTTTGTTAAACAAAGCAAATACATATTCAAAAGCGAATACCAGGTACGTCTTTTCCAATTTGTATTTGCTTTATTGGCCTCACTCTCGTGTTCCGCGCGCTCCATCTGCCTTATTCTGTAATCTCTGTAATCTGTGGATAGTACGATAAAAGTTTGTTTGTCGTATCGCAAATCTTATTATCCGCTGACATTAAGTTCAATTATTATAAACTTATTTTATTTAATGGTAATAGATGAAATAGATTTATTAACAACAAATATGTACAAAATATAATCTATATTTTATTTAATTATTTGGTAAAATTTTAATTCCAATTAATATAAAAAAGAAAGTATTCGATATTTTTAAATAATGTATTAGGTCAAATAATGCAACATGAATGTAATTCTTAAAGCTATTTATTTATTTTAATGACTGTGAGAGAGTGACTTACAAATACTTCTAAGGTACTGAGTTATATTTATTGACTTATTAAAAAGTTAATCTAAAGCATAATATAATTGTAATAAGCATTGGCGTACAAGCAACGTTTTTATGTGCGTTATTAACATTAAGCTTAGGTGTATCTTTGATATCGTCTTGAATACTTCTGTGCGCTTTTATCTTGTCAGGTTTAGCTTCATCGGAGGCCATATCATGATCGTCATACATATTCTTACGTTCAACTGGCTTAGCTGAAACTGTTGCCAAACGCGTAGTGGTAAACGATTCATTTCCTCCAATCTCATTTTTGTTTGAAGCGTCGTTAGACACTTCAATAGCTTCGTGTATTTTACTTGTTGTCTCTTCAAGTGAAAGATCTAGTAAACCATGATTCGAAATTGTAGATTTCACATACTCTGTAGGAGATATGGCTTTGGTAGTTGTTGCTTTAATTGTTTTGAAATTTGTTGATTCTTGTGTTTTTTTATCAGCAGATATAGGTCGTTGTACCGTGGTCGAACAATTCAATAAATCCCTTACGTCTATATAAAACAGCTTTCCATTGAGCTGTGTATCGTCGTAATACTCGTAATCATTATTTTGTCCTTGACCTTCTTCATCTTGATTTAGTTGACCACCAGTTTTATCGGTTTCTTCTAATTTTGACCAGGTTTCTCTCACATTTGCGTCGGGTAAACATTTCAAGTTTTCAATGGCTATTTTTAAATGTTGATTAAGCGTCTTGTTTATCAATGTCATAAACCAATCCAATCGGCAGTCGCAGGGGAAGTTGTTTTCTGAAAAATAGAAAAGAACATTATGTTTCATATATTATGGCCGTTTCTAACAAAGTAAAATAAATAAATGTTGAACTGCAGGGCAATTATGTAATGCTCTCGGAATTGGGGTTGATGTCGATTTGGTTATAAAAGGTTGAAAAATTATAATAATAAAATATCTTTTTCACACAAACGCGCAAACAGAGATAGCGGGTATAGCTCGGAAATGTATTACAACATCGGTATCTTCGATCCCAAAGAGATATTCCTTTAAAATATTATTTATTATTAAAAAATATTTTTTTATTTTTCAAATTCAAATTCGAAATCATTTATTCAAATAGACCTTCGCAGGCACTTATGAAAAGTTTGACTCTAATACTCTAATACCGGTTCGGAAGGTTGCATTTGCTGAGAAGAGCCGGCAATAAACTCAGCAATTACTCTTTTCAAAACAAGCATAGATTCATTACATAATATTTACATTCTAATCGCACTGACAACAATTGCGTGCCCCGGCACGGCGCGCGGAGGCAAACCCACAAAGTAGACTGAATCTATATTTAATAAGTAAATAAATGGCAAACTTAAGCATACCAGCCCCCACAAGCAGCACCTTTTGGCATAGCACAGTGAAATAAACTAACATATTTTATAGTAATTTTGAGAGTTTCGAATTAATTTTTTTAAGCTACATTAAGTACAATTTTCGATTTTATTTTCCAATTATGAAATATAAAGGGCTAAAGTGTGAGTTACGTATACGCAGTTAGTGGCTGCGCAAACGGTGTGTCTGTCTTGACTCGCATATTTTTTGTTACCGACACTGGACAGACACCTTACAGGAAACCGTAGTTGCTGTCCTAGCGGCTATCGGACACAGTTTACGTCTGCGCAGGGAGTGGCTGATTTCATACTGGTTCTATAGAAATCAAATATTCGTTGAAAGCTTGTATCCGACATAAGACACACGTTTGCGCAGCGCCTTACCAATTCCGTGCAGTACAAAATACAATGCAAGCTGTGCAAAATATTAGGTGGCCTACATAATTATGCCTAAGCGGCTTAACTGTGTAGGTGAATTATTCATAGGTTTAGCTACTACATTCTATTCAATTGTAAAGATTTTTAAATTGTTATAATTTTACAAGCTGTTAGCTAGTTTCACCAGAGAGCCAACCACAAGCTCTTAAAACAATATTATTATAACCTTTATATTTGTCTTTTGTACTTCTTTATCATCCGGCGTCAAAACAAGACAACAGACAAATAAGGTAATAATAATATTGTTTTAAGAGCTGTGGTTGGCCCCGTGTCCCTGTGTCTGTCAGTCTGTAATCAAATCGATAGAGCTAAAATTTTGCATAATAATGTAAATCGGATAACAATCCAATATTATTATGACATGGAGCTGAACTGATCCAAAAAATAAAAATAAACCCATCGAGTTTGGGCTCGTTTAATTCGTCTTGACTTCGAAGGATTCGCTTAAAGGGTCTAATAATTAAGTTGGTTGACTATAAAAAAAAAAGATTGGTAAATTAAATATCATGACGAAGCTCACCTTCTACATCCAAATTACTAGTGTTTCCGTAGAAATTATTTAAAATTGGACTCATCACTTCATTCTTCAGTTCACGAATTTGGTTTCCTCTCAAACTCAATGAAGTCAAGGCTTTCAGACCTTCGAAAACCCTTACATTATCGATGTCCACTAGCTTGTTACGTGACAAAGACAACGAAATTAATTTGGTAAGACCTTTAAATGCTTTTTCATCGAGCATTTGAATTTTGTTCTCGTCTAAATTAAGAGCTCGAAGTTCCGTAAGCGGCAGAAACGTGTTATCACCAATTACTTCCAAGCTGTTACCACTCAAGTCTAACTTCTGCAGTTTTTTTAGCCCAGAGAATGTTTCGCTGTTCAAACTAAATAATATGTTCCTATCGATTTCCAACTCCCTCAAATTAATAAGGTGAACAAATGCTCCATCGTGTATCGTGTTTATTTTGTTGCCTGTCAAAAATAGCCTCTCCAAAGACGGCAGGTCTATAAACACGTTTCTATTAATCTCAACAATCTCGTTTTTATCTAAAGTAATAGTTTTTACAGCTCTATGGTGGGCAAATGCGTGGGCAGCTAACGTTTTGATCTGGTTGTCCCTAAGTGCTATTTCTTGGACTAAGCTCATATTTGCAAACGCAAAAGCTTCAATCTTTTCTATGTTGCCATATTTGATTTCCAATTTGAGTAATGCACTAGTTTGTATAAAAGCCTTTGTCGGAATGTATTTAAGAATGACTCCTCTAGTATTTGTAAGGGTAACTTTGTTCGCATTTTTAAGCTCTTTAAACGTATTCCAAGTATCATCATGAGCGGTAAGATCACCGTTTATTAAGTTACAATCAGCAGATTTGATTAGTTTTGGATCGTAGTTGTCTTTGACACAGTAGCAAACAACTTTTCTGGTGGTATTGTATACTGAATCGCATATACTATCAGTAGGTACTTCTTGCTGGTGTTGGTCTAATTTTGCTTCGACGAAGATGGACGCGACTAGTGTTACGGTGATTATCCTCAAAAGCGCCATATTTTTGGTTTTCATTACCTGTAACAAATAAAAACAATTCAGTAAAGTATTACAATTATTGGCGACTTGACGATGAAGATAGCTCAGAAAATAAATTTTATATTAACTTTCGCATCTAATAACCAGATGGTTATTTGATTCGAGGGGTCGATGTGTTGCAAGCGTCGATATGGCTACGGTAACCGCTTACCATCAGGCGGGCCTGACGGTACGATTGTTTACCGACTTCATCGTAAAAAAAATAAAAAAACAATCTTGATCATCACTCATGCTAGATCTATGGCGTGAGTTCATTGTCCCGGTTTTCTCATCAATCAATCTTCTTAAAGTAAACAGAAACTGCAACACTTATCACGCGTTAATTTTGAGATAATTTTTTTATTCAACGAGCGTGTATGTATTTTGGGGTATCCATACGCTTAGTCTGATTTCATTCGTTAGTAGACTAAATGAAATCGGATGAAATTACAGCGGAATACATCTCCGTTTCGAGCAAAAGTGCTACTTACAATATTGTGTGATAACTAAGAATGTATGTAATCTATAGTATTATAATAATACTAGCTGCCCGGCATGACTTCGTTCGCATGGTGTCCTAACCTACCCTACCCTATCTAAACCATCCAGGGTGCCACCCAAAAACATACAAAAATTTCATTCAAATCGGTCGAGCCGTTTAGGCGGAGTTCAGTGACATACACACGTACAGTAGAATTTTATATGGAAAGATAATACTAATAATAAATAAGCCTTTATTGCTGAAGAAAATATTTAACAAGTAAGCAATCCCTCAATCTAGATAGACAAAGCCTTATATGATGATAATTCTTAATGTAATAATAAAATTGAATATAAACATAATTTGACTTAAACGCTATCATCAACCGGCAACCGGTTTAATCTTCAACTTGTCTATAGACATGAGCCGCCTCTAACGATTTCCAATCTTCTCTATTTTTGGCCTTTCTGGCCCACAATACACCTGCCGTACTTTTCAGATCGTCTTTCCGTCTCTTTATTTGTCTTCCTCTATTTCTTTTCCCTATCCTGGGGTACCACTCTACATTAGTATTTGTTATTTAATTTCAGAACATGAATATTTAACAGATTTGAACTTGTAGCTTGAGGGTGGTGAGTGGTGACAGCCAGGAGGGTTTACAATGTGCTCTACCACCGGCAAAATTTACCTGAAGAATCTAGATAAGGCAATAAGCAAGTGATTAAGAGGAAAGGATGGCTGCAAGAAATTTGGAAAATATGTTTTGCTGTCGCGCTGTGCCCGAACTATCCCGCCCGAGGGCGATAGAGACAACTAGTTTGGACCGATTATACCTATTTAAATTAGACGAAATCGCTATTTCGTAATCCCCGGTTTTCTAATACAAAACAGAATCAATTAAAAAAAAATTAAGAATTTCTGTCGCTTTTCCTTTGTTGTTTTATATTCGTCAAATTTGTTCGCTGGACGTCTGATAAGGGCGTTAAAAATGGTAAGTTCTTGTGATTTAAGAAGGCTCCTAATTGTTATTGTAATTAATTTATGGAGAAAATCACAACTGAGGAACATACAGTGGTACCTACAGATTGCATGGTAGAATAATCATTGCTCTAGTATCATTATCCAGAGAGGAAACTGAGGATTACGTTTGTATGGAACAAACGCTACCAGCATTACCTCTTAACTCTGTGATTAACATTTAAACACAGGAGCTTACAGTGTAACGTTGAGACTGTGCCATTTTTCATCCGGCATTTACTTCAGCCGGCACTTAGTATAAGTCAAACAAAATAGAAAATCGATTTGCTACTTTCTACTCGATTTCTGAGAGTATTTAGTAAGTACTTGAATAAGGCTTTGTGAAATATGGAAAGGTGGAGGACAAGAAATATGGGGCATTCTTCAAATACTTGGTGACAAACTTCAAACTTCATGAGTGCCTTAACTATATAAATAGCTTTGAGACGAGCATCTGATCCCTAACTATGCAGAGCTTTCGTTATAAGTACTACAGAGGCCCAAGTCTGCTATTTCAATTGTGTTCCAATGAACTTTCAGTGGTGTCAAAATTGTGTCTATTATTATGACGCTATTGTGTTAGTAGACACAACTTTGACACCACTGAAAGTTCATTGGAACACAATTGAAATAGCAGACTTGGGCCCCTGGTTTTATATACCTACAGATATTAACCGTATGTTTCTTCTAGGTTCACACAAAATGAGAACATAAACAGCACATGTGAGTCATAGCGACCGAAATGCTAGAATGACAAAATATAATAGCTTACGACTCTCGTACAGTGACCATTACCTACATCTGTGTCCTGCTTGGCCAAAAAGGCTGAATTATGATTGCTTAATTTATTTATAATACGGTGAGATTGTGAGGTACAAAAGTAAAACGAAATGATACATTTACCAATGTTTTTTTAAATATTTTAACATAACACACATTCTGTGTCAAGTGTCTACCTATTACGGTCCATGAGATACAGCCCACTGACCGACAGACCGACGGACGGACAGAGCGTAGGCTTAGTAAGAGAGCCACTCTTTGGGTATGGACGCATAAAAGTAAAAAAAAATGTACCAAAATTGTAAAAGTTCCGTCTAGGCTTTGTGTGCTGTGCTTACCACCTTCAGCCACATCATCAATTACCGTGGTGAGATTGTGGTCAAATATACATATGAGTACATAGTTAAAAAAAACTCCAAGATCATTTCGCAAAAAAGAACCGTGAAAGCCATTCACGCTGATTCACAAACATTTCCAATTTTTTTTTTCTTTTAGAGATTTTAGGTTACCTAAACATTTCGTACCTACTTTTGACTCATGTGAGTGAGCTGTTAGTGATTGATGGTTGCTAATAAGAACTAAGCACTTTCAGCAGTTACATATATAGTAAGTATGTAGGCAAATTGGGATGTTTCCTGGGTAAAAAACAAAAATCTAATTAGTCCGTCAGTTAGATTATCAAAAAATATTAGACACGTATTTTTAGCTTTCCCTAAACATTAACAATTGACGAAGATATAGTGCGACTATGTTCGGGAGTTGGGGCTCGTGACGTCACTTGTTACTAAAAAGTGTACCACACCGTGACGTCACGCGGATCCAACAAACCATATCCTCGTATTTTTTTGTTTAATTGACAAAAGAAAAAATACGTGTCTAATATTTTTTGATAATGTATATGAGGGACTACGTAGATTTTTTTAGGAAACTAGCCTATTGTAAAAATTATAAAACGTGTAACGGAAATGACTAGGAGCACAGGAAAATTTCATTATTAATATTAACAAGTGACGTGAAAAGATAATGACCTTCAATGAGCGGTGACCATATTGGTTATGATTTTAATTCAATAAAATTGAAAGCAAAGATTTGTTATGCATTTTTTCGGTAGGTATTATATTCTGAGCTGTTTTTTTTTTCAGAGTCTATACCTGATATAGCCTTCACCCTTTCAGATAGATATAACGTTACCATTAGACGTTGTATATCTGTATTTTGTGCGTTTTTTTTTTTTGTTATTTCTATTTATTTTTATTTTAAGCTTTTGTTTTTGTTTTTTGCATAATTTGTATTTTTATTTTATTTTTGTGATTTCAAATAAAGCTATGTCTATTGACTATTGTTTATTGACCATGAAAAATAAGATAGGCTATCTCACAGAGAAAAGAAATAAGAAATTAAAGAAAAAAAAATGAATTTATACAAAAAAATATGTGTGTGTTTGGCTACACCGGTTCCGATACAAATTCTAACACATCTCCCTTCCAGTGTATTCTCTTTTCCGTGGGCTATCTGCATGCATTTTAAGATGATCGGTTGTGTAGTAGTCTTGAAAGCGTAACAAACAAATAATCAGATAAACTCATATTCACATTTATAATATTAGTTTTAGCTGTCCGCCTCGTGGGTTCACCCACGATCCATATTTATCACCTAAGGGGTTAAATTACATGTAACAGAAATATGGATCCATTGTAAATTGTTTTTGGATGAAATATAGATTTTTGTTCCAGTCATTTTATGGTTACTATAATTTTATACTAATTTAATTTCTTTTTTCTTTTAATTGACACTTTGAATACCTACATATTACTATTTACAACAAATATGTACAAAATACAATCTATATATAGAAAATTTCCTCAAGCCTACCGCTGCTTCCGATTAACGGCAAGATTCCCAGAAGGCTGGCAGCGTTTCCTCTTTGGATAGCCAAGCTGACGCGTTGGCGGTAAAAGCTCCCCGCCCGCTGGTCTCCGGAGGTCTCGATCAATTTTGATGACAAGGTAAACCAAGCTAGAGCCGGGCACACGTGGAGCACTTGCGTAGACGGACTTGCGAGCCTCGAAAGAGCGTGCGGGTCGCGCGCGCGCGACTGCGCTCCACTAATTTTCAGCTTTTAGAAGAACAAAACAGGGATTTGCAAACGAATTCTGTTCGTTCGTGGCTCGGCTCATGCTCTGTTCGCGTAGCGTTGACGCACCATTAATAGATTTCAATGTTGTTTACCTACCAAGATATAATCATGATACAAAATTTTATGGAAACGGCACGAAGGCGAAGGGTTAAAACGGGTTAACAAGTCACATTTCACTTGTCAGATTTCCGTTGGAAAGTTTGTTTTGTAGAGGACCGAGGGATATTTTAGTCTATGGAACGCTGTCAGTTGCAGACTTTGGGCTTTGTAATGATTACAGTTATGGGTGAATTACGTCACGCCCCTTTGAGGTATTTAAATATCTTTTCAACACATTTGCTCGTAAAGTGACATTTATGTCACCGGTTTTAGTAGCATAATGCAGCTTATTACGCACTAGTGCTTTTTACTTTACATTACCGCACAGTTTTATGATAGGTATAATTCCAATTGTGTTAAGTTTGTACCTCACTGCAAGTGATATGTGTGAAGACGAAGTATTCTTAATATAAACGGAAAAACAGCGCATTGCGGTAAAAAAAACCTGCGCTCCTTATTGGTTAACGTTCTCATTGTGTGGTTGATGATTATCAAAAAATCTACTTCTAAAAATACAAAGTCTGTTTTTTTTACTCGCAAGTGTATTGAAAAACATCGTATGACACGCGTGTGTATTGATCATTACACTCTCAGCTTCCTTAATACCGACTCGTCTGTAATAACCAACTTTGCACACATGTATCATAATGTGCTATTCTATATAAATCGGCCTTAAATAAAGATAAAGTTGGCAAAAAACAACGTAGGTATAAAAAGATATAACGGAAGTGCAAAAAGTGAACACAGTTCATTAGCTTTACAAAAACTTTTGATTTAATATATTTTCTAAAATGGTACCCGACTCATTTGGAGCGTCTTGTGTAAACAATTCTTTTTATAGCTCCACCTTGAATAGGTTTAGTAGAATAAAGCTATCCGAACACTGTAACTGTGTGGACTTATTAGAAATAGAAATAGAATATTAAAAACATATGTTTTTATTTTCAGTTTAATTCTTATTTATGTTTCTGAGAGAAACCTATATAATGAAATAGGTAGGTATATAATGGTGCGTCCATGCTTGGCGAACCGAGCACGAGCCGAGCCTCGAACGAGCACACTGCGAGCACGATTCGCGTAGCGTGGACGGGCTCGCGAGCCTCGAACGAGCGCGATTGTCAGTATTTTCACGAACAAAGGGATTCGCATCGTGCTCGTTGTAGGCTCGTTGTTACGGTCATGAAAAAAAAAGGTCTATTTAGCTAAACCATTTCAAACTGTAATGACGTCATAACTGATTCCCTTCCAATAAAAACTGCCTAATTGAATAGTTGTTTTTTTCCATGCCAAAAGCTACCTACTACCCTAATTCCTGAGGTGTCAAGAAGTAACAAACAAACATTTGACCGCAATCTCTCTCACCATGGTAAGTGATGATGTGGCGGACGATGGTAAGCACACAAAGCCTAGAAGGAACTTTTCATTACATTTAGAAAAGAAAATACAACTAGGTCATGACATGGCCGCTGCAGTGATCGAAGACCTTTAGATTATATGCATCCTGAAGTGTGGGTAGACGGACGTTTGGTTTACAATGACGAAGCGATAAAACAAAATGATCATAATAAATCTATTTTCTATAGATTATATATAGTCTGTGATCTAAAGGATATATCTATGTAAATATTTACAAATAAAAAGTAGTATATATGTATTATATAGGGTTTCGTTTTTCCCGACCTTTTTCCATTCCCGGGACCCGGGAATGAAAAAAACGACTTCCCGGGAATTCCCGATTCCCGGGAAATTTTGAAAAGTTGTTAGTTACGTTATTTTAACGTATAAAAAGTTAAGTAAAACACGTAATTTTATTAAATTACGTGTTTTACTTAACTAACTAAACAATTTTACTAAATTAACAATTTATTGTCTCAGAAGTAGATAATAATACATTATGAGACATGTGTGCAAAGTTGGTAATCACATACGCACTACTAACCTGAGCATTTTGCTGAGTCGAGACCTATTCCTGGCATCACGCAACATTGCGTTTTTGTGTAGTTTTTAATTGATTGTGCTGTTTTTTATATTTTTTTTTTTGTTATTACTACAGTCTTTAATGTAATGTTGTGTGATGTCATGAATAAATGTTTTTTCTTTTTTTTCTTTCTTTCTTTTCTT
This sequence comes from Achlya flavicornis, assembly GCA_947623365.1. Lineage (NCBI taxonomy): Eukaryota > Metazoa > Arthropoda > Insecta > Lepidoptera > Drepanidae > Achlya > Achlya flavicornis. The sequence goes on along the minus strand of OX392482.1, from coordinate 3,776,274 downwards.
ATACGAGGCGATATCTATTAAGCGAAAAGAAACCCAAGAGTGTAATGATCAACGCACACGCGTGTCATACGACGTTTTTCAACAGTGTACTTGTGAGGAAAAATAACAAAATTATATTTTCTTAAGTAGATTTTTGATCATAGTCAATGAGAACGTCAACAAATATGGCGCGCAAATTTTTTTTGGAAACCGAAACTGTTTTACACGTTTAAATTAAGAATGCTTCGTCTACGCACATAGCAAGCTAAATTATGCTTAAGCTTTATCTCGAAAAATACACATTAAAAAAAAATGTTACTTACATTTTCTTCAAAATTTATTCTACTTGTGTTTGTGAGACGTTATTAAATTGGTTATTAAATTAAATTACGCCTTTTACTTTACTTTAAATAGGTTACAAACAAAAAAAAATGTTTGTGTATTTCCGGAGTCTTGAAATTTTTAAAAGAAAATACGTTATCTCCGAAAATACAAACTTCATACAGTTAATTTCAGCGATTTCTATTAAGCTTGTAGTTCAGTTCGTTCGATTTCGGTAGATGTAGACATTTGTTTTAAGAATTTATGCAACATCTTTGTGTTTCAAAGGTTTTTCGTTAATTTTGACCAATATTTGCAAGTGTTTTAGAGCATTCAATCTCATAAAGAAATTCCCGGGAATTCCCGGGAAATTGCAAAAAAATACCCGACTTCGGGAACGACGTATTTCCCGGGAATTCCCGATTCCCGGGACCCGGGAACGAAACCCTAGTATTATATCAGTTATCTGGTTTCCATAGTACAAGTAAATTTTTTTTTTTTTATTTACTTGACACATAATTACAGACTAAGATATATAGTTACGTACAAATAAAAATTAAACGCATGAAATTACAATTATCCGAAGTTTTATAAGATAAGCCTATAGATGCACAACATAATTATGTTAGGAATTTCCATTGAAAGTTTAAAGAAAATTAAGCTAATATTGATAATAGTGGGGGATTTCACTAGGTATATCATTTAATCATGAAAACTTGAAATACTACATCGACATAAATCAAATACGAAAAATAAATAGGTTTTTTTACTTCTCTGAGTTTTATACAAAAAGGAATGGATATCTAACTAATGAATTCTGAATGAGGAATGTCTCCTGCCGTCAACACAGATGGGCAGCGGGATATTGATTAAATTAAAAAGTTTTTAGGACGGTCAACGTTCAGGGAGCCATCAAGATAGGAACAAATATATTTTTGAGAATCCTCAAATCATTTTATATTACCTACTACAGCACAGACGAGTATTGGGCTAGTAACAATTTCAATGTTAATATGTAAAAACAGTAAATTAGTTGTGATTTTTCATTCTGTTTTTTTATAAACACGGATAATCAGGTACTGATGCAGCTGTACCATCTCTTAATTATTATTATTTGTTACTCTGTACAGCGAAGCGCTCGTGGCGTAGCATGATTAGCCGTTCTTAATCGATCGGCAAAATTAAGCTACGTCTGTCGTGGTCGGTACCTGGATGGGTGACCGCCTAGTGGTATTTCAAATCGAGCGTTTCCGTGCTTCGGAAGGCACGTAAAGTTGTTGGTCCCGGTTATCACTTAATTGTGATAGTCGTTAAGCTAGTTGGATGCCTCCTAGGCGGCTTTAAAAAATCCAACAGTAGGTTGACCACTAGCCTACCTCCACCAATCCGCAGTGGGCACGCGTGGTGGAGTATCGCCCAGTCCCTTTCACCCTCATTTGTGAAAGGAGGCCTGTTCTCAGCAGTGGGACATTATAGGCTGATGATGATGATGATGATGACTCTGTACAGGCCTATCTTCGTCAGCAATCTCATGGTAAGTGATAATGTGGCCGAAGGTAGAAAGCACACAAAGCCTAGAATTAACTAGCTCTCAAATGCTAGGCGGCGACAGATTTTTAACTTGAGGGTGGCAGCCAGCCAGGTGGGTACTACAAAGTACTCTACCACCGTGCTATGGTTTCCTCGCGATGTTTTCCTTCACCGTAAGCTCAAGCTGATTGTAGGATTCGAACTCGGAACCTGCGTCTCGGCATCCGACGTCACTACTACTGAACTATCATCGCCATAAATTTCCTTCTAGACACCCAATAAAGTCCTAAAAATCACCTTAAAAATACATACATAGATATACCTACTAAGATATCTAATACTGGATATTAATAACACAACATCTCCAATGTCTGTTATCAGGCTTAATTAGATTTGCTTGTCAATTAAACAACATAGATTGACGGGAATCCAATCACGTCAGAACATCCTGGGACATATTGTCTATGCGTATATATGTGTGTGAGTATGTAATAGGGATAAGTTCATTGATTCCGGTTTCTGAAGTTAACAGAGCGAATGAATTGAGTTGAGATTAATTAATGCTACGATTGGAGCTCAATGCATTTGGAATAAACATTCGTTGAATTTTGTGCGTCCATGCTACGTGAAGCGAGCACGAGCCGAGCCTCGCACGAACAGGCGTTCGTTCGTTGCTCGCGAATTCAACCGTGGACGTACCGAGCGCGATGCGAATCCCTGTGTTGGTGAAGTAATTGTCAATCGGGCGGAGCGCAGCCGAGCACGCTACGAATGCTCATTCGAGGCTCGCAAGCCCGTCCACGCTACGCGAATCGTGCTCGCAGTGTGCTCTTTCGTGGCTCGGCTCGTGCTCGGTTCGCCAAGCATGGACGCACCATAAGATTTAAATTAGTTGCTTCTGTCTTGTCTTACAGAAATTATTCAATGTAAACCTTGATTTGTGACGTTTCTGAACTAACTTGGCCCATAGAGCATTTTGATCCTTCTCGGAGACCAGGATCGATTGAGCTAATAGGGATGATTCCTAGGTAAAAACATAATAATTCTAATCAGTCCGTCAAATTATCAAAAAATATTGGACATATTTTTTGCTTCACCAAATCATAAAAAATTTGAAAAGATAAAGCGAGTCAAAGTTCGGGAGTGGTCTCTGGACGTCACTTTAGAATAAAAAGTGTACTCAAACGTGACGTCACGCGGTACTTCAACACACGATATTTTCGTATTTTTTTGTTTAATTGGTAAAAGGAAAAATATAATGTCTAATATTTATGATAAAGAACTAAGTAGATTTTTAGTCGTCTAACCTATTATATATTTTTTCAGAAATCGCTGTTTTCCGAACTCTGATACCAATTACCAAAATAATAAGGGATAATCTCCTAAGACCATATTTGCGTGGCTTCAACCCTGAGGGTCCTCAACCTCATTGACCCGTCAAAAATTTCCACCTGTATACAGGATACCTGCTCACAAGGTTACAGAAAGATATACGTTTCGATAGACGCATGCAATTTGCGATATCGATTCGTAAGGAGCTTAGGGGTTACTCGAATAATGAATCGATTTGAATGCATTTGCAAGATAATAGACACTTATCTTTGGGATTTCAGCAATTTAATCAGCTCAGTCCTGAACAAAAGGTTAACCAAACCTTTAGCTGGCAGCCGCTTAGTTACAAATTTTAAACCTATATTTCGTAGATAAAAATATATTTTGCATGGGGGATGAACAGTTTTTATTGTTTTGTTATTTAATATTATAATCGATAAATCAAAATTTAACTAGATTTAAAGAACATTGTTTAAGTTAAGTTTCTAGAACGACTGATCAAATGAAGAAAAACATAAATTTAAGTTTTTTTATCAATTATGACATAATTTATAATGAATATTTTTAATGACAATATTTTTAATGAATATACATACCTGTGATGCAATAAATGTTTGAATTTGAATTTGAATTTTACTGACTATAGCTCAACAGAGACGGCTTATAAATAAATTGGTTCAATAATCAGTTAAAATAATTATTTATAAATACACTATTTTTATGTAACTTACGTATATTTAAAAGTGCCTTAAATTTAAATTTAAAAATTCCTAGGAACAACTTGATAAAACTTACCTTACTTCAACATTATAGTATAACAACAAAAAAAAGTCACATTATAATTCTAGGCATATTTAAAAATAGTTCACGAGCCACGAAATATTTCGATAGACACTATTACATTTGAACTTCACTAGAAATACGCGATTGATGTGTTCACGGTACGGAATACAGGTCGTAACTAAAATGAAGCAGGCCGCCCCATCGTATGAATGATCTAATAATGTACGAATATAATAGCAGCACGTTGAAGTAAACAATAATAAAATGATAAGAGACGAAACAATCAGGGGATTTGAACTTATTTACTTTAAAATATATATTTCTTATTTTAGATTGTTAATTCATTTAGCACAGCACATCTCTATTTTTTTTAGAGTTAAAATAAAACAATAGTGAAACTGAAATTAAATTAGTAAGATTGCGTATTTCAGATGAATATCATCATCTGCCTGCCCTGTTCCCAATCTATTGGGGTCGGCGCAATATGTACGCTTCTTCCATTCGTCTCTTCTATCCGTCATACTAGTATCCACTCCTTTCTTACCCATATCATCTTTCACACAATCCATCCATCTCTTTTTCGGTCTTCCTCTTCCCGTGTATCCATCCACTTTCATATTCATAACTTTTTTAGTGACGTGGCTTTCATTTCTCCTCATAACATGTCCATACCATGATAAACGGTTCCCTCTCAACTTTTCAGTCACTGGCGCTAATTTCAAGCTTCCCCTTATGTACTCATTTCTTATCTTATCCATTCTTGTCACTCCACACATCTATCTCAACATCCTCATCTCAGCTGCATGCAATCGTTCCGAACCATACATACATTCAGATGAATATATTTTTAATTATTCAAGAAACATCTTGATTGTTGAGTAGATAAAATAGATACTTGCGTCCTTAAAAACTTTTAGCTAATTTATTTAAAAGAAAATTACATCGCATATTTCATAAAGTGAAAAATCGCAGAGTTTGTTATACAGGTGCATTTAAGCTCAGTAGGGACTTATAAAAACTGATTTTACACAAAAATGTCTCGTGGGTACGCTATAAAATGTTAAGGTTTTCTACGTAAAGTTAAATTGATCAAACTTTACAGACGAGATTGAAGTTTCTAATATATAAGAACGTATACTTTATATTATTTTTGCATCGTCTAGAAAAGGTGTTTGAAAAACTATTAATCATAACTAAAATCGAGGGATTTCTAAAAACTGCACAAAATATTATGTAAGTATCTACCATAAATATAAATCTACACTGCACTGGAATTGTTCAACCTCATTTCACTATCCTCATTTTTACACCGAACCACAAAACGCCCGTAAAATTTTCACACCCATACGTTGTTGACATACCGAAAATACGGACTCAGTGTTTTGCATCCTCATTTATAATGCAAGGGGAGTGGAACTTGCTTCCGGCGTCTGTGTTTCCCCGTGGTGTTTCCTGACGCTTACAATCTAGGAACTTAAAAATTGTATATCAGTTGTGTGGTTTCCATATTACAAGCTCTGCTTAGTTTGGGATCAGATAGCTTTTTATGGGATAGGTATTTATTTATTCATAGATCTGGTATAATAACACAATAGCTAAAGGAGATTGACTAACATTAAAACTGTGGTAGAAATAAAACCGTCATAAGTGAGACTTCGCAATGTGGTAGTAAAACTGAACGTGAACGAAGGTAAAGCTATAGAGTACAATAAGTTAAAAGGGTTGATAAAGTACCTATTATTGAACTATGTTCCTGGTTGTGTAGCGGTCAAACCAAGTGCAGTGAAGGGTTGCTATGATTTATCTAAACATTAGGATTTTGTAGGTACAGATTTTTATTATTAACAACAAATATGTACAAAATACAATCTATATTTACAAAATACAATCTATATATAGAAAATTTCCTCAAGTCTGCCGCTGCTTCCGATTAACGGCAAGGTTCCCAGAAGGCTGGCAGCGTTTCCTCTTTGGATAGCCAAGCTGACGCGTTGGCGGAAAAAGCTCCCCGCCCGCTGGTCTCCGGAGGTCTCGATCAATTTTGAAGACAAGGTGCGAGCAAAACGGCGAGCTTCTGACCCCCATGTTCCCAAGGTCTCGACCGCAAAAGGTATAAAAATATAATTGAGTCCAATCGATGTAACAAAAACTGTTTTAATAAAAATCTTAAAATGTTTGAACTCAATGCCACTTAACCAATTTTACTTGGGCTCTCGTTAAAAACCCGACGGCTCACAGTTCAAACTCATTTTAGAATTCAAATTGAAACCCACGATTTTTAGCGTCAAAACCCCCCAATTCTCGCGTTTTCGACATCGATGTCGAATAGACATTTGGCGAAAAACATGGCGGTCTTCTGTCAAAACGTATAGAGTTTAAGAGATATCCGCCATGTTTTGTGGAAAATGTCTATGTGGCATTATATCGAAGATGCAAGAATCGGGGCCCTGAGCTATCATCGGCATCGCCATAAAAATATAAATCTTTATGAGTAAGTTATACTTATAGCAAACCCCAATCTAGTAATTATCCTAAACACATACAAAATGTCTAAATAATCCTAGTCATATACATAATAAGGAGCATTACCGAAGCTAACTTGCGATACGTGGAATATAGTTTTGTTCAATATTTTCCATGTAACATTAGAATTATGGTTACCCATTCGAACCACTAGAAACGCGTTTTCTTTATTGGCTCGCCGATAGTGGTCGTAAAAATGAATTCTCTGCTCTTATATGATCCATGACGGCCATTACACTTAGGCGCAGATCCCATTGAGAAGAGTTCTAGAGTTCCGCGTTTCGAGTTCCGAGTTCCGTGTTCCGCGTTCACTACTGTACACACAGCGTGCGAGCACTAGAGTTCTAAAGATAAATGGGCAAAATTTTATGGAACTTGTCCCATTGGCGGCCAGCAATAATTTTCATATTTTCTATTGAGCAATAATATATTAACAAAAATATGAAAGCTTCTTACTGGGTTATATTTAGAAAAAAAGTTAGAGAGTATTGAAGATTTAAGAAATAATAATTATAATGTAATAATTGGAGATATTATGAAATTGCAATATAGGTAGTTGCATTAAATGTAATTAGTATCCCGTACCAAAAGGTGTAATTATATAGTACATACAGGAAGCAAAAGTTTGCTTACATTCTTTATCTCGCCTCATTGGCCGTTCATTAGTGGTTTCTCGTTTCATTAGTGGTCGCTCATGGGCCTGAATGCCCATTGTCCTTTCTGCCTAGTGTCACTCAGTTAATTAGACAGTGATAGATCAGATGTGTCAACTTAACTCGCTTCTCTTAAACCACAGATTACTATAACCATACTCTGTGCTTGAACGCCGAGTTCTCTGTGTGCAATGATCAAAGGCGCCGCCTAGATTACAGTGAACGCGGAACTCAGAACTCGGATTTCTCTCTGCGGGATCGGCGCCTTCGTGTTATGTGGAGTGATATTAGAGTAATTGTGTTATTTGTAGCGTAACAGAATCTGGTTCAAAGATAGAGTGCAAAGTGTATCTATGTCACCCTGTCTCTACATTATTAGTAAACCGATAACGGTCCGTAAATTATAGGAATCGGCCATAAAACAGTGTAACTTATTTTGCCAGTATCAAAATTACACACCATAGATATTGTGCCTACCATAGCTTCCAGCCATTTAAACTCCTCATCATCTTAAGCCTCTTTCGGCTGACAATTCGCTTCGCTTGGATAACGAGGTTGGAGCATCGTATGCTTGCTTAGAAAATACATATCCAGTTCAGTTTTTGAGGTTGTATGTTGACTTTAGGCTGATGACCCACTTTTATCTAGTTAATCTCAAGGTCGTCACTTCTCTAAAGTTGGCAGATACCTACGAGTTCGACAGTCAAGGATCATTTCCCGGTAATCTTTAATCTGCAATTCAGAATGCAATTTCTTGGCATTCATAACACAAAACTATTTTCGTTCGCTAAATGAAAACTGGTTCAGTAACAATTTTAGCCACCAATAATGACAAACACCTTTATATAAACCAAAATTTCTAGTCTATTAGTAGGAGAGTAAACTTCAAAGGAATAGCATTGCATAAACCGAGTTTTGGACGGCGAAAATATTCCAATAACAGAACTGTTTGAAAAGGCGAAGCGCTTGGTGTTATGTCTATTGTGCAAAGATTTAGCATGGAATGATTGAAAAGAAAAAATCATAACCATATATTTACAATATGATGACGCAACTATCGAACGATCATCACTAAACCATGATGTGTTATTAGCTATTGACATTAAAACGTCATCAGCTTATTCGTAGCATACACGTAAGTCTTCTCCCGGACCCGCATGGAATAATCTATTGCCAAATCCCCCAGAAATTATTAAGATCTGCCTAAAATAATAATAATAAGTATTATTATGTAAAAGATATTAAGCCTGAAACAATTTAAGAAACTCTAAACAGAACACTACTTAACTACTTACAATACGAAATGGCTAGTAAAATATTTCCTGTACCTTCTCTACTCGTCCTTTCAGCGACATAGCTTGTGGAAACTTGTAACATGCCTGACGCAACATAAATGACTATGTGTATGAATTTCATTAGGTATAAAGTAAGGAGTAATATCCGACAATAAAAAAAATCGTTTGTATACCCTTACGCGATCAAATAAATAAATAGCACTGCATTTATTAATGTCATATAATGGCTACTGAAGTTGCCATTACACCGTCTCGGAAGTCGACCTTAACCGAGAAGCACCAGCAAGAAACTCAACGTTTTTTTTTTTAATGTTCGGGCCTTCTTTTAAAAAAAAAACTATACTAAGGTGCAAACATATTTATCATGCGAAACCTACCTATATATCTTTATTCATCAAGACCAAGTATTGTGTACCACACTATGTTGTAAGGTGAATCAAAAGAAAATTTCATTTTAGTAATTTTATTCTTGTATACCTTCGAGTTATGAACAAGAAAAATAAGGCTTGTTACACACTATACATCTTTGCTCATGAATACGCTTTGCTGTTTGCAAATGGACAGAAAGCTTTCAGGAGTAGAACTATGGGACACTTCCGGCAAGTCCGTGTTTCCGGCGGAAACACAGACGCCTTGAGGCTTTCAATGCTACAGTGATAATGCATTATTTGGGTAAATATGCTGTCGCTTTTATTTTTTATTAGGTAAAAGTCGTCTGCTCTGCGTAAGACCAGAATCTCAAGGTCAATGATGAGTTGCCCGAAGATGGTAAGCGCACAAACGCTATCAGGTGCAAGTCCCAGAACATACCACAGTTTTTCATCTTTGTGTAACTTCTAGTAAGATGGGTACTATACAGTTCCCTACCACTGTACAAACTTCTATAATTTCATTATTTCTTAAGGCTGAATTAAAGGTTTTGACTGTGAAATAAAACAACGTTTACAAATATCTGAGAGACCCCAAAGAACTAAAGACTGTATTAAAAATAAAGTGTGTACTCGAGAAAAAAAACTCACAGCAACAGTATGAGCAAGTTGAGTAACTTGATAGTGTGGATCGAGCTTTAAAAAGCCCCGCTTTAAGCTACGTTAGGTGAGATGTAGTTTATTGCGCCGCGCTGAGGGAATGAAAAATATTTAAGGTTTCCTTTAAAATTCGCCCGACTTCCTTTTGCAATTTCTATGAGAGGAAAAAAGTAATTTCTATTTGTAAAGAAATCTCTTGAATTACTTTAATTTATTTGAACCCAATTGTATAAGAATCATCATCATCAGCCTATAATGTCCCACTGTTGAGCACGGGCCTCCTTTCACAAATGAGGGTGAAAGGGAATGGGCAGATACCGCATGCCCAATGTGGATTGGAGGAGGTAGGCCAGCGGTCAACCTACTGTTGGGGTCGAAAACTCATGGCTCCTAGGAGCTCCAACTAGCTTAACGACTGTCTTCCAAAGCATGGAAAAGGTTCGATTTCTTTTTTATTCAATATTCAGCTTTAGGTCATTTTACACACTATGTACCTCATTCCGATTACGAGCTCCGAGACCATCGAACAACTAACCCAAATTCAAATTTTCAAATTCAAATTCAAATTCAAATTCAAATTCAAATTCAAATTCAAATTCAAATTCAAATTCAAATTCAAATTCAAATTCAAATTCAAATTCAAATTCAAATTCAAATTCAAATTCAAATTCAAATTCAAATTCAAATTCAAATTCAAATTCAAATTCAAATTCAAATTCAGTGTTCATGCAGTGATTGGTCCTTACTGTTCAAAATCACTGACTAGCTTCGGAATCCGATTGCTCGGTATTACTACTCTAAAGGGATTGTTCCTCAATGTCCGTGACATACAGACGGAGAGACACCATAGTGACAGCGATAGGGCTCCGTTTTGCCCGTTGGGTATAGAGAACCCTAAAAAGGGTTGAATTTTTTTAATGAAACATTTTTACATTAGGTACTTTCCTAATGTAAAAATGCTACAAAAATACTTGTTAAACTTTTAAAACCAAAACGTTGTTTATGTACGCGTTAAGTACATTAAGGGAATGTTAATATTTAATTAGGATTTACGAGATTTGCTTAGCTATGGGAACAGGACGAATTTTGGTGTACTATAAAAAAGTAATCGACTGACAATATAAGCTTTGCTCGGAGCGGTTTCAGCCGCGTACGGTTTGAATTTTTTTGCGTGGCCATATTATTTTTAAAAAATAAAAGTATCTTAGTTAAGTACTCCTTATAACATCAGCTATGAACCGGACCGGAACAGACAGACAAAAATGTTTAAAAACTCAATCCGATTTTAATCAAAATAAGTTGAACATAAAAACTTGGTGCAATGCTTTTATTTTTTATTAGGTAAAAGTCGTCTGCTCTGCGTAAGACCAGAATCTCAAGGTCAATGATGAGTTGCCCGAAGATGGTAAGCGCACAAACGCTATCAGGTGCAAGTCCCAGAACATACCACAGTTTTTCATCTTTGTGTAACTTCTAGTAAGATGGGTACTATACAGTTCCCTACCACTGTACAAACTTCTATAATTTCATTATTTCTTAAGGCTGAATTAAAGGTTTTGACTGTGAAATAAAACAACGTTTACAAATATCTGAGAGACCCCAAAGAACTAAAGACTGTATTAAAAATAAAGTGTGTACTCGAGAAAAAAAACTCACAGCAACAGTATGAGCAAGTTGAGTAACTTGATAGTGTGGATCGAGCTTTAAAAAGCCCCGCTTTAAGCTACGTTAGGTGAGATGTAGTTTATTGCGCCGCGCTGAGGGAATGAAAAATATTTAAGGTTTCCTTTAAAATTCGCCCGACTTCCTTTTGCAATTTCTATGAGAGGAAAAAAGTAATTTCTATTTGTAAAGAAATCTCTTGAATTACTTTAATTTATTTGAACCCAATTGTATAAGAATCATCATCTCTTTAAAGTTGGAATGTCAAATATAAAATAATATTTAAACAAAAGCACTAAGGAGTATTGATATCAACTTGACCTGAGATCAACTCGATGCAAATCACCCCCAAAATATCTGTCTGCCCCTTTATAACCATGTTAGGCAATGAGTTTCAATAAAATACGAAACACGTCTTCCATCAATTTTGTTAAAGAATGTATATGCAAAATTTTGAGTAGATCGGTCCAAGGAATCACGTTGTCTAATACAAACTTTGCCCCCGTTTTTCACCCCCTTAGGGGTAGAATTTCGGAAAATCCTTTCTCATCGGATGCCTACATCATACAAAGAACACACCCTCCAAGTTTCAGGTCTCTACAATCACCGGTTTAAGCTGTGCGTTGATTCTCAATCAGTGATTCAGGACAATGCATTTTATGTATAGAAGAAGAAGATAACGCTAGTGACGTAAAAAAAAAAAAAACTCTCATTGAGCGGTGACAGGTTGGTTATAATTTTAATTCAATAAACTTGGAAGCGATGGTATAATTTTATTGGTAATATTTTTGAGTAATTTATTTTGAACTGATACTTTTCATAGAGAGTCTATTCCTGATGTAGTCTTCACCTCTTTCGGATACACACCCTTTCCATTAGACGTTGTATATCAACGAGATTCATTCATTAACTCATCAACATCATCAGCCTATAATCTCTCACTGCTGAGTACAGGCCTCCTTTCACAAATGAGGGTGAAAGGGAATGGGTAATACTCCACCACGCATGCCCACTGTACATCGATAGTTACAATAACTACCATATTTAAAAACTTCAAAAATATTTTTAACTACTCCTAATATTTTCACCAAGTGGTCAAAATGTTAATATAATAAGCCCGCATAATTTATCATAGTTTAAAAACGTTTAAGCAATTCGTGGCAGTTGTCAAAGTCATTTTTAATTAGTATTATTTGGGGAAGTGTTGAAAACTTAAATAATAATTAATGTTTGTTTGAATAAAGAGCTGTTGTTGTTTTTATATCATACATTTTACAGGTGGTTAAAATCTAATGGTGCGTCCATGCTTGGCGAACCGAGTCACGAACGAGCACACTGCGAGCACGATTCGCGTAGCGTGGACAGGCCTGCGAGCCTGGAACGAGCGCGATTGTTTGATTGAGAGCGCTACGAGAGCGAATCGTGCTCGCAGTGTGCTCGTTCGTGGCTCGGCTCGTGCTCGCTTCGTCTAGCATGGACGCAAGATGATATACTTAAGATATAATATATAAAACAAAGGTAAACTTAATCCAGCAAACAAGACTTTGTTTTATGTATAAACATAAAAATAAACGCCTTTATTATTCATATGGGGCATGAAAAAAAAGCTAACATCTGCCTGAATTTTATATTCGTAGAAAGTTTGCTCTGAGGTTTATGTTCACGTCAGATTAAAAGAAAGGTCATATTTTGGACAAAAACCTAATAACGAATTCAAGTTGGCTCATTAGTCATTTTTTATAATAAATTACCGGACAAGTGCGAGTAATTTTCGTGCCCAGAGGTTTCCGTCGATGCCCCAAATTCTAATGGACGTTTGAAATGGTTTTCTTTTTAATTTTATCTTTAATTTTTGTTTTTAGGGTTTCATAAAAGGAAAAACCGGCACCCTTACAAGATCACTCTGGTGTCCATCCGTGCGTCTGTCACGGAGATTTTATTATTTATTTCACTTGCATTGCGTGCTTTTTGCCAAATTTAATGATGCTAGGTCAATTGGAAGTACCCTATATATAAACATACCTAATTAGCCTTATCTTTTGATTGCCATTGTTTTTACACCTCCAAGGATAAGATATATTAACTTCAACTTGATACCTCTCCAAGTTCCTGAGATAAAGGGTTTTGTCGGATGGACAACGAAGTGATCCTTTAAGGATTTCGTTTTTCCATTTCAGGTACCGAACTCTTAGTCTACCTTTTTAAATAGAAGCCTTGGAAATCCTAACTGCGAAATAATAATATAATAAATGCGAAAGTGAGTTTGTTTGTTTGTTACGCCTCAACTAATCAACGGATCATCATGAAATTTGGCATGCAGATAGCCTATGGTATGGAGAAGGACATAGGCTACTTTTTATCCCGGGAACGCGGGTGAAACCGCGGGGGACAGCTAGTGTATAATATTTAAACCCGATGCGAGGCACTGGACTAGTCAATGGTTGGTTTAATTGGCATGTTTGATATAAGCGTATCTCATAAATATTATACCAGAAATTTGGATCCTAATTTAATGAACAAGTTTTCTGAAATAAATGAATTGAATTGAATGAAATACGTGGCCCGCCACTCGCTCGTTTATATTTATCAAAGGCCGTTTTTTAAAGTACTTAGACAATTCCTTACTTTGTATTAGATTCACTTATTTTAATTAACAAAACTCCTTGTTATGGGTTCAACAACCCGCCATATCGATATAGTCAACATTTAATTATGTCTGTCTGTATTATCTCTAAGTTTAATAGCTTTGGAAAGCATTTCGATTTATTTTTAGGCGATGGCTGTAGCTTACCGCTTTCTTTCATTGAATTCTTTCTTCAAATGAATATAGTGGTAGTATAGAAAATTATTGTCGAAACAAAAATAAGGATTTTATATATACGGGTCCCTAATCAGTTTGCCTGTTATGAATATGTCTATATGTGGCTTCCTTGCGATTGATTACATAATTATAATTTGAGCAGCATATATGTAGATATGTTTTTAAAGGTTGTAAGTTACTGCCTTCTATAGTCTTCTTCTTCTTATTTTTAATTTTGGCAACCAAGCCCAAATTAGGGCTCATTTCTGCCAGTGTCGAGTTATATTATAGTTTCCAGTCACAATAAATCACTTCACATTAAAGTTCTCAGTCAGTCACCGTCCATAAAAGTCATGTTTTACTACAATGGTGGTCATTGTACTAAAACTCTTCACGGACATTTTGAGACAACTTGAAAAGTCACGATACACATAATTCATTTCATTTCACTTCACTGGTGCACATGGATGATCTTTATTAGGTAAAATACCACCAAAAATACGCAATAAAACTCAAAATACACAAATTTATGAAAATAAAAATGAAAATGCTACGTCACTCTGCAAGTTCCCGCCAAAAAGTCCCTTCTATAGTAATTTGCCATACCAGGAGGTTGCAGACCATGAACTGATATTTATACGCCACTTTTGAAGAACCCCATAACGTATATAGCGCTGAGGGAATATCGTAATCTTTATGAATACAATTCTACTGTACTGTACGTGTGTATGTCACTGAACTTCACAAATCAACCCGGCAGATGGCGCTGCAGTCGATAATATAACCTCGATACCATCCGGGGCGCCACCCAAACGCAAAAAAAAAATTAATTCAAATCGGACCAGCCGTTTAGGAGGAGTTCAGTGACAAACACACATACCCACCTACAGTTGTTTTTTTTAATTCTTTTGGGTGACGCCCTGGATGGTTTAGATAGGGTAGCACCACAGGGTAGGGTAGCACCACGCGAACGAAGTCGCGCAGGGCAGCTAGTATACTTATAAAAAATAAATATACCAATACATGTAAGTGCTCAGTACTTTCTGAGCCTTAGAAAGTACATAGAATACACACACTAACGGTTTGCAGTCTCTATGTACCGTAAATTAATAAAAAGTAGCTTCTCTGGACATAAATTCGCAATATCATTGTTTTTCAGAGTCTCGTAAGCAGCTTATGTTAATTATAGGACGGGGTTTCAAGGGACTCGATTTTTTTTTATTTTCGTGTAACTTTTGATGCAAACATAATACTTATAGCGTAAAATCTTACAAAGAAAAATTCAATTGTGTTTAAGGCGCGGACTGACTATGATTTTGACAGCACTCGTTCTTCACTGGAATTAGTGTCCGGTTAACATTCTAATATAATTCTGTATCGAATATATTCTCAAAAATAAAATTGTCGTCAGCGCTGAAAATGCGGAGAATTTCGACGCGAAAGATTTTTTGTTACGTAACATACGTAATTTTATTGGAAATATCAAAGCACTTTTTAATATTTTATTCGGTTAACATTTTTCTCAAAACTCTCTTCTGTCCACAGTATTTTTTGTGACAAGTATTTTCATTGCTTTACGTCATACTCGACTCTCAAAGAAACCCATTTTTGTGAATTTGAGGTAAGACCTCGTGTTAACGCGAGCTCATTTTTTTACCAACGCCAAAAGCGTACTCACTCGTCTGTTAGTAAGCGTTTACCAACTATAGACCCTTGCAACACCAGGTGCGTCTGTCACACCTTTCACACTCTTCTTGAATATTGGTAGTTACCATCATACTTGGTGGTAGTACTCCATCGCCATGCTATGGTCACATTACAATAGTTTTACTTAACCAAACGCTAAAGCTCAAATTCAAATTCAAAATCATTTATTCAAATAGACCTTCGCAGGCACTTATGAAAAGTCTGACTCTAATACTCTAATACCGGTTCGGAAGGTTGCATTTGCTGAGAAGAGCCGGCAATAAACTCAGCAATTACTCTTTTCAAAACAAGCTTAGATTCATTACATAATATTTACATTCTAATCGCACTGAAAACAATTGCGTGCCCCGGCGCGCTCAAAGCCCATTGAAGGATTCAAACCCGCGACCTTCGTCACTACCACTGCTATCACCTTGTTTTATTTCTAAAGGACTAAAGCAAGAACGCAAATATCCTTTGTAATAAGTAGTCTACTTTATGATAAAGCTTCTTACATCCCACCATAAAGTGCTTAATTCCCTTTATAGGATTTTTTTTTGCAAAATATACTGAACAAAGACCCGCTTTATAGAAGAAAATTATTTGGACAATACAATATTGAATACAAATTTATGCTTTGCGCGATGAAGGCCTAATTATGGCGTTTTTACCATCTGCATCACATGGCATATCCAATGGCATAATCTATCTAAATAAAAATCCTATGGCCAAAGTTTAAAAACACTAACTTTAAGACCATCCTCTGAAGAAGCTCTATTGAAAATCTTGACTCCAACAAACATTCGAGTATCCAAAACGAATCATGCAAATAAGATTCCAAATTCCAATTTCCGACTTTGTAAACTATTTTTGAAACAAACAAATCGGAATGAAACTATCACAATGATATCATGACATAAAATTCTGTAACATGAATTTAGGCTGAAGCTAAATCCAATACAATTTTCATTAAAAATTCTCAGTAAAATTGTACGTAGCAAGGAAATTGAAAAGAAAATAAAAAATCAATACATTTCTGAAGCCTAAAGCTCGGGATTGAATTTTGTAAATTATAACCGGTTTTATTGAACTCGGCAGTTGGAGAACATCTCTTTGATCTGCAATTATTACTGACCGTGGTTACTATCTATTTGGTTTTTATATGGAATCGGCTTCTGCTCATTTTTGGGTTAATCCCGTAGGAGCAATGATGAAGATCAGGGCTTAGCATTTAGAATGCAAACTTTCGATAGGAGTAGGTTTTTATTTTTCTGGTGGTTTTCATTATCAGCTGACCTGTTTGTAATTTTGGTATCTTAATCTGTATTTTTACGCTTCTCTTCATTTAATGGTCCTGGAATATTTGTCACCACGCGGACAATGCGGCGAGCAACCTCTAACCTATCATCGCGTGTGGCTATCATTCAAAACAAAATTTCATTTATAGTTTCCTGCCTGCCTTATAAGAAACCGATAATTTCCCTCCTATATTATTTCTTAGCCAAAAACTGAAAGAAAATCGGCACTATACTTACTTATCCAATAGAGCATTAGAGTATGACAATTCGTAAGTGCCTGAGGCCCACTTGAATGTTTCATTTAATTTCAATAGTTATTCACATTAGAACGTTCGGCGTGTGTGTGCAATCATAAAACTCATGAGTAATGTTCGGTTCGTGACAATATGGGACGTTGCGTTTGGAATGGAAGCTCGATTTCTAATTTAGCTCTTATATGACATCATTTTAAATGCAGCAGCTATTGAGTCAGACTGCTCGGCGCGATAAATGTACAACGCACGTAATATTATCATATGTAGGTAGGTTAGTTATTGTGGCATTGAATTTTAACGTGATTCGTGAGTCAATCAATAGAATTGAATCGTATACAACACATGTTAGAACTTAAAAAAAATAGTAGCATAATCTTATGTCTAGGGAATCCCTAGTAGGGATTCACTAATAAAGTATCTATCTCTCATAAATGCATGGGGGTTTGTAAACTATCTGTAACTGTAAACGAGATTTGGCAATTTTACAAGCTCTCAACTCTAGCATTTGTGGCAGGCCACCATATCAATATTGGAATCCACTTTACATGACAATATGCGCCAAAAGTGAGTTTCTATCGTGGCCGAAGCTGGAACAAATAAAGCTTAGCAAAGAACCAACTTTTAATAGAAATAAAGTAGCCTCCATAAATTTTTCTCCTTTGTTTTACAATTTAACAATCCGTTGTCTCGCGTCCCTAGTCCCGTAACAACATGTGGGAACTGCTATTCAATTGTTTAAAAAAAGAACATTTCACAAGAGCAACTGACCCGCAATCACTTGTTTACGATATCATTATCAATGCTCGAGTCAATGAATTGAAATATCCCGTATAATAGTCTCGGAGCAGATGATAAATCTATATCCGTCGCAGCAGTCGCAGTGAGATCACCGTACAAGTGCGTCGTCAATAAACGACACTTTATGGGCCAAGTGTGGCGGTACGACCCGGTAACGACACGTCTATTTACGACGCCACCGATTAATTCAGTGATTCATTTATAGATTACATAATTCTAAAACTGTACTGCGGTTCACATGTATATTTTGTTCATGTCAACAAGTTGATAAGCAGCCAGAAGGTCCACCTTTATGGGTTATAACCATGAAATTAGCAAATGAAATAATCTTCCTGCTCTTTTTTTTTATACTACGAAGTCGGTTAATAAGCTTACGGCTCACTCGACTGATGGTAAGCCTTATGGACGCTTGCGCTCGCGCGTTACCAACCTTTCCCGCCTCTTCAATGAGCTCCATGTGTGCTCCAGTGACCTTAATCATGCACACAACATAAAGTTATTGCCAGCGGTATACTGTAAGATGGAGAATAATGGAGATACTTCCCCACTTGAGCTGCACTTTGAGCGAAAACGCTATTGTCTACCTCTCTTAATTAAGACATCGTAGTGGTTCCACCACTACGATGGTCTAGAGTGGACTAGCAGACACTCATGCTATCGAATTCAGTCGCTTTGGAATAGCCTCTGTTTCCGAATGAAATTGATCGTTTCGTGACAAAACAAATGTGTGCGGATAGGCCTCTAGGCATTAGTTCGCGAGTGGGACATAATGACTAAAGACCCGTTATACGCTTCATTTGAAAAATGATGAATATAAATATCGTAACGTAATCCTCGATAGTAAAATGCCTCTTATAATACGATGGGTGGCTATATCTAGTAATGGTCGTTAAATAAAATAATATTCCTAATAGATACTTACTCGTTATTATCTTTAGAGATTAATTGTGAAGACAATAACATTAATTCCTGGCGTCAATATTATTTACCAATATTATCAAGAACCTATTATTTTAATAATGTTAATGGTATCTTATACTAGTATTTCGCCCAGAGTGCCTGATCACCGAGGGGCTGATTCCCAATGTAAAACTGAACCGACTTAGACGAAACTACACATAGATGGACCAGAATAGGTATATCTCGGAAAAACATTCACACCATCAGATTCGAGTAAAACCGCAAGCCAGAAGCTAGTATAAGAATAAGGATCTATCTTCAATAATAATACTAATCTGGAGCGGTACGGTAACCAGTGCATTTACCCGTCATGATTGATGATCCTTCAAAACGTCGGGGCAGTGAAAAGCACTCAATTTTTCCTAGTCACGAGATATAAAATGAAATCTCAACTTTGTTAGCATCTAAGTAATAATACCTACTTGCTGTCCCAAGATATTGGACAGTATCAATAATGTATTGTTCTGTAGTAGGGTAGTTGAAATAGGCTCTACGTTTTGGATCTGTATCTCATGCAGGCCGTCTCTTAAATAATAGGCCAAGGGCAATGAAAATGATAAATAATAATGATGAAATTAATACTAATTTTAACATTTAGCACAAATTAACTTAATCTTCTGCAATAAAAATATACTTACGATTTCATTTACATTTCGTTAGCTGCTCAGATGATTTCACTCACCAAAACTACTCTATATTATTGGAAAACTATCTTTAAGTCCTCAGGGCTCAATTTCAGCCCAAACGTGGATGTATCTTATAAATATTCAAAAGATTGTTAAAACAACTCTTTGAAATAGAAAAAACTCTATCAGTTCAGGTGACAAGAAATGCTACGTCGAGTCTCGAAAATTTTCAAAACATGACACCATTATCCATTCCGATTTCAAACACACTTGACCACATTTGTCAACCAACAATAGGCACCGCTTTCAAACTGATTTCAAAGGTTTGGGTGTCTACAATCGAAACGCTATTGATGCTATTAAGTATCTTATTATTGTTTTGGTGTCATATAGGCGTGAAACTCGTGACTGTTTTGCGTAAAGATTAATTCTGTTTGTTGCGAATCGAGAGGCAGGGTTACTGTAAGTGACAGCGCCTCTGTGCGATTCGCAATATTCAATTATAAACAAAGGCATTATCATGAAAAAGATCTAGAATTATTAAGACTAATACTAGAGTAAAAATAGTCTTTAATACATAGTACATACGATTACTCATTGCACATGAATCTCTTATTTGACATAGTTATTCATACGCCAATTTAGCAAATGGGTGATCTATTTTAATTCCCTTTTGTTGCTGACCTCTTTTACGGATCAGAAGCTTTTTAAACGCCTACAATTTATGCTGATGTTTACGACTTAATTTTAATAGGCGCCATGTCAAAACATTTGTGTGTTTTTAGTTAGTGAGTCAACGATTCAAGCTGTTTAAATTGTGTGTTATAAGATTGCATGTTGGACATTTTAATGCGAAAAAACATATAGTTTGTAAAAAAGTTTTATTAGGTCCATTCATGAAAAAAAGATGGTAAAATTATTGTAATGTTTTACCGATACATTATGCGCAATTTTATTACTGAAACATAAAAGTGAGCGAAAACATTAAAAGCTCTATACTTTAGTCAGAAATTCGTTATTATATGATTCCATATGACGATTCTTTTACATGTTTAATATTATTGTGTTTTTCATAAATGGGAATCCTGAAATTTAATTACATTTGTCACATTCATTTCACCAAGTTAAAATGGTAATTAAATTAACTTTAATGGCGCTTTTTCCCACGTTCCAATTGTTGCATTCCATAGAAATTAAATTTTGCATTAATTATATTCATAATATCATGATACATTTTTCACACGTAGCTTTTCGATCCCAAACTATGCAGAGCCTGTACAATGGAAACCAATTGATTAACATAGGTAATAATATATGTATACTTAAATAGAAAGTAACATCCACAAATTATAAAACGTTATAAATATTTAATTCTTCTTCTTCAGTCGGTCCCTCATTTCTGAGGATCGTGCAATGGTCACTGGAATCCCTGAAACGGACAAACTGCCTCCATCAATTCCGGTCCGAAGTAGCCCTCGCCACTTGATAGAATTTAGAAGGCGAGGTGGCTTCTTTCACTTGGTCCGACCATCGTGTTGGCGACCGGTCTCGCGTTCTCTTGCCTTCGGTATTGCCAACAATGACCAGCTTTTCAAGGCTGTCATCCCCTCTTCTCGTTACGGCCGAAATATGAAAGCACGCGTTGCAGACATGTGGTGGACATTCGGGTCTGGGAGAGAATAGATACATTTGTGCGTTTGGCAATCCATGATATTCGTAGGATTCACCTCCAGCACCACATTTCGAATGCATCTATTCTCTGTCTCTCTCTTGCTCGGATTGTCCAATAAATTAACTAATTGTTAAATATTTCATAGAAAAGCGTAAAATTTAACTGCAAACATTCATGTGTCGTATCGTATGTATTCGTAGAAGCCTTTCAGTCAGCTCTGTTATATTTTCGCTGAAAATTTTCATCGTGTTGTTGTTTCGGTTTCATTTCGATAAGAGGTTTTATGAATGACATAACTCGCTTTGGAACATGTTTATATGTTCTTAAATAAATATCGGGACATTTCTCATACACGGTCATCTGATCCCAAACTAAGCAGAGCTAAGAGAAGCTTGTACTATAGAAACAGATATAGACAGATAACTGATATAATACATATACTACTTTTATTTATAAATACATACTTAATATACATAATTACACCCAGACTCAGGACATACAGACATGTTCATGCACACAAATGCATGTCCTGTGCGGGAATCGAACCCACGACCTGCGGCGCGATAGGTGGAGTCTTAACCAACTGCGCCAACTAGCTGGTCAAGAAGTATAAGTAAAAGATAAAAACAATACAGGACTAACCTAACTGCTTGTTAGTACCAAACTATTGATGTTCCGCGGATGTCCCCCTCAATCTAGATACTAAACAACTTCTTTACCAAAATTATGGGTAAATCATTCTACCTCTCATTTGATGAAGTTCTAAGTATCTTTGCATTTGTGACGTAATATTATCAACACTCATTATTGTAATATGTATAGACAAACATAGTTGGTGGTCGCATCTTCATTATGAATGGAAAATGCAGTCTTTATGACGTAATTTATCACCGGATATGATATCGAGTTTATGTTTTGTATTCATGCACATTATACATTGAAGTTATCAATGCACAGTTATTTTGAACACCACTGTAGCATCAACAAGTAGAAAGAAGTTCATAAAAAAAAATTGACAAATTTTCTATCATAATTGTCATATTTAGAGCTGTGATTTAGAGTAAATTAATAATGGCACAACCTTACCATTGGACTGTTTTCCAAAAACTTTAACCGACTTCAAAGTACACTAAGAAGTAATAAAATCCTGATCTGACAATGGGACCAAACGGGAAGTGTACCCTTCCCCACAAAAAAATAATTTTCCAAATCGGTTAATATATGACGGAGTCATTGAATTAGTGTAATAATTCAATGGACGGAGTTATGAGGTAACAAACATAAAAACAAAAAAATTACAACCGAATTGAGAACCTCCTCCTTTTTTTGAAGTCGGTTAAAAAGTGCGGCACGGATAGTCTGTCGCTGCACCTAACCCGTAAACTCGCGAGTTTGCGCGCCCCATAGCTGCATAATAATAATAACAAGGAACTGATATTCAAGTGACCAAAACGACCATATCTATAAATAGATGGGTAGTATTATGTTATTCAATATACAGAGTGGACATTTAAGAAGGGTCAGTAAGATACTACGGATTCATAAAGTAACTAAGGGATAGTCTCGCTTGGCTAGCATTTGCACATTAAAATTTCGCTGGGGTGATTCAAGTCTCTGTTATAAAAATAACGTCTTATAAAAGTAATAAAGGTAGCCTCAGATGGTAGCCCACACATAAAGGCAAGTTTAGTGAAGATAAATCTTTCACAAACATGGTACCTCGATCTGTAAGGGCAACTCTCGACATAGGTATATTGCTCAATTTATGACTGCCACTTATTGCAGCTTACAATAATAACATTTATGATATTGTGACCACATATCATAGTTTTTCGGGACTGTTTACTGTTACATACAAATCCGTCCGTCCGTCTGTCTGTCAGTGGGCCGTATCTCATGAATTTGATTACTTCTTAGTGTAATTTGAAGTCGCTTTACATTTTTTGTAAAACAAATTTGTTTTCAATTATTTTCGATCTGCTGGAAAATTATCTGCTAAGTTCACTAACATAGATACGATTAACGAATACCTACAGCAAAGGGTTTTAAAAAGGGTGTGAAGATAATTTTTCAGTGTCTCTATCAACCGTCTATATACTACGGTAACCGCTTACTATCATCCTGATGCCTATTTGCCTTGGACGTATCAATACGATGTTTGTTAGAAGATCATGCGGTATACTTACCTACGAGCTAAATGGAGGACCAAACCGACTAGCCGAATAGCTGAACAATTGTGGATGAGATTTGGTCGGCGAATTCTAAACGAATTTTCTCCAATTTTCAGTGCGCTCTGTGGAATGTATGCTCAATTTACGTCCACGCCGGCTAAGTTTAAGATTAACTGCTAATGTTTGCTAGGCTACTTGCTAAGTTAGCATCTGAATTTGTGTCCTATTTTGATCTTTTGGGAATTTGTTTAGTAACCAATGAGAGTAACATATTTGCCCTTTCCTTTCCTATTTCGAGGTAAACATTCTAGAACAAATATGTTTAACTTACTGTAACACATTATTTTTCTTTAATTTTTGAGTATTGTACACCCCCGTCTTTTATAGTTTTATTTTTAGTTCTTTTCCATCTAAAGTTAAAGCATTGATATCACTTTTAGTGATAAAGCCGCCAATTGTTACACTTAAACTTTATCATCATTATTTATATCTATTTGTATTAGCTGTAACTGTAAGTTTTCTTTCAGATGTAATAAAATAAACAAATTCTATATTCTAAGAACAAATTAAGATGCGTATCAAAAATTATCTATGTATTCTTAAATTCTGAAGTAGTATACAGTGTCAAATGTAATCAGTGTCTCATATTTGTTATTGTTATACCGACCCCTTTTGACCTCGCATAGTGTAAAAAGCCCTAGACCAAAATAAACCACATTGTGATAAGATGATTGAAGATTCTTATGTTGACCTGAATAATCTTAAAAAATTTCGACTCTCAAAATTGTTCAATGAGTGCGTAAATCGGTTTATTTTGATGTCTCAGGGGGCCTACCCCCATCTTTTACAAAACAACCTTATTGCAATACTGTTTTGTTTCCAGCATATAATAACCTTATTTATATTCGTACCATGACCTCTACCAAACACTATTGTTATATGATTGTTATATTGCTGCTAAGAACGAATGATTTTTGAGAATTTGTCTATGGGCTCATTAAAGATGAAAAGAAATAACGCTATGGGCCTAAGCAACTTTCTCTCTCTTAACAATTCTCATCTCTGTCACTCATCCATACTCTCTCGCTCTTTCAAACAACCTTATTCTTCTTTTCGTACCATGATGTCCCTATAACAAGCTTATTTTATGCATGAAAACAACCTTGTTTATTTACCATAATGGTTCATTCAATTCGTACCATGAGCTATTTTTTATAAGCTTTTGACAATTAACATTATTGTTTTAATGTCAAATTTAGCAATCTTATATACGTTGTATTTACAAGCTGAAAATAACATTGTTTTCCAAATGTATGTTATAAAAATCTATTATAGTGTCATATAAAGTAATTATATCGAATTTATTTACTTATAGAATGAATATATCGGGATTGCGAGATTAGATATCATCCCAAAATAATATAACCGATTGTTTATAAAGTTTTTAATTGCACTTGTCGTTCACTACACAACTATGCATCTACGTTAGTAATATCGATCCCTCGACCCTTAGCCTTAGATTTATTTAGATGAAGTGGAGCTTTAAATAGCGTGTTTATATATTTAGTGACTTTTCATTTAGGTACCTACCCACTATTAATATCCTGTTTTCATTATAACCAACGTACATCGAATAACCCCAGATTAATCCATAAAGTTAACTTTCCTGCAGTGTTAGTACACAGAGTAGTCCCTGTGTTCCTGGAATCCAAACTACCTAGATTCTCTGGCAAATTTTCTAAAATTGGTCGTAACCTACATTAGCCTGGATGGAATATATTATTGTCAACAGACGGACAGACGACAGAATTATAATAATCTATAAAGATAATCATTTTAACCATCTAATGTAGTAAAATATTAATTAGGTATTATATATTTGCATTGAAAACTCAACTCACAACAATCTGCTATACTGTTGCAGAGCAGATGTAACCGTGCGGGAAATTCTAAAATACACATCCATTGGACCTAACTTTCTGTAGCCTTTGTGGCTGTGGATAGAACCGTGGGGGTCTGAAGCTCGCTGATTTGCTCACACATTATCAAAACCACGGCAAACCGGTTGGTGGGGAGCTTTTTGTGACAACGCATTAGCTTGGCTATCCAAAGAGGAAACACTGCCAATAACGAGCTTGAACCTGGAACCTTGTCGATGATCGACAACAGCGGCAAATATTTATATACCTACATACACATAATATGTTTAATTCCAAGACCTGCAACTACATTAGCTTTCCCGTCAATAACACAATGAATAAAAACACGAAAGTATTTTGTACCTACATTCTTTATTCACATAAGTTTAATGAGAGTAAGATAATTATACACAATATAAGTATGGCATTAAACAATCTTGCAGATACAGATTCAAACTTTATTTCAGCGTTTATAGGTTCTTAGACTTCACTTTAGACCAGCCTCTCCATATCTACGTACACTTTTTTGAAAGTACTCCTTCGCTTGTAGATATCGATTGAAGGCGGTATTTTTGGTCTGTTTGTATTTAACCATTTCTACCTGCTGACTGGATCTCTGGCGAACTCTTCGGCTACAACTCTACAAAATGAATTGCAACATTTGTGCAACTTACAAATGTTTATAAACATGACATCTTAAATTTCATGCACTGAATATTACTGTCGAATATACTATTAAGATGTTTCCATATTGATTGCACTTTGTTTGTTAAATTACATAAACAAATATATTTATTAGTAAATATCTTGGATATCTTTATTAGACATTTGAGTATGACAAGAATGACAGGTAAATATTTTGTTCCGATTCATTTCATTTGATAATCTAGAGTCGGCAGTCTATATATTTTTTCAATTAATTTCCTTACTCTTCATAATAACATTTTAAAATATTTGTATGCATTTTATAGAAATTACTTGAAAATATTTTATTCTTTTAGTTACTTATACTTTACAATTAGTTTAATTTAATACTTTGCTAAAAGATGAAGAACCTCAAATCATTTCGGTCCAACGTGTGAAAGAAATGGCACTATACAGTTAATATATCGTTATTTCTTTTTATCTTTTATCAGGTTGTAGCAAGCCATAGACAAATTCTTACAAATCATTCATTCTTTCTCGGCACTTAGCAATGTTATATCAATGTTGAACGATTGAGCTCATGGTACGAATCAAAGTAATATTATTATAAGGTGAAAACAAAACAGTCTGGCAATAAGGTTATTTTGTGAGAGAAGATGATGGCCCTATAGGATGGAACGGGACAAAAAAAAATACTTGTCAATTGTGACGCACGAATTTTGAAACTCAATGTGCCCTGTTGCACTACATATTTTGAAATAATACAAATATTTATTTTATGTATATCGACTTTTATATTACTTGAATTGATATTACTTAGGTCAATATGAAAACAAGGCAAGGGGGCGCCGTTCAATAGTGATATTCAGTGAATGAAATTTAATATGGCATGGTTACAAACAGAAGTAATTCAAGTATTATTTTATTCATTTTGCAGTGAAGAATTCGCCGGAATTCAAAGTTACTACTCTAAGAAATGTGCTGGAGAGAAATAGGTACCTAATCCTCAACTAGAAAAGCAATGGAGCACTTCTTGGTCATTACAAAAACTGAGACAAAGTTCATACATAAATATATACCTAGGTAGGTTTATATTTATGTATGGCACTTCAGTCTTAATACCTATAGTCTAGGCAGGTACCTATTGTCTTTAAATTATATGAATAAAGAATTTACCACAGGAATCAACACATATTTTTATTTATTACCTTTTGTCAGGAATGCTACTGTAGTTGCAGGTCATACAATGAAACATTATGTTTATTTAGGTATATAAACGTTTATGAATACAGTACAATCACAGTAAAGCTTAATCTATACGATATTAAATATTTACAACAAATAAATGAAATACAATCTAGCAATCGTATAGAAATTTTCCTCTAGGCTGCCGTAGATTATCGGCAAGGTTCCCAACAGGCTAGCCAAGCTAATGCGTTGGCGGAAAAAGCTCCCCGCCCGAGGCCTCGATTATTTTGGTGACAATATGCGAGCGACTCGGTGAGCTTCAAACCCATACGGTCGTATGGTTTCGATAGCAAATGGCATTTTGGTCCATTGCATGCGAAAGTGTTGATTCCTCACGTAGCATAGATGCATACCACGTCGCTTTCGTGTATCTATTATTGGCTTCTTTGGTATTTGCTTCCAAAAACACAAATAGTTCATATTCATTTGCCATCTTGAAATGCTAGATGGCAAAAGCTAGAAGGCTAGAGATACACAATTAATTCGATAAGTTAAATAAATACGATCTACTGACTTTATATCACTATAATAATAGATATTTTTATCATAAATTTGGATAATTCGTCGCGTATATAATGTTATATTTTGATTGATATATGCAATTGACATAAAAACCATAATGCTAGTTGTCAAAAGACACATCATGGTACGATTTGAATGAACGATTAGAGGTGACGTCATCAAACCTGCTAACAAAACAATATTGTTTTATGCCTATAATAAGCTTATTTTTAAGGATGTCATGGTACGAAAACGCAAAATAAGGTTATTTTAACCTTGTTTTAAGAGCTTGTGGTAGGCCCCCAGTACGAATGAAATATCTTTACCCTCGAATCTTTTTGACGTTCTTTGAACTCGTTTTCCTTGATTGATTCAAATTGTAGGTATTTATAATGATACTAGCTGCCGGCGCGACTTCGTTCGCGTAATACTCTACCCTACATTTAAACCTTCCCCGGACTTTCACGAATATTTAAAACCCAAAATTAGCCAAATCGGTCCAGCCGTTCTCGAGTTTTAGCGAGACTAACGAACAGCAATTCATTTTTATATATATAGATTGTTATTAATAGATTTCCGAAGCTTCTTGCGAACCGAGCATGAGCCGAGCCACGAACGAATAGGATTTGTTCGTTGCTCGCATTGTCAAGTGTGTTACAACGAGCTTACAACGAACGCGATGCGAATCCCTGTGTTCGTGAAAAAACTGAAAATAGGGCGGAGCGCAGTCGAGCGCGAGCCAAACGCTCGTTCGTGGCTCGGCTCGTGCTCGGTTCGCGTAGCTTGGACGCATCACGGTAGCTCTATGAAATCAATAGAAGAATTACGTACATCATTTACGCCCTATACCTTTTGTATTTTTTACTTATTTTACAATAATAAATCAACATCCTACGACTTCTGTGTTCCATACAAAGAAACGAGTCTTGAGACTAAAAAAAAATTCTTTAGGAATAATAAAACTCCGGAAACTCGAGAGCATTATAACATTGAGGTAGTAAACTATAAGTAGCCTAGCACCATACGATTACTTATCTAATCTCACGTTCTTGAGTCTTTCCTGTCACGAAGTACTTGAATACCATTTGAATAGACTTTTAATAAAACTTTTAATGGTGGTGCACTTATTTAGTCGTTGGATTAACTATGTTCGTACCGTATGCTTTTTAAGACGACCATTTTATTGTTTGATGCATTTACTATGCATTCACAATTAGTGATGTGCCGATGAGTCAGATAATATGCGGCACACAGGGGGAGCAGATACATTATTTATTTCTAAAATTATACCAAAAAGCATACGGCCCGCCTGATGGTAAGCGGTTACCGTAGCCATATTGACGCTTGCAACACACGCACGAGGAATCACTCACAATACATTACTTAAAAACTAGTTGATTTATTTGTTTTCTTGTTGAGTTTAATTTCAGTAGGTACTTACATATTTTCGTACATTTCCAAAAAAAAAAAAGATTTTTTGCACTTTGTGATTGCTACCAGTTTGCGACAGACGGAGAAAAGCTCTATATCTATATATATGAGAGATATTATTTATTAATTCAGTATAATATTGTAACTCTTATATTTTTCACGTTATTAGAATTTCCAGCCTGTATGAATTTTTTTACAATATTTTATGGTAGTTCCCATTTAGCCATACAAATTATATCCGAGATATGTTTTGTCTTTCCATCCTTTTATTATAAGTATTTCACAAAAATAAAAACGAAAAACAATAAAGTTGTAAAAAAATATTGTAAAAATAAAACCACTCCCAATGTGTCTACAGAACAACGATGAGTAAGCTGTGACATAATGACAACAGTTATAAAGTCACCATGAGAATACAATTAATATTTGGATCCAACATTGCACCAATGACTCATCCTAGGTTTGTTACCAAATTCGGAGGTAACATATATTGGTGCGTCCATGCTACGCGAATCGAGTACGAGCCGAGCCACGAACGAGGACACTGCGAGCACGATTCGCGTAGCGTAAAAAAAGGATGAAATTCTCAATTGGGTTGTTTTTTTTTTATGTTTGGTACCTCATAACTCCGTCATTTATTAACCGATTTGGAAAAATCTTTTTTCGTCTCGACACTTCTCGATTTTAAAAAGTTTTTTTAAAGTCCCTGTACTAAAATGTAGTAACAAACAATCGTACCAAATTATTCTATTGTCATCGGTCAGTGTGCAAAGTTTCAGTTTAATCGGTTTGAAGTCGATGAAAATTACGTTTGAAGATTCCATTACATACAGGTGAAGCTAATATAAGCTTGTTAAAAATTCTTTATATCAGAAATAGATTATAATTTCGTGGTTATTATAAATAAGCTAGTGTTTATTTTTATTTTTCTCTTTATTTTTCTATGGCAAAAACTATTCTCGGCCTGCGCCCAGCAACTCCCCATCATCGCAATCGCATGAATGGTATATGAAAGCAGATGAAAGCATACATTACGAATATACAAACATACATTTTTAAATAATATATTATAAGTCACTAAAAACCAGCTAAAATTGCCAAAAAAATAGGATTATCGTAAATAAAGCCGTTTCAGTTCCGAGGCCAAGCTCAAGTACTTTTACGAATACAGCAAACGTTGAATTCGGCAAAGCCAAATTTATTTTAGGTCGGCCGTATTCTCTTGGGTCCGAAAAATTGGATTGTATCCTAAGAAAAAACCCACTCGAAGGAACACGGTATATTCAAGAATTTACAAATTAGCAACACAAACCAAAAAGCCTTGGCAAATATATCTTACTTGTTTACGCCTAGGCGTATAGATAGGTAGCCAAGACAATTAAGCCTTTAGTGCTCGTAATACCTATTGAAACACACGGGCCAGTGTAACAGCCGATCCCGACATTATTTCAACTGTTCTCGCCTGTCTTTGATGTAAAATTTATTTTATCTACGAAATGGTACAGATCACAGATTTAGGTCTCAAGGAAAAGGAATCAATAATTGAGTGAAGTCTCAAGAGTAGATTGGGTTAATCAAAAATAAACCTAATTTCATTGGTGCAAGAGTCCATTGGTGCAGGATCCAATTTTTTTTTTTTATATTGACTCAAAACTTCACTTGAGCATTGATTGACGTTCTAGAATATGGTTCTTAGAAGTAGGCCAGTATACCTCTTATTCATTATGTATGAAACCGTCCGTGCCATTTGTCCTACCTACGACGAAATTAAACATCTATCATGAAGAGTTCTTCAGTTGAAAATGGCACAATCTGGCATTGTTATGTTGTTAACAAGACTCTCACGCACACATAGATCACAAACTTTACACATTACCACATGCATTTGTTGAACAACTTGCTCTTCTTCTTTGTTTTAAGTTTGGCAACGAAATCCAAATTAGGACGTATTTCTGCCAGTGTCGAGTTATATTACAATTTCAGTCACCGTCTATAAAAGTCATATTTTACTACAATGACCACTCATTGAACTAAAACTCTTCACGGACTTTTTGAGACAACTTGAAACTTCACTGGTGCACATGGATTAATCTTTATTGGATAAAATACCACCGATAATATGCAATACACGAATTTATGAAAATAAAAACGAAAAAGCAACGTCACTCTGCAAGTTCCCGCCAAAAAGTCGAACGACTTGCTCTATCTAGTCTTCTCTTATTCTGTGGACTATCTAAGCACAATTAATTGATGCACTTCCCTTGTGAATTTCGAGCGTTTCACTATGAAGCCGTATTTATTTGTTCACGATTTTGAGAACTTGCCAAATTGCCCTTGAGTATTACGAATAAACTATTAATGTATTGTATCGTAATAAACATAGAGTTCTAAATGTAGTATAAATAGGTATTGTTTATATAATTATTCATGCATTATGTCTCATTTTCATTCGCAACTCTCAAACCGCAAAGACTGCGAATCTAATGTATTTTTACATATTACTATGAACGCTGAGATCATCTATTTTGCTGTAACTGACTCTATATTTGAATTAGAATGCTATGCTAGCTACGACAGAATAAACAGGAGTTTTCAGAGCAAATGCGTAGAAAAGCCATCTAAAGTTATTCTGGACGTTAAACGAAAGCACATTTTATATGATACTTGCTGTCCACGAATGGTTTTACGCGCGTTCTTTATGCTTTACGTATGTCCTTCTCCATACCACAGAGGATTGAAGGGAATCAATCCTCTGTGTCCATATCCATACCATAGTCTTGGAAACGTAACAAATAGACTGGCAGGCATGGTTTCGTATCTATAATATATGATACAATACTTTTCATTTCAAGAGCTTAAAGTTAGATTTCGCCTAAAAATGCGAAGAGCCAATCTAGCAGCTTCGGATGACAGATGACAACATCACACCATAGAGGAAATTTCCCTTTAGATTGATAATATCACAGAGAAAAGAAATATAATCTCTTTTCCATGGATAATATCGAGTAATCAAATTCCGCAACTACCGTAACAGAGGATAGATGACTAAAAATATCTATTTAGTCCGTCTTTTACATGATCAAAAAATATTAAGACATCGAGTGTTGAAGTTCCGCGTGACGTCGACGACACGACCGCGACGTCGACTCACGAGCCCCGACTCCCGAACATTTACTCGCTTTATCTTTGTAAATTTTTAATGATTTGGTAAAGCAAAAAATACGTGTCCAATATTTTTTGTTTTTTTTTTTTTTTTTTACTGTGTATAGGCCTGTGTTTGACCACAATCTCACTATAGTAAGTAATAATGTGGTCGAAGGTGGTAAGCACACAAAGCCTAGAAGGAACTGGCTCTCCAGTGCAGCTGACGGAACACACCGATAGATGCTTGGCGACAGATTTTCAACTTGAGGGTGGTAGCCAGCCAGACGGGTACTACAAAGTACCCTACCACCGTGCTATGGTTTCCTCACGATGTTTTCCTTCACCGAAAACTCAAGCTCATTGTAGGATTCGAACCCGGGACCTTCGTCTCGGTATCCGACGTCACTACCACTGAGCTATCATCGCCTTGAAATTAGATTATCTAACTGACGGATTAATTAGAATTATTTTTTTATTTTTTACCTAGGAATCATCCCATATAAATGTTTAGTGTATCCTTGACTAAGCCAATTTGAGCGGATTCGTGACTCAGCCATAATTAGAATAGATTTCAAACAAAATGAACGTCATTTCGCTTTACCAAACTTAGCAGACCTTCTATTATGGAAACCAGATAAAATATAGCTTAAACAACTTTTTTATATTATATAGATATAACACCTGGGTTGTTATATCTATACCTGAGTCTATACTCAGGACAAATATACATGTTCAATTAAACCACAAGAGTGGAGTTAGGAATTCTTTGTCTAAAACGAACTAAAGTTTAGCTCAGTTTAGCTTAGACCCATCGGGGCGTTAAAAGTAAGTAGTGCAATGCCGCAATGCGTCTGCTACATTCATGTGGTTAGTAAATTACAACCCTCAGGCATATGGCTAGTTATTCTATGTCTCAAGCCACAGAATTACATGTAAGGAGCGCTCCATACATTATAGAACAGATTGAGAGTCTTTTAGAACCGTAACCCATGTTACACTTTATCTAATTAACTTGTTAATTTGACATAATATGACGTATAATAATAATAATACATAATAATGTTAGTTCAAACTCAGGTAAGTTATTAAGATTAACCCAGTTATTACTTGTATGTGAGATAATATGAACATCCCCTAGAAATTACTATCAACCACACTATTAGCTCTTGCTTGCCTTAAAGTTATCTAAGATAGAACTGTCCTGAATAGCAATTAGTTTACTGCAACCTGGTATAAGATAGAGGTAATTAGAAGCAAACCCTACTTCAGAATAAGTGTGAGAACAGGATCCGCAACGTGCTAGTAATACCCCTGGGCCAGTAGACAAGATGGTTATCGACAATCGTCATCGACAGTAAACGATCAACCTTTGTATGGGATTGACATTTCAAATCGAAATATCACGTGATTTTTAACAATCTCTTGGTGTTTTCTCTCTTGGGGCTGGTGTTGCATGCGTCTATATCTACTACGGTAACCGCATACCATCAGATGGACCGTATGCTTCGATACTACCTTAGTAGTATAAAAAAAACTTTATTCTTACTTGAAACTCATTGAAACTTACTAAGGTCAACCCGGGTTATCTAAATAACTTAAGAGTTAATTACTTACCTGAGGTTTAAATATATCAATAATGTCAATTCAATCCCAGGCATGCAACTAACTGTTGACTTACAACTTGACGCAAGTGGGCCTTAAAACTTTACTCCGGGTCAATCTGATACCACCTCTGATTAAAGATACAAGATAAGGGATTAAATTATGTCGTATGTGGAGAGCTATTTAATTTTGTGATAAAACTTAAAGCCGTATGTAATGTTATCTTTGATCGGAGCACTCCACCACTTATTGTGTCAATAATTGAAAATAGAATAAGCCTGCCACAACGAACTTTAGACAGGTTTGCCTACACAGATACTATATCTAGAACGATGCAGTAATGTTGACTTTGGAGTGTCCTTCATACACTTTGCCAATGGTTATGTAAATGATTTCCGTCGGGCGGACGGTCACAAATCTATGGCCAATACGAATATTGAATAATTTACAAAGATCTATAGAAGTGTGACATTTATAAATTAAGGAAATTGTAGTTACTACTCTTTTATAGTAGTCAAATAAGCTATTGAAACCTTTACTAACAATAAAGAAGAATTTCTATGAAGTAGGTTGCACTAATGTATGGAATTATTTTTGCGATTGGCAAATTAATTTGCGTTAAATAGCCCATTTACTGAGGAAGGTTATATGATACAACAACACTTTTAAACACGGCTAATTAGCCTTAATGAAAACAAACAATAAATGTAAAATAAATAATAATATGAGAAAAATACTGATTACGAAAAGAGGCTAAATGTGGTGACTGAAAAGATTCTGGAAATAAGGCATGAAGGTTTGCAATAATCTTACCTAAAAACTAAAATTGATCATTTTATCTCTATCTTGATCAAGTTACACATAATAATTTGACAAGTTGGATTAAGTTTGAGCTATGGTCGAACGCTCCTAAAACGCTCTATCATATTGCTGTCAAATAACAAACACAAAATCCAAACAATCTAAATAAAACAATAGTGATACCAATATCCAAAGACAAAGTGCCGCCCCTAACGGTCATGTCCAAAGTTCCAAGTTTGAAAATTACAACCCTTTGTGGAGAGATTTATTCAAATCCGTTCGGCCATTTTGGAGTTTCGACTTTTTAGGGAAGGTTGTCCTTAGGGATAATATAGACCTATCCTAACTTTTACAATATTGTAGATAAGAGCGTGACCGTTGTATGTCTATCTCATTTGCACATTATTATAACTCTTACTCGAAACTTGAAAGAGTACCTTCATCTGGATGAAGATTATTATAGTATTTTATTAATATCTCGTTTGAAATCGTCGAAATTAATATAAATGAGTTACTTGGGAAAATGGAGAAAACAGAGGCTTACAATTTCGTCTCGTCGGAAACTTTAATGTTTCGCAGCATATTGAAATATTCTGGTTTAACTCATAAAGTAATATATATGATTGTAATATGTTAAATTCAAATTATTTTACATTTTAGTAGTAATTCTTAAAGTCGATGTACTAATCCTTCATAACATGATACTTAAATTGTTTGGTATTGAAATATGCCTATTAAATATGAGTATTCTGAAGATAATTCTGCTAATGCTAGAAAATTTGTCGCACTTTCTAATAAATGAACATTAACAGAAGCAGTATAAAAAATACATCCAATAAATAATAGAATAAAAGATCAGATTGATTTCGCATTATAAATAGCAAAAGTGCCTTATTTTTTGCTACCTAAATCATTATGAATTTTGGCAAGTAATAGCCTACGGCATGGGGTGGCATCATATGCTACTTTTATCGGGAACGTGGGTGAGGACGCCGGCAGAAACTAGTAAAATAAGTCGGAAGCAATGAGTCTTTATGATAAAGTAATCAATAAGCCATAGAATAATTGCAATAAGCCTTTACCACCGATAGCAAGTTTTTTTTGCAATGTAATAAGGATTACATTTACAATAATAACAAAACTCCTGTTGACACCCTGCAGGTGCCTCCGATACAATAAGCTGGCTTTCCTCGCACCCACAAGGAATGTTCACGAATTTAATTTAAAACTTTCGTATTTTTATAAAACTCAAAAGTATATTGGATAACTTGGTAAAGTATGACTGGAATAGTTGAAATCCTTTGAGCGTCGCGACAGAATTCATCTTCTCAATACTGGCTGTCACCCGCGGATTTTGCCGCGTTCTCAGGATGAAAAGCAGGCTTTAGCAAGGACATATAATTTATTATGTGGGAAGGACAAGGATCATGTAGCTTCCTAATTCCAATTAGTGAAAGAAGTTTCAGAATCGGATCTGTATTTCGGAGATTACAAACTTTACCTCTTTATAATATTAGATCCCACATTTTAATAAGAAAAATAAAAGAATAGAACGTACTTCCACAAAATAAAGGAGAAAGAAATTAAAAGAACCGCAGATATAGATAATCCTCCGTGGATAATCCTCTCATCGCGCCCAAAGAAGTTTCACTTCAAAAAGCTGTTCCTATTAATCCCCGGCCGTTATTACGTAAGCTAGTCCACTTCCACAGTTTAAAAAAAAAAAACACTGAAAACTATCAGAATGGAACACAATTGTAATAGCAGATTTGGGTCCAGCTATCAGTCAGTCTCAAACTCATCAGACGAGCCATAACCACGACCACTCCGCCCGGAGTGTACGACTGAGAAGAAGAATCAGAAAGTCAGTCAGTTTCTCTTTATAAAAAAAATGTATGAAGAAGATGATGGAAACTTGAGCAAAGATAATACTTGCTCCAGAAGAAGAAGAACAAAATAATTCAATAATATCATATTTACAAGTAAAAAAGTTGTGCCGGATCGCTGCCCTGTGTGAACGTGCCAAGAAGGCTGGCGGCATTGCCACATTGAATGGCAATACTGATCCGTAGTCCTAGATAGACACCAGCCTTCCTGTCACGTGAGGTCTCAATAAGGCGCCGGGTCTGAGGTAAATAATTAGGCTCCGAAATATATTTTCCACGAATCGTAACATAGCAACGAATTTCATATGCGCGGTTAAACTCTTTTTTTGTTTTTTTTTTATTGATTATTCATTCATGAATGTATACGGTATTCATCTGCCGTGAAATGTCATAACAAAATGTTCGCACTGTGCGGTTTCAAGGAAGCTTCCTCCTTGGACGCCTAAGTTAACTCACTCAAAATAAATCTACGTATAGCATTATTATGAATACAACAAAAGTATATCCTAGATAAAGCCCGTGGAACAGGAATAACTACATATTACACTAATATATTCGTGAGACTATTTGCCTTCCCTAGTGGGTAGCATTTAATCTGGTCTTATTGTGATCTATATGGCCTGTCTACAGATAAATCTACGGTTAAAGAATTTATTTTTCTCAAAAGAATTTACAAAATTCACTTATAGAAGTTACACATTCTATTTATTAATAACAACCATAACAATCAATAAAACCTTAAATCTAAATAAGATGAAAAAAATTACAGATGAAATAGAGTAAAACATAAAATTAAGTAATTTTAAAGTGCCGGTAAGCGTAGTGTTGAAAACTAC
The DNA here is from genome assembly GCA_947623365.1 of Achlya flavicornis. Taxonomy (NCBI): domain Eukaryota; kingdom Metazoa; phylum Arthropoda; class Insecta; order Lepidoptera; family Drepanidae; genus Achlya; species Achlya flavicornis. The sequence goes on along the minus strand of OX392482.1, from coordinate 3,738,890 downwards.
TTACCCAAAAATCTAGTTATGACGACTGAATAAAATCCGGTCTGTGTGCGTTTTAGCCGCGCACCTGGTTAGTTGTCCTCATATGTCTAATACATACTGATATTAAGGTTTTCATAAAAAATATAATGCTTGATTTTGACTGTAATATCAACGCGGAAAGAGATGATGTGATCGAAGGTGGTAAGCACACAAATACTGTAAAGGAACTATCGAGTGCAGATTCCTAAAACAGTAGTTAATGGTGACACCAATAGGAGATCAGTGGTATAGGTTCCTCACGTTATTTTCCGTTTCCGAAAGGTCAAAGGTTTCAAATTCTTCATGCTATCGATCCACCATCTTCGCTATGGAATCTGAATATTGAACATCCAACCCTACATCCATCATAAGTGTCAAAAACGTTTATAAATCACCCTAAGAACTAAAATAAAAAGGGCGCTTAATGAGATACATAAAACAAGAATGAGCGAATGTTAACAATGAATGAGACACTAACACGTGTCCTAACTTCAGAAAGCAATTGGTTCCAAAGATTTAGCTCTAGCCCAAGACGACGTTGTAAGCCAATTTCCTTAGCGACAAAGACAAATGGCCTGTAAGTTTTATTGCCCAACATCTTAGGAGACTTCAGACTGTAAATATAATTTTATATTTACAGTCGCACTATATCAAAAAGGAAATATTTACAAACTTATTTATTTACTTATATTACAATGATCATAAACCTAAAGTGAAACCTACTATGAAAAAAAATACCAGAAAGAATTAGCAGACGAACACATACCAAGACTTATCATATGCATATTGCTATGTACAATACATAGCTGTAATAACTATAGTTACGGTTGTCTCGCCAACTGTACGGTTATTGCAGACTAACTTGGGTAGGTATTCAGTATTAGCCGGGTTTTATTGCTCTGGGCCTATGTGCCGGCACTCTCTGTATGGTACAGTGAATACTATAAATAAACAGAATTATTTCAAATATTATTTATTGGGTGTCAAATTATAGCGCGTTTTGGGTCCCGTACCCAAAGGGACCCTATTACTAAGCCTCCGCTGTCCGTCCGTCTGTCAGTCGGCTGTATCTTAGTAACCCTTCATTTGGACATCACACATTTTATTCCGGCTCTGCTGGGTAAAAGCAACCTTCGGAACAAAAAAAAGACGTGTTTAAATATAAAAAAAAAGTAAAGTAAAGTTAAGTAATTTAGTTATTGTTGTTGGTAGTTAAGTTATTGATGTATGGGGAATCCTCTAAGCATACTTGGGAGACGTCTTCATGAATGACTGAATATTCTCGACTGACATAAAGCACAGAGATCTGTGCATACAAACTGTTGGTGACCGTCTAGGTTACGTTCGAGACCTTTATAGCTATTTTACAACCTTGGCCCATAAATTAGGAATAACGGCAATATAACTTATTTACTTTACTCATATAAAATTCCCATCGATTTCACATAAATCTATAAATATTAAGTTAAAGATCCTATCGCTTAAGTAAGTAAAATATTGACTTTAAGCTTTAAGAGTTTTAAAAGAGTTAAGTTAGCAAGCTTAGTTCTATGCTTTTATTTAAGTTTCAAGTAAATTAAAGCTTCTATTTTTCTTTGAAGTTTCTCGTTTCTTATCGAATGAGTTTAATTGAAATTGCTATGTCGGGTTATTTAAAAGGAGTCGGGGAAAATTGGCCTAGAAATTTGATTGGAAGCTTTTCTTCTACTTACAATACCATTATAGTAACAAATTTTAAATTCAATTCAATCCAGAAACTTCTTTGAAATGGAATGTTCAAAAATATAAATTTCAATTTCAATACAAACTCACACTAAATCTGAAACTGGTGATAAAAAATTCCATTTAGAAAAGTGATGCCATTTCAATTTGTGTCGGAAGTGAAAAATAAATCGCAGGTACGATATTGCTCCACGTCGTCGGGGTAACTCGATATTGGTGTCCTGCGCTTCGGGGCATAGATTGCCTGAAATTTCCACATTATCGCCAACGACATTCTACAATGTAGTGACATTTTTGTGGACTATATAATTTTGTTTATCTATAGTACCTACATTTTGATCATCTCTTGACTTTGTTTGTTATATTTCTCACATTTCAATTATTAATTGAATTTATTCAATACTTAAAAAAGTTAAATAAAAGTATCAAGAAATTATTATCTGATCTTATTATTTTAGAACTAGATTAATAATATATTTTGCAGATTATGAGAGCATTTTATACGATTCTGATTCAATTAAACTATCTCTCAAGATTAATGAATGGCTATCAAAATATTTGCCCCAAAACCAAACATTTGATCTTTATGGATTCTTAAATTAAGTCATATTTATGAAAGGGCGCTTTTATAATAGAATAAAATATGATTTTATGTCATAAATGTTGTATTAGATGGAAGGTTCCACTAATTACTTCATATATGTAATGCCAAAAAGAAAGACGGTCCATCGGCGATAGACTCCCAGACATTATTGAACTCCTCAGTTTCAATATCTAGTCATAAAACCCTCTATAATTAATCATATCTTTGGCACATAATAGTGTCTATTCTTATTGCTTTATTGCTGCTGGTTCTATAGAAATTGTAATGCTTAAGTACAGTCATCTTTTCAAAATTTCCCGAAGTGTCTTCTACGAGTAATTTAATGTTTATGTCCCCAATGTTTGTTAGTACCTTAGTTTCTCCTTAAAACACTTGAAAACCAGTTAAATTCACTATAAATGATGTTCTAGTGATTCATCATGTAAAAGCCGACACCTACGCACTACGCAGTGCAGACGAACATTTTCACACATTTCATCGTAAATCATTGAACTTTATAGAGGTTGTATAAACAAATTTTTAGACGAAAATGACTCATGTAAGTCTAATTCAGTTATTGACCGAGCGAATACGAAGCGTCTCCTTTTCAGCTTGGGCAATAATGATTTCGCGTGTCTGTCCCTATTCTTTAAATGTCTGTGGTCTGTCCTGATGTTCGGATGTCCGGCTGTTCTCTTCTACAGGTCGCATTTCTCAACCAATTCTCGGAGAATTCGTTCAGGTTCCGTTAATTAATGTTAATTATATGGTTTTTTTTCAAAGGGAAGCCATTTGTTAATTTTCCGATAACCGAATCGATAAGAACAAATTCCATATAATTATCGAGGCTCGCGATGTCTACAGCTCACAGAGCCAGTAAATAATGGGATCACGTTTTAACGTTGTCACGCTGGGTATTTTTCATTCATTCTATGAACCAGAATGATGTCAGACAGTAAGCTTATTTAGATTAGTGTTTAGAATCAACCAATATAGGATTCAGTAGCAATGGACAATTGTTTTAAATTTGAAGAATGAAGTCTAGTGGAAGTGAAGAATAGATCTAATGCAAAAGAGAAGTTTGGTACAACTGTGGTAGGTAGAACTTCAGTAAATGCGTGATCGTCATAAGTGCCCTTTTGGGGCCTAAATTGAATAAATGGCTTGGACTTTGATAATTAGTACGATATAGTTACAAGATAGATTTGGCGAAGGCGTTCGATCGGGTCTGGCACAGGGGTCTTCTAGCGAAGTTACCAGCATACGGGCTTCTCGAGGGATTATGCTAATGGGTCGCCAGCTTTCTGTCCAGTAGATGCATTGTCGATGTCGTCGACGGTAGCTGCTCCGATAGCATGGACATTAATGCTGGCGTCCTGCAAGGCTCTGTGCTGACCCCAACACAGTTCCTTTTGCATATAAATGATATGCTGTCTGTATACACTAACTAGTGTCTCCGATTGGGGCCGACTAAAACTAATCCATTTTTAACCCACCAAGACTCAAGCCTGCGCGTTCACCGCTAAGAAAACCCCATGGTCTATGGCTCCACAATTTCAGAACACCTCCTTGAACGAACAAAGCATCGGGATCCTTGGCGTTGATTTCAAGCGTGGACGTACTTAACGAGCCTACAACGAGCGCGATGCGAATCCCTGTGTTCGAATACTGACAATCGGGCGGAGCGCAGTCGAGCACGCTACGAATGCTCGTTCGAGGCTCGCAAGCTCGTCCACGCTACGCGAATCGTGCTCGCAGTGTGCTCGTTCGTGGCTCGGCCGTGCTCGGTTCGCCAAGCATGGACGCACCATTAGAAGTGTTACACAAAATATACATCATTCTGTCAAGTACTGTAAGTAAGTACCTTCTAATTTTAAATAATCATAATAGCTTTCATTAGCTACCAGTGGAGGGACTAATTTTTAAACTAGGTCATAAATCATCTTCATCTGACATAAGGGAGATAGGGTAGTTGTTGTTGATACTGCAAAACGCCAAACCTAGCAATTTGATAAAGATTTAACTGAAATGCGCAAACAACCTAAAATAGACCCTATTTGTATACAAACTGAACTGCTATTAAAATACTAAGAAACTAAAAGGCAAAATGTGATCAGAATTGTTTGTTTAGCAATTTCTAGGTCTACAAACATAACAATCACAGAACCAACAGTCTTATCTCCTAGAAAAAGTATTACTACTGAATGTATATAATAAAAGGCGACAAACAACGGTCATAGAGGGATATCGGGCGAACTAAAAGCCCTTGAACAACTTCTGGCAAAATTAGTTTCACGAAAAATGTGTTGTTATGAGATTGGATTGCCGAGAGTGATTATGACATTGTACGGAATCGTGATTACTTATTGTAGAACTTCTTACGAAATTATTTTCTAGAAAATGTTTTCGTTATGTAGTTGCTAGTAATATTATTGAATTGCTATTAATAGACAGATACTGCTTTAAATAATCAACCAGTGTTCCACACCACTTTAACATGCTGACATGTTTATACTGATATTATAGCGATGAAGAACTTTATGGGGTATTTTTTTAAGTCCCTTGAATACCCCGCAGATTATATCGCTCAAGAATTTTATTTTCAATTGTGTATTAACAGTATTTTTTGCGTCATTATGGACTCAATGCAATTTTTTGTGCCATTGCATTTCTAATGTATTCCCAAAATTAAGAAGGTATTCTCCCTAAATAGATCAAACATATCGAATTATAGCCAGGGGAAACGTTTTGGTTGTCTTACAGCTCCTTTGGGGGCCATTTTGAGGTACTGAACTCCTATGGGAGCCATTATCATTCGACCTTGAAGTTCAAGCTCCAATGTTTCCGTAACTGACAATGGAATGAAGAACTAGAATATTTTATAGCTGTTGAGCTCCCTAACTTGAATTACACAAAAAACAGTCGGGTAATCCATATCGGTGCTAAAATATAATTTGTTTTGCTCAAATCATAAGCAGGAGATTTATGTCAACATTTGAAACTAAAACATATCCTAGCCACAGTATTACCATCTATGTAATGGTAAAACTGTCTCCTAGCATATCCTTAGCAATATTTTAAACTTTCTTAGGCTACAATGAATAAAAATAGACCCCCAATCAAACAAACAAACAGTCAAACTCTGTTTTATTTAATCAAGTTAGTAGACTATGGCCACAAGAAGGTATGGTCATTTTCTTACGTATCGCGCTATCTTCTTAACATATCTCCTATCCTGAAGATGTCTATTCATTTCTATACAAGCAATTTAATAGACAATAATTCTCAGATAAGCGTTGTATAAAGGAAGAATAATATTTGTATTGTCAGTATCACTTAATTGTTGATACGGAGCCGTGGGTGTGTGAATGTCTAATATTTGGTTTGGGCTTATATTACTGCTGGTGATTTATGTACTAAACATATTACTGGCGCTGCAATGTAGGATGCATCGCTTAAGCTTATAGGAGGATATCATAAATTAATAATTCTGTGATGATAAATATCTTCTAAAATGTTAGCGATCTTTATCCAAGTAATTCTAGTCTTATCCTTATAGACCTTTAGAAAAATTACATCAATAGTGAAAGATCTGAAGAAATTTAAGACCTAATCATCAAATGGCAATAAAATTCAAACAAATTAGGAAGACAACCTTGAACATTTCCAGTCAAGGCAGTAACACAAGCTATCATAAATAACATTATGCTAAAAGCAAACTAAAAACAAACGCAAAATGTCTGGTTTCACTGGAAGGGCTGATGTCATCACCATCGTATTCAAGTCAGGTCCCTTCGCATTCCAAAATATGTTCCTGTAAGATAACCCTTGAACTAGAGATTTCGTCTGACCCATATAATGCGATGGAATGGACTTGTGATCATTCTAATTGCCCAATTTAAATGATCTTTAGTGTAGTCGTTATGACGCATCATAATCATAGGCCGTGTCGGCCTGTTTGAATTAATCAATGTACTGTGAAATTTTATATGACACATATTCGTTTATAAAGATCATACTCAGTTTAATTTGCCTTAGAATTATCTGAAGACTTAGAAAGAGGTAGAAGACTTTGTTAACAACCACGGTGACTAATGGTTTTAGATCATTATTTTAAAACTAACCAAGTTACTCATGATGTGTAAACTTTTAATTTAGAAGCCAAATCTTAGCATTGCGTCAAATTGTACAAACATCGTTTACATTAACGGCTGGGAGATGTTAAAAGCTAAAAAAGCTAGCAGTGATAGTACAAGCGTTATTTAAATCTGCGCTACTTTGTATTACAGTTGAGCAAGCAGAACAATCGCTGGTCTGCAATTTCGTTTTTGTATTTCTTTGTAAATCTATTCGGAAATTGTGTCGACAACATGTGATTCTCAGTGAATTGGGAGGCCATGACCTGTTTCCTTCAAGATCAATGAACTTTGCTGTGAAATAGAAATGGTCTCGTAAAATCATCACTGACTACTCAACTATAGTCCTGACTGCTATTGCTCAAGTCTTATTTTATATTGTAAAATAAGACAATTAACAATTAGAGATGGTTTGACTGAACATGGTATTGAAGAATGTTTCAGACGTTTCCTAGCGATTTTTTCCTTCACTGAAAGCCAGTCTAGATCATCAGCCCCAACATGGAACCTGGTCTAGGTTCCATGTTGCATCATGCCACAAAACCACCACGTTCTAAAAATCCTCAAAATTCACTTTCCTACTAAAATTACTAAATTAACAGCTATGATGATAAGCTGTGTGGTAAAATAATTTTCTGCTAAAGTGTCTGCAAGAAACGCTAATATTGGCATTACAAACAATACGTGAAGCTGACTGCAATTATGTGATAAATTCTAGTGAAATATCAAAGTTTTTGATGTAAATATTTGTCGTCTGAATTTTGCGATGAAGTTTCAAGCGCGAAAAAGTATTATCCTCACTAGAAGTTATTTTTAGTCGTGAGTTACAAGTAGTAGTTCTAGGATGCTTGTAATTTTATATATTCCGTGAATTTCTTACAACACCTATGGGCATAAGTTTAAAAAAAAAAACTTCCTATAGAAGAGAATTTACTAGAAAAATTCAGTCCAAGTGTTCCTAATTTAGCTCTCCGTAGGAAGAATCCGTAATTAAAATAGCCTTTAGTGATAAAAAAATTATTCAAAGTGACAAGTGATATAAACAATTGTTAACTAATTAGTATTAATGCCGGGCGTCACGCACTCATTAAACACTTGTCCAATTAACTGTTCGGAAGGACGAGGGGACAAAATGTGTGCAGCTTGTTGAGTCAGTTTGGTTGACAAGGGCTAAAGGGCAAAACGCTGAACCTTCCCCTGAAAGTCTGATCGAAAGCGTATCGGCCGATTTTGTGTTTACCCCATTAGTTACACGAGGGTTTACTCCCAAGAAAGATACCGAGTGCAATTTTATCTACATCTACACTAACAATAATCTACAACTACATCTACACTAATAATAAAGAGAGAAGATTTGGTTTTTTGGATATTTGTTTACATATTTTGTAGTAGGTATATTAATTCATCACTGTGGCGATGTTTCAGACGACATTTCCTTTATTTTATTTTATAGGGAAGTGTCAATTAATATGTTATCTACATTGTTGGTTGAATGCTAATAGCTAGAGTTATTCATGTACGTTTTTAAGTCGTGTAATTTACCTACAACTGAAGCAAATTTCATGGACATAATCGACCGACACGTAACAGCATAGTAACATGAACTCAGACTGTATCAAACGGCATCTTCCGATTCTTATTGGCTTTTGATTTTTCCGATCAGTAGCTTAATACAATTTGTACCACAACAAATATTTATTTTATGTAACTATATTTTTACACATAGATTTTAATTTGTAAATATGTAATACATGTAATAAGTACCTAGGTCTATCTTTGTTTTGAAACCCTAAATTTTAATTGGTCATAAAGTCCGACTTTAACGTAGTCAATCAATCATGGATTTGACCACGATGTCACCATGGTAGGTAAGTTATGGCCGAAGGTGGTAAGCACAAAGCCTAGAAGTAACTGGCTCTAAAGTGCAGCTCTCGGAACACACCGATAGGTGATTGGCGACAGATTTTCAACTTGAGGGTGGTAGCCAGCCAGATGGGTACTACAAAGTACCCTATCACCGTGCTATGGTTTCCTCTGTGAGCTTCTACTCCACAGCTCCTAATATCATTACTTAAACAAACAAACCCACCCTCTATATTTATTTAAAATCTTTGAAACAACACAAATCAAGGTTCCCACGCTAAAACGCTAAAGGATATGACGTCACACAGCTTGAGATTATGTGGTCATACGCATGTCACTATTTTCATTTATGACGATTATTACCATAAACTGATGACAGGCGTCGTCAAATATCGATTTGAGAGTTTTTGTATGTTTCATGCACCCACGTTGTTTGGTTACTCTATAAAGTTTTATGGGAGAGTCATAGATGTGATGCATCTGTATATGATATAAAATTCTTTAACGGTTTTTTTTCTTTTTATGGCAATTTATGCCAGTGACAAGTTTATTCAAATTTGGAATTTAAATTATTTAAAAAAACATAAGCCTTTGCACACTTTCCAGCCAGTGACTCTACCACGGAGTATTGCAAGAAAAGAGCAATTCGAAGTAATCACAACAAAATGTTATATTCATATTATTTAAATCATCCCACGCTAACCTCCATCATAACCAGAAAAAGTTTAAGTAATAAAACAGACGTCGTCGTCTAATTTAAGTCCCCCTACAATATGTCTCGTTAGGATCGTCAAGGCGCTTCCAAGCTTAACTTTCCATGTTTCACCAAAGTAATTGCATAATACAATGTAATTGTTGACCTGGAAGTCGCTGAAGAGAAAAAAAGGCTTCCTATTCAAAATACGCTAGTTAGCTCGGAGTACCCTGAGGCCCTTTTGGAACTCGTCCTTTCATTGCCTCACGAGTGCTTCAGACATATTTAGGGTCACTGAGCAAGCAAAATAACACACATGGATTCACTTAGGTAATCGTAATCCCGAATTTGTTTGAGTATTAAAACTGAAAAAATATATATTACACAAAATTTTACTACAAAAGTGACCTGCGAACTTACCAGTAACAAAACTAGTTTTGGTTCATTACTAAATTATTTGATTAAATCACAGAGATATACGATTAAATGTAACTTAAGTTATTTTCCCGACAACAAAACGTCAACTTACATAACTAGTTTTGTAGAACCTTTTTTTCAGGTTTGCTAGTAACACAATAAGAAAACTATTTAGGATTTCCCTACGCTAAGGAGACGTATGATGCGTGGTAAAGGGATATTAAATGTAATATCCCTTTACCACGTTCACAAGGAATGCCTTATGAACACTGCGAGAGAGAAAGAGACGCATAATTTGACGTGAGCCAAAAAAAATTACGAGCAAATATAACTAGAAAAGTGTATGGTTACAGAAATTGTGACTTTTTCTGCAAAGAAATAACCCACGAAATTATACATTTCAAAGGTAAAACGTATTTGTTCACTGGAATATTTTCAACTATATTTTATCACAATATTATTCGGCTCCAAAATCAGTTTTTACAACAGGATATCTATTTATCTATATATAAAAATATAAGTACACACAAGACTAATTCTTATTTTTCCTATACAAATCCCTGGCATTCATTTTAGTCGTGTTTCGATTCTGTCTCTGTATATCTTGGACATATACGATCTTTGGTCCAACCGCTCAAACATATGCGAGGACAATAATGGAGTATTGTGAATAAAACTAACACCCATTCATAGACGTATAAAAAAATCAAGACGGAGTGTGAAGCCGAAAATTTCCTACGTATGCGTGACTAAAATAAGTTCTGACCCAAGCACAAGCAGGCACAAATGATACTGAGCCTTATTGCCACTGTCAACGTCTCAATATGGAATGACAACCCATCGGCTTCCTATGGTGTAAATGTGAGTGTGAGTGAGTGTGTATTTACAAAAACGCAGGCTTCCTTTTGGTGCTTCACTCGTTTCTAGGGCGAAACTACGTACTGATTTTTTTATACGTCCATGCACCCATTATAAAAACACAACCATTTGAAATAAACATTGACAGCTTTGAAATATAACCGCGACACGGTGCCCTTGTACCCACAAATAACACCAAAAAAGCCAAAGTCTATAACTCAAAACAGTCGTAAAACGCAATGACGTAATCCAGGCCAGTATGCCCTGCAGGGCTTTATGGGTGTTGACTGAAACAAGTCACTGGAATGGAGGTCGTAAACTGAAATTTCCTATGATGGTGGAAGTGGTGGGATGTAGCGAGAATTACGGACACGAGAACATCTCAGTAGACGGGAGACGAAAACTAAAGAGTTGACTGATTTCGATTTTAGTATCTTTATACAGTTGAAGCCATCAGGCTAAAATTATAAGGTGGCTAAAACCTAGTAATTAAATAAAAATTTAAAGACATGACACAAATTAGGAATTATGAATATATAATAATTATTATATTATGAATGCCTCGGCAAAATAACATCGTCGTGATCAAATGTAATGCTGGCGGTGACTGTTATTTTTATCAGGTTACAAAATAAGAAAAAAATGGGTCCATAAGTTTAGGTGTCGAGCTAAATATAAACACCAATAAACTTACGAATAAGAAAACAACAAATACAAACAAATTAATTATATTATTTATATAGTTTAAAGATGGATAAAATACAAAATAAAATACTGTTAATGATATAGGATATAATATCACACCTCTAGTGTCTGAAAGCCCGCTTTTACTCTTAAAACCCTTGTACCATACACCCAACAACGACAATTTATGGCATTAGTTTTTTAAAGTTCATTTTATGTTCCCACTTCAGCGTTTAAACAGCCGACAAAGTGATTAAGTGTAACCTGAAAATGGTTAATTAGTCTCCAGAATGGCTTCAACTGAATTGTTTAAAGCTTAATTCACATGCGGGTTTCCTTCAATCCCCAGTGAATTACTTGGCTCAACCAGCTCTGATAAAATACATATGAAATGAGAGGGTTGGAATATGGATCAAAAGTTCATTGAATCGAGTAATAGGTGTATAGAGTATCTTTAAGAATTATTCATGAATATGGTGAGAATATTTTAGGACACATCGTAAAAACATAATATTTCTCGTCGCTAGTAACACGATAAGAATTGTACTAAATATGGTTGTGGTATGCGATAATGTATCTCGTCTGGCATGATAACAAAACAAACAACCCTTTTAGGAGTAGTAGAGCTTTATAGATAGATAAATTTCGTTTGAAACTGATGAGAAATCATTTTTCAGAGAATATTTATCTACTCATAAACTTTAACCTTTAACCATTCATCCATTTCATCTCAATGCTTTACAATTTTTGCCACTACAATAACTCAATTACAGTTTTACGTTTCACAGAAATGTCACCGACCCACCTGCTTGACCTACTCTCTTTTTATCCGTTCTTGGCCTAGCACTTGACTTGTTAATCTAACCTAACTCAAGTATTCTATATGCAACTTTGAAGATATTTTCTGACATGATGAAACCGGATAGAATAATATTGCTTGTAGATATTATATCAAGCAGACTATGTTTGGGCGGAATTGAAAATTTTATTTGTTTATTGTCTTTGATAGCTCTAAAATAATCTTTTAATCCGTTTCCTTTCTCTTCGCCTACTATAAACCCACAGAATATAATGCTAAGTCTAAGTAAGCCATTCAGTAAATACCAGTCACACGGCACATTTGTCCTTAAATTCGTATGCGCCCACTATTTAGTACCTACTTAAGTACGTCTGACTCCTTGAGAAGCTTTTATTTGGAGTAAATCTTTGAAACTAGATCTTTACTTTGTTATCGCGTCAAGGTATATCTTTAGTTCTAGCTCTAGCTTATCTCACGAGCGAGTTTTTGCTTCTTTTGCCATAGTTTCATCTACGTAGATCTGTTTAAATTCATATTGATTTTCAAAGGCTGTTTTATGTTTGAGATAGTAGGCGCCTTTATAGAAGCATATTATCGTATAGTGGTAAGATGTGTAGGATAGTTTTTCGGGTTGAAATCAACATAAAAAATGCCATGTATTGCATCCACTCTACGTCTTTTGAGCACAGTAATGTTCCAACGTTTACCAACTACTTTTTATAACCTACATCATTATTAAACATTGGACAATTACCTCATCGTTTGAAAATCTATGAGCACATGCGCCGGACTATCAATTCTTTTATTTACTACGTCTTCCTCGCACCGTAACATTAACGATACGTTATGCAAAGTTTAATTTTAACCGAATAATGTTGTATAGTTTCTCGGAAGCTGTGTGTTACAGATATTTACCGACTGAACCGTTTTCACGTGTGTCGGCCACGTTGCGTCAATATTTATTTGTGTTGCGTCAATTTGTTTGTTTTGTTCATAATGCGTAAGGTACTGAAATAACTAAGGCTGCATGATTCACGTTATTATAATTTAAAGCAACTCATTATATCTCTGGGTTTGAAATTTCTTTTTAACCGACGTCAAAATAGGACAGTTTCTATGTTCGACGTGTATGTTTTTGTTTTATTCATGTTCATTTGGCATAAATATGTTCTTTTTATGTATGTTCATCGATTACTCGGAAACGGCTCAAGCGATTTGGATGGTTAAGCGGCATGATATCACGGTAAATCCCATGATTCTTTATCCTCCATGGATATTGCAGATCATCGGCCAGTAACATATGGAAAATGCATGCTAAAAAAAAAAGAAAAAAAATATGTATCTCAAAACGTTAAAATTTGGTGCTTAAAATCATCATCTGTATATAAACTAAAGTAAGTGTACGCGCCGAAGGTATTCGGTGCTTACTTTTTTTCGAAAATTTACATTTTCAATTTAATGTATTAGTCCTACTGTATTACATAGATATGTACTGATAAATATTATATCGAATTAATTCCAATAAAATTAAAAGCTAAAACCGTGTGAAAATGCAATTAAGTTGGATTCCGGCGCTGCATACCAATGTCTATCGACATTGAAATTGCGGAACACCTGGCTGAAATTTTTCTCGTACCATAGGCTGATTCATTCGTCAGAATGTTGTTCATTACATTCCACAAAATTTCCGACAGCTCTGACGTTGCCATACATATTTCATGAGCTATCTAGGTACCGATGAAATTTTACGATAAAAACAGAAACTTCAGCTCAAATAATATTATTACAGCTAAATAAACAACGGGTTTTTTAGCCATCTGGAATTTCTTATGAAGCTGACTATTATAATATATCATACTAATATTCCACTAGCACTAATACCTACTCTTTTGTTTCGTGGCTTTTGTCTGGTTTTAGTGTTAACACAAAGGTATCTTACAGAGTAGCGCGAGTAGCGCAGAGATGCGCTCGTGGTGTAGCATGATTAACCGTTCGCAAAGTTAAGCTAAGTCTCTCGTGGTCGGTACCTGGATGAGTGACCGCCTTGTATTATTTTAAATCGAGCGTTTCCGTATTTCGGAAGGCACGTTAAGCCGTTGGTCCCGGTTATCGCTTCATTGTGATAGTTGCTTGAAAAATTCCAATAGTAGGTTGACTACTAGCCTACCTTCACCAATGTGCACTGGGCACGCGTGGTGGAGTATAGCCCAGTCCCTGTTACCCTAATTCGTGTTCAGGAGGCCTGTGCTCAGCAGTGGGACATTATAGCCTGATGATGATGATGATGATGATCCTACAGAGTCATAGGAACGGTGCTGTTTGCAGATAATCCACAGAGAATATAATATGAGCTTCCTACTGGTCACTGTTTGTAAGAATAATGATAATAATATATTGATTATCCCTATCTATCTATACTAATCACTAATAGGAAGATACACTATCCCCGAGTATTATAGGCTACTTTTTATCACGGAAACGCGGGTGAAATGAGAGCATGAGACAATGAGCTAGCATACTCCACATCTTAATAATCATTATACAAGATCTGGAATTGAAATAATAATGATTCATATATTTACTTCTTCGAATTGATTATGACAAAGTAGAAAAATAAGTAAACTTAGGTTTTAATTAACAAAGAGCTCTTAGACGATCCTAAATAACGCGAAATGTGCCCAGCTGCCGACAAAAGTTATCAACAACAATAAAACAAGTTTTTCCCTGTTTGAACTTTAGGTAAGTTGTTAAAATACGCCCTTAACTTTTTTGAGTGTTATTGTACCTTTTTGTTTTAAAGGCTGATATAAAGTTATTGTTGGTATTAAGGTGGATTTTGGTAACACTAAAATGATAAAAGCGGGCTATACCACAATCTCATCATCATGTGGCGTCATCGAGGAAAGATCCCTTTAGAGTAGTAATAATGAACAATCAAATTCCGAAACTCGTCAGTGATTTGTCACTGAATTTGAACAGTAAGCACCAATCACTGCATCGTGTGTTTTTGACTGGGCCAATCAGAGTGCATGCGTGCTTGACTTAGCCAATCAGAGCGCGTTGTCGGCGGTGGGAAATTGGCGGAATATATTTCAACCAAAATGAACGTCATGGCGCTTCTTTGGGTTAATTGTTCGATGTGTGGCGTGGTAAGCACCTAAAGCCTAGCAGGGAACTGTCTCTCAGGTGCAACTACCTACTGAATCAGTAACTGGGTCAACTACTGGAGCAAGAACTAACTAGGTGCTTTGCGACAGATTGTTAGCTTAAGGACTAGCCTGCCAGGCACTTACTACACAGTAACTTACCGTGCTTAATTTATCATAGGCTAAGAGGTTTAAGTACTTCAAACTGTAAGAACATAAGTTCTAGATTAAAGACATCATCATTATTATCCACTATCTGTCCCCGCGTAACAGTTAGAAATAAAAAGGTTATTTTTGTATGATGAGTCGGTAAACATGCGTCCCGCCTGAAGGTAAGCGGTTACCAAGGCGTCGCCTTTCCCCTCCCAAAAGAGCTCTGGCGACCTTACGTGCAGGAACACAACATACAGTTATTCTGCTGCGGTAGTAGAAAGAACTTCCCCAGTCGAACTGTTCTTTGAGCGAATAAATTCTAAGTTCTACCTTTCTTAAACCACTTAGCCAGCCTAAATCCAACCCCATATACCATCTATGCATTGTTGCTGCATGAAAGAAGGACAAACTTTTGCATTTATTTCAATAGGTATTTACCTATAGCTCATATCCCCACAAGCCTTCCCTATAACACAGGGATTAGATTAATTGTATACCCCATTACCACACTGGCCTTTTGTGTACAGATAACATAAATAAACAAACATAATACTTTAGCTGACTATAATTTGTACATATTACTTATATACTCTGAGCTATAATTTACTGCTAGATAAAAACTCCTTAATGATTCTCCCCATCACAAGGATCTTAATGGATAAATGCAGCTTTATGTCAAGCTCGTCACAAGCAATCATAAACTAGAAAGGTTCAATTGCTGCAATCAACGGCGGTGAAACAAAGAAGTGATTGAATGAGATGCGTACACGCACGCGATGCATCGTTATTGTGATAAGGAATTTGATAAAAATCCTTTGACCTACTTGTTCAATGGTTTGAACTCGAAGAACAGAAGGTCTTGTATGACTTGTATGAGACAAGAATTCAGTTTAGCTGTAAAAATGCACTTGATAGCTTATGTTACTGTTTTATTATCTCCGTTAGACGGCTATGATGTTCGAATGTCTCTGGGGATAATAGGAATGAAAATATTTGTTGTTATAACAAAAACTACTTTAATACCTAATGCATAGAGTATGCTTGCGTTCAGCTAATCAATTCAAAGTAGGTATAATATCGTAGCAAAGAGCAATTTTACTGAAATGCATCCTTTGATTTCGTCTTCTATACAATGGAAGCCGCTTGTAATCAGCATTCAGTTAGTGTACCTACTCAGAAATAACGAACATTTGCCCATTTCAACCGCCGCCTGCACGTAAAAGAACTAAAGCGTTCTCTAAACGAGTTCCCAAATTTAAACACGCGCTTTAAACTCTTCCCGTGTTTACTCGAGCAATATAGTAAAAATATACGTATACCACGTTCAGGAAGGGTCGAGCTTACAAGTAAGACAAACTGGGGCGCTGCATGTAGGTCAACATGTGGTGCAACTTAAATTATGCATATAACTGCAATGTCTGTCGATTACCTCGTGCATGCATTCAGGAATTAAAGTAAAAGATTTTCTGAAAAAGAGCTTATTGTTCGAAATGTTTAAAGGAAAAAGGATATTCTTTTTATGGATTCGTACCCGTCGATTCAATATCTCTACCACTGAACTATCATAAGTATTTCAATCTCACGTGAATTCTCAAGCCTCATAAACCTAGAAGATGTCGAGATTAACTTGTCTCATAAAATTATACCAATGAATGAATCATTGGTATAATAACAATAATCCAGCTCTTCAATAATTCTACGTCAACTGTAAACTTTTTAAAGACATCCGAGACCTTATAATCTAATTTAAAAAAAGTCAACGTCAGTCATGTCATAGAATAAAGACTAGAGTCAACTATCAAGTCTTTTGTCACGCCCTTCAATTCGTCGCATTCAATCAATAGATATTAAATACCTAGCCTTTGTTTCAGTCTCGATTCTGCGAAATTAGAACTTTGGTAGCAAATTGGGTTATTATTACGTAATGTATTTGAATTTTCAAAACCTCAAAAGGTGTGTCAGTTCAGGTTCTATGTTATATACGATATCTTTCCCATTATATGGACATAAACCCACCATAAACCCATCTCAATATACATACGTATACCGTCTGATTCAAATAGTTACTATTCCAATTTAACGCTACCCCAAAATTCTTTCACCTCATTGCAACATTCCTCAAACCACATACAGTATCTAAAGCCAGGAAAGGTGTTTTTAGTTAAAACTTTTAACATTCCTAACATTTAGGGAATCCCTTTTTAATTAAATACAAGAACAATGAGAATATCCAAGCTTTTTGGCAAAATTAACTATGGACTTGAAACAAGTAAGCATATAACATCTGTACTTAGTAATGATTGAATTTTTCACGTAGTTTTAAAATTAATCAGAGAAAATTATTTGAGTCTGAAATATGTTTAGGTTAACTTAGGTACAGAAAAATAACACTTTAAAGTCCCACTGATATATCAGCATTTCGAGGTTTTGAAATAACATGAAACTCAGAGTGTAGGCGAGCTTAACTTTAAAACTTCCAATGTTAGCAAATAAACAAACATTCAGCTGAATCTACTTTATGTACAATTAGAATGAAAAGCGCTTTTGCGATTGTTTTACTTTGCGGTTTCTGTATCCCGCTTTGTTCTTCATTGTTTGAATTTGAAACTTAATAATGGCCACGGCTAATTTTAAGCTTATTATCAAGTATAAATACCCAAAAACGTGTACCTTGGAATATTATTTATAGCTTCATTCAACATCTTTCTGTGACATAAATTCTTTATTTTGGGGACAAGAACAAAGCCCGTATGAGGCAGACTTCATTCTTTATTCACTTTCCCATGTAAATATATTCGATGATGTGATGTCCTATTTACTTGATAGCCATGATCACTTTTTTTATAAATGTTTTAG
Organism: Achlya flavicornis; assembly: GCA_947623365.1. NCBI lineage: Eukaryota > Metazoa > Arthropoda > Insecta > Lepidoptera > Drepanidae > Achlya > Achlya flavicornis. The sequence goes on along the minus strand of OX392482.1, from coordinate 3,720,961 downwards.
GCCCAGGAGCCTACATGATATCATAAAATGTTGTGAAGCTATAAATGCTCAATCATCTTCAACTAACGAGAGCAGTTTCTAATAATTTAATATCTTACAAAATATAATAATATCTTGATCAGCCATACTGAAAGGGGCTCCGCAAAGCCTCTGTGGGCGCGATATTACTGTTCAAAATACATTCCTCAGAAAGACAAGTTCAGAAAACAAATTTAATTAAATAAATCATTAAAACAGTTAATTTGATTACGATAGTCCAATAATTTTATTAATTTTAATGAAATGTAAAAAAAAAATATAAACAAAGAAGCTGCCTGTAACCTTCTGCATCGATGACCATAGATGAGACATGGGTACACTTGGGTACATTGAGACCAAAAAAAACAAAATTCGAGAACAATAGCGAGAGGCTGCGGTGTTTTTTGAGACTCAGGATTTTTTAGACGGAATACGATTTTTTTAAATCGTATGTTCCATATGTATTGAAGAAGAAAGAGATTATGTTGAAAAATAAAATATTTCTTGTGATTTTTGTAACTTTTTGATCGCTTCTCGTAAACCATTTTTTGATTATTTCAGGGCTCCATAACATATATCGCACCCGAAAAGGGGTCCGTCGCCAAAAAAGTTTGAGAACCGATTTTTTATATTCTATATAGGTAGATGATATACCGATACCTTCTACTTGCTTCTAATAACACATGTTGTAAGGTTTGCACGCTTTTAAAACTAGGAAGATTATTAAGTAATTTATTGATGCCACTTCCAATATCCAATGTCGTAATTTCTCTCAAAGTGTCAATTTCTGCATTGTTCCTGACTTGAAAGTAGCTATTCGGCTAGTGATATATGGCTTCAGGTCAGCTTATACCAGCAAAACGATTATCGGATTTCCACCTTTTGTGTCTTGAATTCACAAGTGATTTAAGACTATTATAAGCAAAGGTCTCAGCCGAGACTAAATAACTGTCATATCATCAATATATATGTAACTAAATAACTATCATATGATCAATGTAAATTATTGTAGCAATAATATTACAAGAATTATTATTTGTGGTCTAGAAACTGTTATATTCCTAATAGACTTCTCAAGGCGTCATATCATGCTATGTAGAGTTAGATGTACACTTTACCCAGTCAGAATTTGTACAGCAAGGTAGTTACAGGAATGCCAATAATGCATGGGTTGTATCGGAACTGTGGACGGACTTCGGCCACATTTCCGAATGTAGATTACAAATACCACCTATATACTAGTATATTTACAGTCATCGTATCTCTCAGAATTTGGATTCAACATATCTTGACTCTTGATTGTTATGGATCTGCGGTTTTGGACTTCAGTTTATGTGAGATTTTCAACTTTCAATTCAAGTAGTCACATCTAGTCTCATCAGTTCACATCTAGTCTCATTTCAATTTTCAACTTAAAGAGCGAGGTCTTACCTCAAATTCACAGAAATGGGTTTCTTTGAGAGTCGAGTATGACGTAACGCAATGAAAATACCTTACACAAAAAAATACTGTGGACAGAAGAGGGTTTTGAGAAAAATATTAAAAAGTGCTCTGATATTCCCAATAATTTTTTTGTAAGTTACGTCACAAGAAAATCTTTCGCGTCGAAATTCTCCATACATTCACCGATGACAACAATTTTATTTTTAAGAATATATTATATACAGAATTATATTAGAATGTTAACCGGACACTTATTTAATTTAATGTGTATATTCTGTATAATCTAAAGAAAACCCGTAGATAAATGTCCATTTCATAGAGTCGACACATTTATGATTTACCATTTTCAACCCTATTCCAGTGAAGAACGAGTGCTGTTAAATCGTAGTCAGTCCGCGCCTTAAGGTAAAGTGCTTCTTTTGTAATTGCTCTAACTAAATATCTAAGAAATCAGATTAAATTCTTTCTTCGTCCCTATCCTTACCTGTTCAATGAATTGTTTAAGCACCTTTTCATTCAATCGTAGATATTAGTATAAAGAAATCAAAAATGGAACACCTCAAAAAATCCAATCAGATTGAAGATGAAAAGCAAACAGATTTTTAGAGTAACATAAGTACTCTACAACATCGCAAAGTAGAAAGGAGCTTTTGTAACTATATCACTTGAAATGGAAACACTCCAAGTTTCTACAGTTAGGTACAACAAGGGCTTTGTAGGAGGGCTATTGAATGTTAGGTCGTTCAAGTGCTGATTGAAGGCCTTTGAAGTAGTGGTAGTTTTACTTTGTATGCCAAACAAATAAAGGTAGTTTGTACATCGACAGGTTTGAAATTTAAGTAGGTATGTATGTTGCGAAATATAATACTTTATTGCGCCAGGTCCTCCTAAGTCAATAACAAAAGATGAAAGAAAGAAATAAATTGATAAAAAAATAACAAAAGAAAGTTAATGTTTTAATAAATAAAGAATCATATAGATAGATAGATAGATGAAATGAAATAATTAAGAAATTATATTAATCTCGAATTTAAACCATCAGTCAGTGGAATTAATAACTGCATTATTTGTCGAACTGAGTTAAACTCAAAAATAATGCGAATAGTCTTTATAGAATAATAAAAATAATGAGAAAGCTTTATATTATACTAGCTTTAGCCCGCGACTTCGTCCGCGTAGTTTTTTTTTTCTTGATATGAGTCTTTGTAACAATGTAGAGCTTTGTTCATGGCTATTGCCGGCCACACAATGGAACCGAGAATGGGCTCACACAATCTTCACTCCTCTTCATAAAAAGGGTTCCACGAAGAAGTGTAGCAACTTTAGACTTATTGCGCTGATAAAACACGCTAGCAAAATAATGCTACATATCATAAACGAGCGACTGAAAGCATATTTGTCCAGAGAAATTGCGCCAGAACAAGCCGGATTTGTGAAAGGAAAGGGGGGACCCGTGAACAAATTCTCATCGTTCGTCAAATCATTGAAAAGGCTCGAGAATTCAACAAGCCGACATACATATGCTTTGTTGATTTCTCGAAAGCGTTCGACTCGGTGAAATGGCCAACGTTGTGGAAAACACTACTGGACATGGGCACACCACAACACCTCGTACACCTGCTCAAGGAGCTCTGCGAAGGGGGAACAGCTTCAGTGCGGACAGATGACCTCCTCTCAGATAGTTTCCATCCAAGTGCGGGTGTACGACAGGGATGTATAATATCACCATTACTTTTTAACATCTACACCGAGCTCATAATGCGAATCACTCTCGAAGACTGTACCGATGGTGTTGTGATTGGTGGGTACAAACTTTCGAACTTGCGGTACGCAGATGACACCACCTTATTTGCGAGTAACACTGCCCTTATGGAGGATTTACTTCTTAGAATGGAGCGCGTAAGCCTTACGTTTGGGTTGAAGATAAACCGATCTAAGACCAAGATTATGATCGTGGATCGCGTCAATGACAATTCGCCCGAAGTGACACAGATTGCGAACTGCGACGTGGTCCAGTCCTACGTATACCTCGGGGCTTTAATCTCAAACAACGGCGGTTGCGTACATGAAGTAAAACGACGCATGGCCATAACCAGAACAGCGATGGAGAAGTTGAGGAAAGTGTGGAGGAATCGCAACATTACCAAAGCCACCAAAGTCAGGCTCGTGCGAACACTTGTAATCCCCATTTTTCTTTACGGGGCAGAGACGTGGACGGTGCGCGAGTTGGAAAAGGGGAAGATAGGTGCCCTAGAGATGTGGTGCTGGAGGAAGATGCTCGGGATATCGTGGACGGAGTTTCGGACCAACGTGTCCATACTCCAGGAGCTAGGCATCACGCAGCGTTTATCGGCCGTAGTACAGTCGCGCATACTGCAGTACTTTGGACATGTTTCTAGGCGGGATAATGACTCCATTGAACGGCTGGTCATACAGGGAAAAGTGGAGGGAACCAGATCGCGCGGCAGGTCACCTATGCGCTGGTCTGACCAAATAAAATCTGCAGTGGGAAACCGCGTGTCTGACTGCACCAGACAGTCTGCTAACAGAGAAAGATGGCGGGAGATAGTGCGGAGAGCCGTGTCCGCCTCTATCACCGATGTGGACGCCTCAACGTGACCACGACCGCTCTGCCAAGAGCGAAACGACAGAGAAGAAGATTGCCGGCCACTACGTGTGATATTTAACATTCAAATTCAAATAGCCTTTATTTCTGATATTCCTTCATATCATTATTACATTTAATATTATAGTTTTAACTTATTACATGCATTTATTTATATTAATCAAATCAATTATTATTATTATTATTAAAATTTCAATTGTTCTTATTCTTTATTGTATATTATATTTGTGTGACATCAGCAGCATTTGTATCCTCAGCAACGTTTGTATCAGATTGCCCTTTGGCAAAGGCCTCCCCCAGAATTTCCCATTCTTTTCTGTATTTGGCTGTTCTTCTCCATAGTAGTCCGGCTATTTTCTAATGTCATTCAATCTAATGTGATATTTAATCTAAGTTCAGGTAGATACGATATAGAGCTTACATGCGAGCATGTCACATACAACTGAAACAGTCCTGCCGCAAATAAACTCTAGCAAATATCAGAGTTAATCCCTGTGATTTATTAATAGCCATCGCGAAACAAACCTTAATAAGGAACTGTAAACTTTTAAATTAAACGAAGGATTTGGGATCAATGATATACGCGGCACGAACAATCTGCCTGAACTTTTGTCAAATATCACACGAAGTAGCGGGCAATAGCCATGAACAAAGCTCTACATTTTTACAATGATTAATATCTAGAAAACAATAATTAATCTACGCGGACGAAGTCGCGGGCTAAAGCTAGTTTTATATATTAAGATTTGTTTGATACACAATCAAGTAATGTCAAAACGGATTTTAATAAAATTTTGCACATTGATATCATAAACTGAAATAAAACATAATACCACATACCTAATGTTCCCGCGAAAACATTAGGCACCTTATTACAAAACATGGTTTAAAGGAAAACCAGGTTTTAAAATAGCCTCGTCCCCTTTTATTATATGACGTTAGAAAGTGACCAAATGACAGTAAAACCTGGCTTTGCTTTAAACCATGTTTTGTAATAATTTAAGGGGGTAGTAGATGTCTGGGGAACGCTGGTAATATGGGGGGCAGTTTTCGTAGTTCATGTTTGCTTTTTCTTCGGGCATCATGATTTATGCATTTTCCGCGTTTCAAAGGATGAAATAGTAGGAAATTATAAAGTTGCGGCAAAACTGCTTCACTGTCTATTCACTGTACTAATGTCATTCTCATAATAATCCCGAAGACTTATTACGAAGCCTCCTTTGACCATTTATACCGAATTATGTCAAAGCTGGATCCAGTACTTTCTCGGCATGTATTTTTTTGTTGAATTGTACTGCAACTTTTGTCCGCCTCTTTTGTGTAAATGAACAAAGGCCAACTTTTAATTTTATTGCAGATTTTCTCAAGGCACTGTTCCACTATACAAAAAAATTGAAGACATGGACTATGGTTGGTCTGGATTAGGGTTGATCATCTGATGGTTACAACACAAAAAAAACCGGCCAAGTGCGAGTCAGACTCGCGCACCGAGGGTTCCGTACAAACCTGTAGGTATATAAGTAAATGGTAGTATAGACCTGAGTATTTGATATTAATTTCAATTTATGACGTATTAAAAAAAAACTACTTACTAGATCTCGTTCAAACCAATTTTCGGTGGAAGTTTGCACCGTAATGTACATCATATATTTTTTATAGATTTATCATTCTCTTATTTTAGAAGTTACAGGGGGGACACACATTTTACCACTTTGGAAGTGTCTCTCGCGCAAACTATTCAGTTTGGAAAAAAATGATATTAGAAACCTCAATATCATTTTTGAAGACCTATCCATAGACACCCCACACTTATGGGTTTGAGGAAAAAAAAAATTTCGAGTTTCAGTTCTAAGTATGGGGACCCCCAATTTTTTTTGTTTTTTTTCTATTTTTGTGTGAAAATCTTAATGCGGTTCACAGAATACATCTACTTACCAAGTTTCAACATTATAGTTCTTATAGTTTCGGAAATAAATGACTGTGACATACGGACAGACAGACAGACAGACAGACAGACAGACAGACATGACGAATCTATAAGGGTTCCGTTTTTTGCCATTTGGCTACGGAACCCTAAAAATGCAATGACTATAGTAGTTACGAGTTATTGGTCAATCGGAATTCTCAATTTAAAATTCAAGAGTACAGTTAGGCATAAAACTGTTTCATCAATTAAAGTCACTAGCGTTATGAATAGTGACAATGATGGCAGTTAATTCATTGAGTCGTTTAGAGGAGCAGTTAGAGCATAGCCTGATTACCAACTCGCCTGACAAACGCTCATTCATGTAGAAAGGTGGGTAATAAAGCTCCTCTTTAATATATCCCTCCCAATCCATTAGATGGATAAATTTATGAACTAAGTGAACGGACTTATTAGGTTATTGCCTGCAATGGATGGATATACTTTACAGTCAATCACTTGATAGACGTGGTTAGTTTACGACACCTAATTGCATATCGTATTTTACTTATGTAGGAGTTTATCTTTTACAGGAGCAGCTGTTTTAATATTAATAGATAATATTACTTACCGAGGCAGTATATTATTATGCTTTTTCCCAATAGGTATATGTTTATAATAATAATGTTGTGCCTTTCAACCTCATTTGTGGAAGGAGGCCTGTGCTCAGAAGTGGGACATTATAGGCTGATGATGATAGGTTATAAACGTAATCTGAGGGTTAAACTAGTGGTGGGATTAAATCACCCAGTCCTCATAATGAGAATTTCCAAAATTTACTTAGGTATATTTGACAAATACATAGATATTTCTGAAATGATAAAACTATAAGTATTAGTAGGTACCAATAAAGTGATTGCCTTTGATACCTGGAAAGCGCCGAGCGGGACGACCTCCCACCAGGTGGACCGACGACCTGGTCAGAGTCGCTGGACGCCGCTGGATGCAAGCGTGGAAGTGGAAATCAATGGGGGAGGCCTATGTTCAGCAGTGGACATCCATGGGCTGATATGATGATGATGATGATGAATAAAGTGATTCACAATTAGACACCCTAACGGGTGTACACATGTGTGCCAAGCTATAGCTCCCAGGTGACCCCTTAAATTGGTACTTGGTTCTAATACCATAGCTCAGTACTTAATTTAAGTCTTACCATAGCCAAGTACTTAATTGAAGTCTTGTTAGCACTTAAATTATTTTCAATAGAAATTTGTTCTTCCTAAAGTAAAAGTGATCAACATGTTGAACCCAACTTCGAAATAGGTAAAACACATCATACATTTTTTGTATACGTAGGTACCTACTCCCATGTTTAAAATATCTACCTAATTTAAAAGCTACTAAAATAGACCCTTACTAGTAAGATTAAATTAAACAAGTTAAAGTTTTAAGTGCTAGTGAAAAAATTGCTAAAATAAATCTCCATCCACGCCATAACGGACATTTTTAATTAAAATTCTGTTCCCGCCGCGGTGGTTGCAGTGAATGGTTCCATTTTTAAATGAATTCTTTTTACAGTCTTATCGGTTGACAAACACTCGTTTCATTCGTTTCCTCTAACTATAGGAATAAATGAGATAATTTACTATGTTGTAGTCATAGAGACCTATGGTTGTAGTGTAAGCCCCTACTTACCATTTTTGGATTCAATACAAATTATGAAAGACAGGAAAATTTAAGCCTTCATTTTCATCGACTGTTTTAAAAAGAATTCTATTAATTATTATTTTTCTTTATTACACAGTTAATTTAGGATGTCAATGCAACCATCATGCCTTTGCACTTGCATTAATTGTTATATCTATTTGGCACCCCAATATTTCTTGTGTTTTAAATTATGATTGTTTATTTACTTCAAATGAAATTAGATTTGTTTGTATTTTTTTTTCACTCAAAACTATATCAGGTACATTTAATTATTGAATGTCCGTTATTTGAAAAAGAGAAGATCCAAAGCAACGGTTAAAAGAATAAATACCTAATTAATATACAATTATTCAATGCATTTATTGTATTAATTGCATGTAAACAGTCACTAAAATCAGTCATATTTAACTTATTTAACTCATGCCCGAATCACAAAATTAAATGACAACTAAGAAACATAATTTTGAGACCTGTGGCAATAGGTATACGTCATCCCATTAAAACGAACTACCCATCTTGTCTCAGTTTCAAAGTTGATGATTGTTTTCTAACTTCAATCAGCTAATTAGGTACTTTTTAATTTTTTTGTTTTTAATTGGATATTTTGATTATTATATTTAAATGTAATTATTTTTAATGTGATGTACTTTTGCACGCCCCCCGTGGCAGAATGTGTTATTTCGATGTTATATAATATTAAGGCTAACATCTGTATACCATGTTCTTGCAAATAAAGAATCTGAATCTGAATTCAAATCTTCCAAAAGGTACTAATTACTTATATTGTTTGTCACATTTCGCAAATTCAATATACCTACTGTAGAAATTTATCCACCGAAACGTTACACAATATTTACCACACTCTTCGCACACACAAGAACAAATAAAACGCTAGCTTAATTGGGGCCAAATACACAAAAAGCTATGACATTTTTTGCCTAAATGTTTATTCGCGAGCCCTTACTAAGCGAGCAACGAATATTTATGAATGCCGCTAATTAGTTTGACCTACTGTGGCTAATATTATTATTTTTGATACTCACTGTACCGAAAGAAAGTCTGGTTTCTAAATGATAATTTGGTTAATTATCTCAATTAATCGGAACATGTTTAGCGATATGTTACTAAAGGGCTCTTTAATTCACCGTTTTGGTTGTTAACAATCATCCTTTTGTTCGTAGCTATTATCATCAAGTTCATCATTTTCCTGGCCCTGGTTAGGTACCGATTATGATGCAGAACTACTTATCTTTAGTGATCAATAATTATTGTAAGCATTTTCTACTATTGGATAATTGAACTGTTTTACAAAAAAACTTAAACCGACTTCGAAGTACACTAAGATGTAATCCTGATCTGATGACAATAGGGCCAAACGGGAAGTGTACACTTCCAAACAAAAAAGAATTTTCCAAATCGGTTAATATGAAGAGAAATAAGCACAGTAGCGGGATTTAATTAATATTTAATGAAGCCTCCTTGAATGATGCCTTTACAACTAGATTTTTTCAAGCACACAGCAGAAATTTGTATTTAGGTGTGAGTTAGGTACACAAGGGTCTTCCGCCTAATCAACTCCAGATAAGAGTGGATAAAACATAAAATTTGCCATGTCATTTTATTCCTTTGGGTTATCTACTTACATGGGATTCGAATTATATTCTATCTAGTTTTAGATTCAGCGAACGTATTTTTTTATGAAACGGTATGAAAGTACTTACAAGTTTTTTAGCCTTATAAATTCAATTGATTAAATATGCTATAAAATCGGAAGCTTATTTTTATAAATGAAGTATTTTTTTAAATGTTTTTTTTTATAGTACGCATATTAAATTAGTATTAAAGATAGATAACATTAGTTAAGTAGGAACATGTTTATACTTATTTATAATAATGTATTAAATTGTCGCATACTTACAGTAGAATATAAAATCCCGGAATATCTGCACAGTTCCCCGGTGTTTTTTTCACATAAACACACGTTTTATAGTCCAGAATGCATTATCGTTACATATTTTACACAGTAATAAATTGTTTGTTTAGTGTCGCTTTAATCGTCGATTATATCTACACCCGTTCAAATTAAAAACTTTATTTCGTATTTCGACCAAAGAGCGACGAGCGGCAAAGCGCTACCGACCACCGGCGTTTTTGAAATGCCCGACATATAACTCTAATTTCCCGCCAAATTAAGCATTTGCTACCCAACAAAATAAAAACAACATTGGATGGGAGCTTGAGAAATAGAATCTGAACTTCTGAATCTGTTTGGGTAATAATAGTTTCATTCCAGATTTGATATAATACCAACAAATTAAATATAGCACGGTCTATTACCAAGATAATTGAAGTTAATGGATTCTTATTTTTATAACATTATACTGCCTTGATGCCTAATAGTGACATCTATGGGTATTGATACGAACTATTTCACACTCTATACTCACAAGCGGTTTAGAGCTGCAGTCTGAGGAGAAACTTTGCCTCCTTAAGTGTGTTCTACCGCTTGTACAACGGAGAGTGTTCTGAACTAAGGAATTGTTCGACTTGTTGCCCACGGCTACCTTCCACCATCGCAACTCACGCCATCGACGGGGAATCCATACTGACACATTGAAACCAGAATTGTTTCGAACTGTGCGGGCTCAAAGGAGCTTTCTTCCGCGGACGCTCATGTTGTGGAATGAGCTCCCGCCGTGGTTTTCCCAATGGATTTCTTCAGGGTCGGCAGCGCGCGAGTGATACCCCTGGTGTTGCAAGCGTCCATAGGCTACGGTAACTGCTTACCATCAGGCGGGCCGTAGGCTTGTTTGCCGCCTTAGTGGTATAAAAAAATAAAAAAAATTTTTTTTTCTTTGATACAACCTGTGGATACAACATATTATTTTGTTTAATTTATTAAAATAAAAGTGAAAATGCAACGTCTCTCTGCAAGTTCCCGCCAAAAAATCGTCTTCTCCTTCATTTAAGTTTGGCAACCAAATCCAAATTAGGACTTATTTCTGCCAGTGTCGAGTAACATTTTAATTTCCAGTCGCAATAAATCACTTTCACATACATAGTCCTCAGTCAGTCACCGTCCATAACATTCATGTTTTACTAGGCTGCGTTCAGTAACAACGCCGTGTGATCGCCCGACGATCATAGTATCGTTCAGTAACTCGGTGTGATCGCCCGAGTGATCACACCGAACCGTTCAATAACATCGTCCGACGATCGCACCGGTCGCACCGTGAAATAGGTGGGTGAAAGTCACACCAATGTCACTTTGACAACTAAATAATAGAAAAATAGCGCCAAAACTTTTTGAATTGTAGAAATTTATTTTTCCTGGATTGAAAACCTATTTTACTACATAGAAAATTACTTTATTTATATTATTTAACAGCGAAAAAACTATAATAAAAATAATTGATTTATCAAATAATGTCAATGATTTGTCAATGTCACTTGTCAGTTGGGAATTTACGAAAATACATGGAAAATACGAAAGTCGTTCACTAACGTCGGACGATCGAGGTGCGAAAGTCACACGGCGATTTTCACACCCGGTGTGTAGTAACTGAACACACCCCTACAATGGTGGTAATTGTACTAAAACTTGACTAAAACTCTTCACGGAATTTTTGAGACAACTTGAAAAGGAAGTGAATAAAAATATTCATTTCCGATATGTCGATACATTGAGGAAAAAATATCCATATATCGGTCATTTTCAAAATATTTTGCGTTTTTAAAAGAATAGTGTATTTAGCTCAATATGTAATACCAATAGTAATTTTTATACAAAATGTATAAAAATCTTAATAAAAAATGGTGGTATTTTTATCAGTATTCCTTTTTATTCGGCAATAATTATAATATTGGTGAGGCAGCAATAATATTAATCATCACAAATACTAATGAAAAAGTCTATAGATTTGTAAGCTAATAATAGTTAAAATTTCAACTGCCAGATGTCATGGTCATGATCCCAATACAGTTACTTTTTTTCTGTTCGTTCCTATCCTTTATGGTTTGGATTCAAATGAGTTTAGTGAAATAAATAAAACTAGGTATATCGTTTTTGATACAATTTTTGATATTGGATATTTTGTATCGATATATCGGATCAAAATTATATCGGCTAAAAATATCGATATATTGAATTAAAAATAACGATACATCGATACTTTTTCAACAAGCCTAATCCTTTATGCACATTTTCTATGGTTAATATCTATGGCCCATTGAATTAATCTGTCTTTCTATTTTTCAAGTGAATCGTATTTCTGCTATTTCCATCATAACTTTTAAATATAAAAAGCAATATATAAGAACTTGCAGTCACGTTATGTTCCGACCGATTTGTTCAATCGGTCACAGAATCTCATTAGAAAGGAAGGCTAAAGAATTCGTCAGGAATAAAGTGGTTCGACCCGCATCTATCTTGAAACCGGCTGAAAAGCTAAAATTATATCACAAAGAGAACAAGGAGCTATTTGGCCCATTGTTGGAGACTAACAAACAAAGGAAACAACGTTTACAGAAGGCTGGTAAGTGCAATGTTGCTTGTATGGTTTCCGCAACCTTGGTGTCTTATTACTTTCTAAACGATACTTGATTTACTGCAAAGAATTCTATGAATAGTCTCAGAATCTGGTTACGTAGTTTAGTTACGTTTTAGCATTGCTTGTTTACGTTGTTGTCATAGGCTTTCGCTCTCGTCGGAATAAATGTGTACTATTAATGTAATGTCGTGTTCTGCCAATTAAAATCATATGACAGTACGGATTTGGCACCGTGCGGTATACACGCGCATTTGACGCTTTTATCTGTCTTGCAGCTAAAAATAGTGATACAAATCAAAACAGCGGCGCCAGAGCGTCGGACGGAAACGCATTGAAATTTCTTCAAAGAACCGCGAAAAATGCACACTCGTTTCTGAACGGATACTCTAACATACTCCGTGAAGATTTGAAAAACAAGATGTGGCAGAATACAAGGAACTGTGTCAATTTGGTGTCTGTTTTGCTAAACAATACAGCGGTAAGAGGAATAAAAACGTCTGCAGCATGGAATACAGCCCGTAGCTCCGCAGCACAGCCGGGCTATGCCAGTGAAGATAAGATATTGCAGATTAAGCAACATCGTAATGACTTTGCTGAGCAGTATCCGTCAGTTACCCTGATCTTGAACAAAACAATGACAGATGAGTCGAGGGCAGCTTTGGAGAAATGGAAGCAAGAAAGGATTGCTGAACTGGGATTGGAAGAATTTAAAAGATTCTATCAAGGTATCTATGCTTTTCTTTTTGTATCATACTAGTAGTATTATTAGTATCACTATCAATAGGTTTGAATAGATTTTTTATGAAAAATATCCCGATAATTATTGTATTTTTGTAGTAGCTTTCCCTTGCGGTATCACTGGCATTCTCGGAGTTAAAAGAAGTCTATAATACTTGGGGACAAAGTGATTAATGTGCTTATTAGTGAAAGAATTTTTCGAGTCGACTGGTTTTACAGTTCTTAACAAACAATCAAACAAAAACTCTTCAGCTTTATTATATTAGTATAGATATCAATGTGTCTTATTTATTTTCTATCGTAGAAAATAAATATTATTCTGAATAAATATTTCATTCATAGAAAATCTACAATCTTTAGATTCATTCGATCATAATATTATTCATCTCTGCTTTTCCTACTTCGAGTATGCAGCATATTAATATGATTTTTTGCTAATGAAAAAGCATTATAACATGAGTAATGTATTTTTGTTATTCTATTTCCATTTTATCTAAAAAATCAAACTAACAACTTGTGGCTTGTAATAGGAATGGGTTTACCTACTTATTTAATTTTATACTAAATTGTACTTGTTAATTGACTGTGACATAAAAGGGATTTTTCTTTAATTCTGTCCATATAAAAAATAAAATCCTACTTAATATAATAAATGTAACAAGGATTTTTTTGTTTGATACCTCTTGGTGCCTTAATGGCACAATCCATTGTGTTGAAATTTGGCAAATAGGTTGATCGTAACCTGGAATATCATACAATACTTTTTACTATTAATCCCTTGGGAACGTGAGTGGGAAACAGAGGGGTGTAAAATACCTACCTCATCATCAGCCTATAATGTCCCACTGCTGAGCGTCCTTTCACTAATCAGGGTGAAAGGGAATGGGCAGATACTCCACCACGCATGCCCACTGCAGATCGGTGGAGGTAGGCTAGTGGTCAACCTACTGTTGGAATTTTCAAGCTGCCTAGAAGGCCTCCAACTAGCTTAACTACTATCACAATTAAGTGATAACCGAGACCAACACTGGACATTCTCACACACGGTCATCTGATCTCAAACTAAGCAGAGCTTTTACTATGGAAACGAGATAACTGATATAATACATATATACTACTTTTTGTTTGTAAATACATACTTAATATACATAATTACACCCAGACTCAGGACATGTAAACATGTTCATTCACACAAATGCATGTCCTGGGCGGGAATCGAACCCACGAACTGCGGCGCGATAAGTGGAATCCTAAACAGAGTCTTAACCAGCCGCGCCAGCTGGCCCGTCCTTTAACTCCTATGTTTATTTTCTAACTCTATGAATACAGAACAACCAATCAGGGACAGTTCACAATATGATGGTTTAATAACGTTAGATTATAAACTATCAAAAATGAATATGTTATATTGTAAGCAGTATGGTATAGTTCACAATATATCGGGGAGTTTATAGTCTCAAATTTATGATCAAAAATTTCAATCAATTATCAAAATGGCACAAGTCACAAATTTTAAGTCAAACTAATAACTAATAGAATACCTAGTACTGAAATTCAAAGCTACTGAAGGTACATACAACCAAAGAAAATTCTGCATTCATTGAAATCTACTTACTGAATGCTTTATTTAGAGGTCATTGGTCTTAGGAGACACTACCTACTCCTACTTCACTAAAGACTTTAGCATTTAAAATTTTATTTTGAGTCTGTAATTATTTATTTTATGTATTGATGCCAACTGTTCAAAGGTGCCTTGCCTTCAATAATGATAAATATTGCAGGAGTCTCGACTTCAATAAATATCTCTCAATTTAGATTGCTTGTGTTTATTGCACTCTGTAGTACCTACTATTTTATGTCGTAGCATATTTATTTTCCAATACAAATTGTATTGCCGGCTCTTCTCAGCAAAAGCAACCTTCCGAAAGGGTGTGTTAAATGTGAAAATTCATAAATACCAAAGAAGGCCTATTTGAATGAATAAAAATATTTCATAGCACAGCATGGGGTTCTTCAAAAAGGGTGTGAAGAGATTTCTTCAGGGTCGGCAACGCGCGAGTGATACCCCTGGTGTTGCAAGCGTCCATAGGCTACGGTAACTGCTTACCATCAGGCGGGCCGTATGCTTGTTTGCCACCTTAGTGGTATAAAAAATAAAATAAAGAAAAAACGTTGAAAGATCATTCTTACAAAAAGTTTATAAACACTTTCTATTGTATCTGAATTCCCTAACCTAACAAATTCACTTTTTGACTGCAGTGATTTATTGTGTATTTCAAACCAAGTCACCAATCTCGGAATCCTATTCACTGCCCTGATGTCTCAAATTTTTATTTATGTAAAAGTTACTGCCATCATAGATGAAGTTAGGCCTGGATGTTTTGTTTGGTTTTAATTCACTTAGTAAAATAGTTCTTAAAACGATAGGAACTTAAAAATAACATGAAAATTATCATTTAATTTATTGTGTTTATGGAACCATTCATATCCTTGAACTCAGACTGAACAATGATTGAAAATAGATTTGACTTCAGAGCGATGGACATGAATAAGTATCAAGAAGTTATAAAGATACTTGACCTTTTAAATTGTATTCAAAGACAAGTGTGCAGTTTGTTTCAGCAGTCTATATTATATGCGAAATAATATGACACGTGTTTATTGTTACAACTAACACTGGCATACAAACTTATCTCTAACAATTATCAAAACTTGGAATTTGTCACGATTCTATTTACTGATCTACATAATTATTCCACAAATAGATCTAGGTATCCTCATTACAATCGGACCTTTCATGACAAGCCAAATCAAGTGAATAGGGAGGGAATGGGCAATCTGCTACTTACACTACAAATTATATCTCATGCGTATTTGGTTCATTGGTACTTAAAATTCCTCAAAGTATAAGGCGTCGTCCTAATTGGCGACGATCGTACGATCAAACGAAGCGATTTCGTCGCACGATCGCGCCGATGTTCCTCGCGCGATGATTTGCGAGCTTCAATTAGGACACTCTAAAGCGTTTTGTGTATTTAATCTCGTCGTGCGACGAAATCGCATCGTTTGATCGTACGATCGTCGCCAATTAGGACGACGCCTAATAAATGACTTATAATTATTGTATACCGTCGGTGAGACTGCAATACCGCGTACCTAACTAGCTTTTTCCCATAAGGCCTAACTTACAATGAAATTACAGTGAAAAATGGGTCTTATGGAAAAAGCTAGTTATGCGGTGTCCAGTATCACCGACGATAAGCCACTATCGAACTCAATTGTGATAATGTTCGCCATTCTCTTCACAGCTCAAATGGCAGTTGGTACGAAGTTCCACAGCACTCTCAAGAACTACTTCACCCAACCTCGCACCCAACTTCGTATCGAGAAGGATGTTGAAGGTGTCTGGGTGTCAGTAGCTGATGTACTGAAGAGTATATCTTCTCCCAAGGCAATAGAGTCCAATGTTGTGCATCCAGTTCTGAAATATAGAGGAATATTCGACGCTATAGCTGATTTTGAGTAAGTATTTCGAGATTGAGATGGAAAATTCTTTAATGGACACCAATATTGATACAATACATATTTTAAGGGAGGTAGAGCATAGTGTTTATTCGCTCAAAAAGCAGCCCTGGGGAAGTACACGAAGCCTTACAGAATACGGCTGCCAAATAACTTATGTTGTGCTCCTGCGCGTGTAAGTCGTAAGGTCGCTAGAGCTCATTGGCTGGAGCGCGGGTTGTTAATGCGTGAGTGATGCCTCGTGTGTTGCAAGCGTCCATATGGCTACGTTAACCGCTTACCATCAGACGGGCCGTATGCTTGCTTACCGACATCGTCGTAAAAAAATAGAGAATGAATAAATTTGGTCAAAGCGCTAGCCCATTTAATCTAAAATAAAACAGTATTCCGATTGTTTTAGTGATAAAGATGTTTGTATTGAAATTGTTTTGATGACATATTGACAGATGGCATATTGCACCAACCTTAAATAAATAGAAGATAATTACAATCTGACCAGGAATATCTGAGAAGTTTGCGTTGATATAGTAATTAGTAGAAACAGAGTTTTAATCATAATGGCAATAAAACAACGCAAAAACATAAACGTCACCAGTATTATTCAACACAGGTGTTATCAATTTATCTCTATCGTGAAATACCTAAAGATTAACAAGTCACCGACATCACATTCTTTTAAACAACAGATTTTAATGTCAAGGGGATCTGCAAGGTTATTTCATCTATTTAAATCGTAGAATCCATATGAAAAGATGCTTTTCTTGGGATAAAATACGAATGTGAGTTTGTTTGTTACGCTTTCACGCCTTAAACGCTTACAACATCAGTACCCCTAGACAAAGTACATTTCGTTGCGTTTGCGCGAATAGAAATGCTACAAAATGTTTGATTGACGTTAGGATACGCTAGATCCTAGCGTTACCAAATGTCAATCTCATACATTTTCTAGCGTTTCTATTCGCGCAAACGAAACGAAATGTACTTTGTCTAGGGCTGCAGGTGTATCACTCGCGCGTTACCGACCCTGAAGAAACCGCTTCACACCCTTTTTGAAGAACCCAATGCTGTACTCCATTGGGAAAACCACGGCGGGAAGCTCATTCCACAGTCCGAGCGTCCGCGGAAAAAACTCCTTTTAGCCCGCACAGTTCGAAACAATTCTGGTTTCAATGTGTGTGGATGAATTCCCCGTCGATGGCGAGAGTTGCGATGTTGGATGGTAGCCGTGGGCATCAAGTCGAACAATTCCTTAGAACACTCTCCGTTGTACAAGCAGCGGTAAAACACACATAAGGAGGCAAAGTCTCTCCTCAGACTGAGGAGCTCTAAACCGCTTTATTTTTTTGTACAAATCTCGCCATGATTCTTTGGCATGCAGATATGGTACCTATGGAGAAGCACATAGGCTATTTTTTGTACTCGGGAAAGCGGCTGAAACCTCGGGGGACAGCTAGTCCTTACAACAATGCGAAAGTGAGTTTGTTTGTTACATCTTCTCGCCTCAACGCCACAACCAGTCGTGATGAAAAGCAAACGATTTGAAATTATTAAAAAACGTATCTTAGCGCTTTACAATAAGGTTAATTTGTATCATCATACAAATAAGCCACGATGGTTCAGATTTCTATGACATCATTTCCAAGCCTATTAACATGTTTCTTATAAATTTTCCAGAGAAAAACCAACCTTAATAGAATGGAAGAAGTCTGATAAACAACGAAAATCGATAACCCATACATACGACAACCCGGTACAGCTAGCCGCATACTTCGGCGCCGTATGCAATGATCTTAACTACAAACATTTGAACGTTCGCGACGCTTTACTTGTGATTGCATACACTGACGGTTCCAAAGCAGACGTGTTCCATCTCTCTAATGATAAATTGAGGGAACATTGGGCGCAATGGTTGATCAGGTTGGAGCAATATGTCGAGAAGTATAGCAATGATAATGAGAAGCAATTGAAAGGTGGCAAGAGATTGTTTGAAGAGGATATTGGGAATCTCCAGTAATTAACGGTAATTATCTATACTAATATCTAATATTTTCCCACGACCTGCATCGTAATAGGAATCTTAACCATCCACGCCAGCCGGCCCGTCAAGTTTTTATAAATACAGGAAATCTGAACATTCTATCCCCTTGACATTTCTTAAACACAGTCTGCAAATATTTTCATGGAATATTTTTTTTTTTATTTCAGTGGAGCATCAGCAACCTTATGAATTTGAGACAGAAAATACAAGATCCATGGCATTTCTTCAAGTGTCACATAAATGATACATTGATTGGTTCCTCAAACATCAGCGGTCCTACCGCGTAAGTCAATGACAATCAACTTCATTGAAATGGTCTTCTTTATTCTACAATTCTATTATATGTATTTACGAGTTAAAGTGCGGGCTGATTAAGATTTCAAACGCTACAACTGCACACACACAACCCAGATTGTGCGTGGTATAGGATTTAAAATTGTAAATCATTTACTTGAACTATATGTTGACTATATGACTAGGATGGCATCGACGTGAATTCGTGGGTTTTCTTTATATTATACAGAATATACACATTAAATTGAATAATTGACCGGTTAACATTTTAATAAAATTCTATATAAAATGTATTCTTAGAAAATAAATTGTTGCTGTTACTGAAAATACAGAGAATTTTGACGCGAAAGTTTATCTTTGTGAAGTAAGTAACGATTTTTTGATTGGGAATACGAAACCACTTTATTCGGTTAACATTTTTCTTAAGACACTTTTCTGTCCACGGTATTTTTTGTGTAAGCTATTTTAATTGCGTTACGTCATACTCGACTCAAAAATACCCATTATTGTGAATATTGAGGTAAGAACTCGTCTTTCCATTGACACGTCCGTTGACCCGCTTGAGGTCTAATTGTTATATAGAACTTCAGGATTTCAATGAAGCCTAGTATAATGAAGTTCATTATGATTGACTTACGCAGTAGCCCCGCAGAATGCCATGGAATAACTTCAATATAAAGTCCTACTTTACAGTGTTCTATTAAGGATACTGAAGATAGTATCTTAGTAGACTTGTAAGTAGAATAATATATTGTACCATCTACTATCTTGATATATCATTGCGTTTTATTCTATAACGTAAATTTTAAGCGCCTACGTTACGTAACTTTGAGGTTTTGCATTCAAAATGTTATTGAACTATATGTTAAAGTTTAAGGTATAGTTATTATTCCCAAAGTGGTCTAGGTGGACCTCCAGGGATCCACGGGAGACTCAACTGGGGTCTACGTTAAAATCTAAATCTTCACATTTTTTATGAGTTTTGGGAATATGGTAGAAATGTAGCAGCCACCAAAACCAGAAAATTTTGAAAGTGGTCTACGAGAAAAAAGTTTGGGAACCTCTGCCTTAAACAAATCTAAGAAATACCTTTTGACGTTTATAAATACAAAAAAAATTAGTCCTTATTTCCTTACTATAAAGTTCATCTATATTATTATACAATAAATAGCCAATTTAACAGGTAACTTTGACGCATTAAGGTTATTTAAGCTTTGACATTCTTAAACGTCAAAAGTTTTTTATTGTTATGGTTTTATTAAAAAAATATGGGCGCTTAAAATTGATTTCATAAATTAAAAAACGCAAAAAAAAAATTAAAATAGAAACGAAATTCATCCATTCACCTTCAAATAACAACTGTATTAAACTGGGAGAACAAAAATTGTACTGAGACTCCACAACACGTGAAACTCAACTTTACAGCAGTGCTATAAGGATGAAATTGTATGAAACGAAACAAATCGAATAACTTCGAATCCCATGCTCACGACGAAACTAGGTTTTTCATTTTAGTTCACAAGCCTAACCTAACTTGCATGGGAAATAGTACTGAAAAGTCAGCTTTTTGTAGACATCCCCAATGGTAGCTTGAAGCTGCTATCGCTCTAATAATTTTAATGGCACTCGATTGAAACTTGACCTGTATACTGTATAGAACATTATTCAAAACTTAGATCAAGTCTCAATAATAGATCGTGTTAAAAGAAAATAAACCTAATATCATTGGTGCAGGTTCCAAATTCAATTGTTTTAATCTCGACTCAAATTGGCTTGAGCATTGAATGACAGTCTAGAATACGGACATTAGTGTCAGTTTCTGAAAGCCTAATCAAAGTTAATCTCTTGTTGAAAGTATACCAGTGATTGTCAATTATGACTGAAATTACAGAGACGGTAATAGTTTTGATTATAGATCAACTTTTATTCGGCTTTCAGAAACTGGCAGTTAGTCTCGCGATTACTATTTGGCTTATCATTTAAAGTACCATATACTTTAACTTAGTAAAAGTAGCAAAATATCAGGATATTGTATGTAACAAATTTTCACGAAATTACACACAAATTAGAATGAACTGACAATCCAATATCTTTGGTCAAAGATTAATTAAACAGAATTGTCAACAAAATATGTAAAGCTACGCGAGCCGAGTACGAGCCCTCTTCGCTCGTCGTTCGCGATGTCATGTGTGGACTTCCAAGCGCGATGCGAATACCAGTTCGTCAAAAAACTGTCAATTGGCGGAGCGCAGTCGAGCGCGAGCCGAACGCTCGTACAAGTGGATACGTGGATTAGTGCTCCGCTTGTGCTCGGCTCGCGTAGCGTAGACCCACCTTGAGATGTTACATACTTGTTGTAGTATGAATTCGACTAGGTATACGACATGAATTTTTATTCATCTTAGAAACGCAGCCCACTTAATTTTCCAATGAAAAGAATTATTTTTTTGGATTATTTGTATAATTAAAAAAAACATTAGAATTATGACAAATCGAGTTAATAATTAAAGTTTACGTATAAAACGGTAGAAAATACCAACCCAGAGCACGAGTCAAGTAGACTGCGCTCGTAACAGGATGTTTAAAACTACGTCATGCGTCATAAAGATTTTATTATAATTAAACAAATGTAGAAAACAATTTTTTTTAATTATTTCTACCTTTTCGTTGGGTATATAATGTGGGCTGCGTTTCTGAGACGAATAAAAAGTCGCGGAGTATAGTGCTCGAAATATTTTAAATATATTGGCTAGAGAATTTATTGAAAGTAACTTTAAGACGCTATAAAGACTGGTAAGTTGTTGATTAATTGTCATTTTATTAATTAATATTAGATTATGAACAAATTAGGTAACTTACACAATAGCGTTGTAACAAATCGTAGCCTTTAATAACAATGAAAAATCAGTTATTTTAGTTATAAATTCAATTAAAAATATTGTGTGACCATGAATGAAAAACTTGCCCAACAAATTTGAATACAAATACTTGTAATGTTACATAATAATATATGATACACTGTAATAGGCAAATAACCACTAATAATAAATAACTAAATATAACTTCTATTGTTTTAGCATTTTTTTATTATCTCGCCACTAAATTATAATGTGAGATTCATACGTAAATTAATTATTTAATTGGTTTTAGAAACAGGACCTTTGAGAATATGGGACCATTGATTATTTTGAATAAAAAGTATTTAATGCTCACACAAAAGTACACGAATGCCATGTATGACACATGTAAATATGTTTCTAAAGCAAAAATATCACGATGTCAACATAGCCGTACCATTAAATAATGGTTTTAAAAATGACGGCTTGTACAGTCGAGGACATAAATATGTATACACTTTTTGAAATTCAAAAGCGATTTTCTCGCATGTTTAACATTTAAGTGTTAAACTATTACATCAATCATAATAGTATATGTTAGAAGATTCTGCCTTTATAATATCTCATAATTTCAATCAGTAGTTTAAGAGGAAACCGTTGTTGAATTTTACTAATTGTATACATATTTATGTCCTCGACTGTACTTGGATTGCCAGTTGGTAACACAGAGATAAATCTAATAGAGGACGCGAGTGTATGTACTTACGATGTCAAAAGTATGCACGCACACACACAGGATGGAGGGACTTTCGTTATATATTTAGATCTGTGTTACCAACTGTCAACTGTACTTGACAAGCCGCGATCTTCAAAACCATTCTATAATGGAATGGGTTATACTTATCTACTCATAGAAAGAAAGTTTTAAAGATATTGTTAATGCAAGTTAAGTTGGACATGTCAAATTGAAACTATAACCACAACAATATTACAGGTAAAAATACTCCCGTGTATGTCTAATTTATAAACATAGCTTTGTTTGTATAAATTTTATTTTATGCCAAATATGTAACAAACTAGTCAATCATATTTAGCGACGTCGCAATAATTAGAAACTATAACTTCTACATCTTTGTAAAGCATATAATGTTTTATAATCATATTACACGTCAGATTTGACCCAATCTAGTTTCTGACTATGCGATAATATTGTGTTGGTACAAAATATTAACATTATATAACAAATAAATGCTTTTTGTTATGGACCCGAGCATAATAACCCTTTAGTATTTAGTGATACATAAACTTAAATTTTAATATGTAATTTACCCCTTAAAATATTGGGTTATATTAATATGATAATGGTTTGTCATTGAAATTTCAACTCTATTCTTGTAATGTTTAAGTTATATAATAGTTCGTCATGATGCACCTTGTGTCTATTTTATCAATTACCATCACAACAATCAGCGAAATAAAATGCTTTGTAATACCGCCATTGCCGAGATGATACTCCGAGAGCTACCTATTTCGGTTATCTTTCCGATCAGTAGGAAAATAACAAGGAAAATATATATATTATTAAAATTATATTGAATTTTTATCACATTTGTAGTTGATATGCACATCACATTGACTACCTTCTAATGCCCAGTTTCAATAATTTGCGGACGGTTGTCGGTTAATATTTATTAAAATTAAGACTCTTTTAACTTTACTAATAATGAAGCAAATACCTCAAAGCTTTGCATGGCAGACCCTCCCATATGGAAGTTGCTATCACAGGTATTATCAGCTTACGAAATGATCTATATGCCTAGTTTGGCAATAAAAAAACCTACCATTGGTAAGCAAAACGATTCGTTTTTGTTTATTGAAACCGGGCATAAGTGGAAATCTGTAAATGTCAATGTCTCAGAGGGTCTACTACGAAAAACGATATACGATAGTCCGATCGTAGTTGTCAAATATTAACCAAGAGAATTGCTGCAAAACTGACGATACGTAAATTTTGTGCAATTCTATTGGCTAATTGATTGACAACGAATATAAATTTAACTTTTATTTTATCTAATGTTAAATTCTGCCTTGCTTCCACACTAAAATGTCAATATTTTATAGCAATAAATAAAGGTACTAATGATTCTCAATTTGATATGACAAACTGTATCTGGTGGTTTAGGATGTATTTAGGTTTGCTTAGTGCCAAATCTTTTAAGTAGGTACCTTTTGATTTTTTTTATTTTATTCATTCAACAGCTATAAGGACCAACAATCCTTACGTTATCTAGTTACCTAATCTGACTGCTTATTCCAAGCCATCTATGTAAGGTCTGAATAAGTTTATACCATTGTAATTCTCCTGATATTAAAATAATTTAGACGATGTTTTTGGTTTTATTTGGAAAATAATTGCTACCCTGTGTTGCTACCTAATACAGAATAGCACTATACCATCACTATACTAACAGTCAACTCAAAGTCAACTACATGCACGTCGTTCCCTTTACCTGAAACGGACATGTTGCTAGTTAGTTGTAAATAAATATTGCTGACTAAAGACGAGAATAAATATTCATCTTGAAAGGACTGGTTGCGGGGCAAAAATCCACACCGTAGTAGGTGGTAAAGCCTCGTATTACTCAGTGGTTCGTAATAATACAAAGAATCCTAAAATATTACTTTACTTACCTATTTCCCTCATTCGGCGCGGATATATAAGTTTTTATTTTGAGGCGCATTCCCCTTCTTAGTTTTAAGTCACTTACAAATAGTCCGCACTGTCAGTCACCGTCCATAAAAGTAATGTAATATTATGTAAGCCTTTTGCCATTGTTTGTACTAAAACTTTTCACGGACTTGAAAAGTCACGATACACGTAATTTATTTATTTTCACTTCACTGGTGCACATAGATCGTTTTAACTATTATAGTGGATAAAACACCACCGATGACGTGCAATAATACTCAGAATTTATAAAAATAAAACGGAAACGCGATTACACTTTGCAAGTTCCCGCTAAAAAGTCCAGCCTTCCCATTTACCTGCCAAAAACACCTTCAATGTTCTCAACAAAATATTGCTATGTTTAGTTTCTGCGTAAAACGAAACTTCACTTGTCACAGTTGTTACTGTCAAATGATAAACCAGCTAATTCGAAATGTATTTTAGTCCTGTCGGTTTTCTCTTTTGCACTCATGTAAATAACAGTATACTATCTCAAATTCATGGCTAAATTATTTAATACACTTTGAAATGGTGGAATAACTTTGTAATTTGTTGTCGAATTACATAGGTACATATAAAACAACAAGTTTACAATGCAAGCGAAGTATTGGATTAGAGGAGTAGAGGAGGGAGAGTTCAATTCAATCATAAATGGTTTTCGTGTGAGCGAGTGAAATGAAAGTCGGTTTCAAAGTTCAAGGAGATAAATAATTTATATCTTTCAACTAATATTTTTTTATTTTAAGTGAGGTGTGCTAGAACTGTAACTTGGTAATACATTTTATAGTGTAATTTATTAGTTATTATATTTAATTAGACTGGTTTGTATTATTATAACAGTTGACACAGTTTCTGCGGATAGGTGCCTAGAAAAACAAAATATTTACTATGATAGTTCCTTTGCTATTTCACCTCAACAATGTTGTGGGAACTATGCATGCTACAACAGCTTTGTTTGTCATTCAGTTATATAACTTCGCAAAGGTTAATTGTTGAAAAATTATTATAAAATTATATAGTGGAAAAACTTGTCAAACAACTTTTGGAGCTTTGTAGTAGGCAGGATATAAAAAAAGCATATTGGCAGTATATTTTTTTCTTTTTAGATTGTTTCAACGATGGCAAACACACTCACACGTTCAGCCTTAAGGGTAGCCAAAAAACAGAAAACTGCATTAATTTTGCCTTTATTAACTAGAAAAAAGAGTAGCGAAAGTAACATCCTCCGGTCTGTGTTTAAAGATATTCCTGTAACTAATTACACGGTGAATGACTTCATTTGGCAGAACTTGGACAGGTGGCCAGATAAGACGGCAATAGTGAGTAAACTTTCTTTCCTAGATTTTTTTATAGCACCCCTATAAAATTGGTTAAAATTAATCCAAGGCCAATGCTTAATCATAATACTTAAAGCATTCAAGATTATTATTTTCTATCTTAATATAACTGATTTTTGTTAAGTAATAGTTCTAATCTTGTAAAGTTGATCATAATAAATCTTTGCAACCATAACCCTGGCCTGTGCCTAAAATTTTAATCATTGCAATGTTAAAAAAAAACAAAAGTATAATTTAAAAAAACTATAAATACCTATGTTATGCCATCATGCATATTAATTACTTATCAAAGTTGGGCTAAACAAGCGAGTAACTTGTTTTCACCAAACTACACCAGCTCATTTAAAATTCAGGGTAAAGTCAAATAAATTGTTATGCAAAATGAGTAGGTAAGTTTATTTTTATATAAGTTAAAAATTACCTAATATTTGTAACTTTTTCCTGTAATATTTGTACTTTTCATTGTGGACCACTTATTTTGTTTTTATTGAACACAATTTAATTTTGATTATTGCATAAATTATAACTTGGATATGAATTGAACAATTGAAAAAATGAACAACATAAATTTTATAAATGTTTGTGAATTTTTTTGAACTGCAGGCTATTCCAAATTACTTAATATGAAAACAAATTGAATGAGAGGAACTGCTAAGCTAAGTATAAATAAATTCTCCAGATATTGTTTTTTTTACATTTTATAATATTTGTAAAAAATCCAAACCATGTCTATAAATAAAAGCCTAAGGTTTCCGAAAAAAATTGTCAGTGGAAAAACTTTTTTATGGTAAAACGTTTTTTATGTTTTTTTATGGTTAAACCATCAAGTTAACAACAGTAGTATTTTTTATTTATGTAAATATATTCAAAATATAATATATAATATATTATAATCTATTCAAAATTTATCATAAAAAATACTAAGTGCAAAAAACCTTATCTATTCAATAAATTGAGAGGATTGTTGATTAGTTACGTAAGGTATTTTTACTTATGGGCTCGTAATTCCAAAGTCCATATCAGGTCAGTTACATCTAGTTAGGGTGACCATGATGTTGTAATTTTTTTAAATTATGTAATTATTTTGTAAGAATCGCAGTGTGGTCTCGTAAATTAAGTACCCACATCTATTCCATTAATAGCTATACCTATTATTGAAAATCAAAGCAGCTACCACTTTTAAATAATTACTGGATTCAAAAGTCATCATGATTTTGACAGTTGTACTCATGTTGTACTACTTTTTGATCACAACCACTTTTTGATCTTTTTCTAAACCTACACTCGCCCTTTTCGTTATTTTTCTTTCATAAATCAGAACTGATTCAACCGAAGTCAGTACTCCCTGGTGCTTACCGATTCTTCTCGTGGTACTGATAGTCGCTACTTCTCATTAAAAAAAAAACAAGTCTAACCATGTGTATTGGTTACATAGTTACAGAGTTTATAATACATACACTTATGCATTGATTAGATACAGTTGGTACTGATAAGGCAACGCGAAGTGCAAACGATTACACAATCACTTCAATAACTTGTTCTGTTTATATTGAGAAAATATACTAAAACACCACTTGAACGCATTTTTCTCTATAATCAGAACATCAGAGCCAAATACAAAGACGTGAGAGACTTTTAAAATAGTGGCTCTGTGGTCTGTGAGCTGTAGTCCTCGTGAGTCTCGATAATTATATTGAATTCCCTTGTCGATTCGGAATTTTGTTTTTTTTTTTCAAAATGGCTTAGAAAAAGTTGAACTAAATAAAAAAAAACAATAACAGTACCTACCTGTTCACAAACTGCTTAACTGTCACGAGAATCGGTTGAGAAATGAGACGTGTAGAGGAGAACAGCCGGACATCTCGACTTACGAAAGCATTTTTGTTCCAGCTGAAACGGAGACGGAGACGCTTTCGCTAAGTCAAAAAGTCATAGAAAAAATAAACCTAAATGCTTTGATTAAGGATACATCCAGATAGAGTGTCGTAGCTGTGCACACGTCGATAAAAATAGGCTCTAACTGTTAGGGGCTAAATCAAATAAAAATAAATATAAAATAACTTTTTAACAAAAAAAAAACCGCCTTCAAAGTACACTAAAAAGTAAGAAATAACTCTTATCTGACACTGTTTTGAAGTGAGCGAAATCGCATGACGTGTTCTGTAGAAAATATTTCGCTGACTTCAAAACAGTGTCAGATAAGAGTTATTTCTTACTTTTTAGTGTACTTTGAAGGCGGTTTTTTTTTTGTTAAAAAGTTATTTTATTTTTGAATTTTTAGTTTCATATATACTTAAATACTTTCGCGTGTAAAGGCCTTCGTAAACAATGCATATTTAAGCGATAGCAGCAATTGCGGTAGATTTGCTGTCATTTTTTATGAGTTCCGTTGTCTGTCTCCGAAACTCATCATCAGATCTATATGAAATTTATATTGGACCATTTCGGAATAAAACCCTTTCGAACAAAAAAAGAATTTTGAAAATCCGTCTACATATGACGGAGTTATACCCGAACATACATAAAAAAAAAAAAAAAAAAAATATAAACTTCCGAATTGAGAACCTCCTCCTTTTTTGAAGTCGGTTAAAAAAAGCAAAATAATGATCAATATTTAAATTTCTCCCGATTTTAATTGGAATATTTTAACAACTACTATCATTATGAACGTAATTATGACAAGCAGAATGACGCAGAGGGAGCGTAAAACGTAGCTGTTACGCGCAGCAGCCTATAAAAGTTGGCCTGTTTTGTATATTCGTGTAGTATGGCGACGTTCTTTCTAGGTATATTTATTTCTATGCCTAAATGATCTATGTTACTTATAAATAAACAATAAACTAGGTAATGATTTGATAGAAGAATCTTAATTGTCAAGCAATAAAATGATATTTTCAATGCCATTCTTTAACTTCGTCTGGCTCTTTGTATTCAGATGGCAAACATTGTACCTACGTGGCACCTACTTTGTACATTAGTTTGTTTGTACTGAGTAGTTACAGTGAAAGCTATTAATAAAACAACATTATTATTTGCATGACAATGTGAATGTCTCTAGCACAATACTTTTATGAGAATATAGAGGTACCCGAATCACCCCCATTCATGTTCAGCGATTTTTTGTATTTTTCGAGTTCTGACTATTTTTCATGTGTGTTTTTTAATGAAAATCTGGCATTGATATATTGTACGTAGTATTTATACACTCTGAGATCATAGTGATGTTAATAGTCGAAATAGAAACCCTTTTTATCTTCTTGTCAATTACTTGAGTAGTTATCCTAGAGAATGCGTACATTTGTTTCCATAGGTGTTAATATTTCGTTAATAACGTATTGAAAAATAAAAGTCGGAAAAACTCATTTATTTTTTAATCACCCTTATTAATCTGAAGGTATACACAAACCACATAAGACAAACACACCGTGGCGCACGAACCATAAAGTCAAAGTAAAGTCAAATCACACAAGTCAGCATAAATCTTTGACTAATGATATAAATATTGCGAATATGACCTTGACAATTTTATTTACTTAAAATGATTATGTGCATTTACATTTCGGTTGCTGAATAAATTATGCAGTTGACCAATTCTAGCACAAGAACCAACGTCAAAATCTTCAATTGTTATAATAATAAAGTGTTCACGATGTTTAGCAAGGATATTAGCAGTTTGCGCGCATTTTAACAAATTACAACACAAAAGATGAGGTTTTATGTTCGACGCGTATGTTTATTGATTTCTGGGAAACTGGATATCTGATTTAGATGGTTTAATTTAAACTCTTTTGTATGAAGGTTCATCCCGCCCGAGGCCCGTGATTGTCACATTTAAAATTTATAATGATGTAACCATAGATTATGAACATATGATTGAATTCAATGGAAAAGAGCACGAACTTCCCGGTTGAAGCATTTTTGTCAATACATATACCTATCTATATGCCGATAAATAAATATCAGTGATATGCATATCTTCGGTCAACAACAAATCTTGAGAGGTACCTATTGAATACGCGTAAGAAACGCAATATTGGAAATTAAATTAACTTTTGACAAAACAACAATCTGTATTAGGCACGATGCCCTATGAAAATCTTTGTCTGTATTCTAAGTTTCATCAATGTTTTTTCTGTGGTGTTTCACGATTATTAGGTACTACTATAGCTTACCGAATATTTAATTTCAGGTGTGTGCAGTAACTGGCCATGGGTATACTTACGCACAAACGCATAGGATGTCTATATCTTTTGCAGCTTCTTTGCGGCTCAAATTAAAGCTAAAAAACGATGACAAAGTTGCCATCATATTGCCGAATATCCCAGAATATCCATGCACAATTTTGGGCGTCCTACAGGCTGGATGTATTGCCAGTATGATGAATCCTGTTTATACTTCGCGTATGTATTAAATAATTTTAATTTATGGACTCTTATTTCAGAATGTATAGCAGGTGGTAAACTTACTTTCTTCTTACAGATGAACTATCTCGCCAGCTTCAACTCATCGACTGCAAAGCCATAGTATCATCTAAACTATCTTATGCAAATATCAAGGCTGCACTTAAAGAAATGAAATTAGACATACCAATAATTCTAACTGATAATGACACATTGCCAGAAGGAACTATTAAATTCGCCGAATTTGCTGAAGACCTGAATGTAGACACTGATTGTTTGAAGAAAGTGCAGAGAGCTCCAAATGATTTAGCAATACTGCCATTTTCAAGTGGTACTACTGGTTTTCCAAAAGCTGTGGAGTTGACACATGGCAGTGTAGTTGCTGTGAATCAAATGATCGTAGACCCAGAAATCGTAGTTGTTAAGGAAACAACTGGTAAGATTCTTATACTTAATTAATATTTATAATTGATATTTTATTTCAGTTGGTGCACTTCATCTCATTATTATTTATAATTATAATACCATGGTGGACATATCACCGACCCTAAATTCAAACATACGACGAAATGCAAAAAATAACACTTTTAAATAAAGTTGCAAACAAATACCCGCCTTTTGGTAAGCGCTTGCAACCCCAGGGGCATCGCACGTTTATTGGAGACCCTCTCATACAACATACCTTCTTGGGAATAGAAAGGAGTTTTGGAGAAGAGTTTGAATAACAGCAATGGTGCTACACCCCTCACACTGCCAGCACAGAGCCACCTCATGTAGCTATGGCGACCTTACTCACCGCAGGAACACAACACATTAAATGTAGGACTGCTATAAATTATTTTGAGAGATCTTGGACATCAAAAAAGCACATTATTATACCTACTTAAAATACTACTTATTCCTGATACTTCTACTTTTTGTTTTTGCCCTTCTATTCATGTTTAAATATCTAAAATGTAAACGTATTATTAATCCATGGAGTGGAGTCCTGGTGACTTATACTACAGGTTTTTTAAAAACCTACAACAGGCACCAGTCTAGGTGCGTTCGTAGCAAAAATAACAGTCAAAAATGCCAAAATCGATCACATCTGGCGTTCGATTTGGAAAGTTGTGGGCGAAATTGGCGTTTTGAACTGTTTTCGTTCACCGTTCGTTTTACTTGGAAACAGTTAAAAACTACATCGTGAACTGCAAATGTTGACCCACCTCCGAGGCAGGGTCGTTTGTGATCATATTTTGACATCTTTGAATCTGACAGATAAGTTTTGGAAAATTCAAACGGGAAGCGAAAATTCTAATTTTTATTGTAAAATTTGATAGAAATACTAACAGACAAGAGAATAGTTTGTTAGATTAACTTCTGAAGGAAAAAGGTAGGTTGAGACGAGTGACAAGCAGGCGAATGTCATTTTTGTATCTAATCGTTCGATTTAGGAAATATCGTTTGTGGCAAAAGTTGCAAAATTGATGAAATTTTCCAATTCGAACGCATAACCAAAAATGCCCATTTTGAAACTGTTAAAAACGACATCACTCCAATTCGAACGCACCATCTCTCGCGAATCAGGTTCGCATAGTACGTATGCACATTTTTTTGTATTAACTTTTGTGTAGAGAAATAATTGTTTTTTATTATTATTATTTAATCAGCCATAAATTAATAATCAACAGCCACTCACCAAGCAGTACTGCCAGCTATCCTGCCATTTTTCCACATATTCGGCTTCAACGCGCTGATGATTAACCAGATGTCACTTGGTTGCAAGCTGGTATCCCTGCCGTACTTCAAGCCAGAGTTATTCTTGAAAACTCTAGTCGACTATAAGCCGGAGGTTTTGTTTATTGTGCCGCCTATGGGTAAGTTTTCGCCAAAAATGGTAGGTGAACACATTTCAAACTGCTGCTAAGTGGGCCCCGCACTCTTGAGAAAACTCCGCAATGGTCGGAGGTAGATGCTGCAAAGACATAAATAATTGTCATAATTATGGTAGGGTAATTTGAGAAATATCGACCTATTTGAGATAGGTTACGTATTTAAAGATTGCAATCTCAAAATTAACTTGAATCATGGTCACATCAATGTTTAGTTTTACGTTATATTTTCTTATGTAAAAAAAGACAGATATTGTTTGAATTTAAGAAAAAGTTACGGCTAACTGATCCCCATTAACAACTTAAACACTTGACATTCCAGTGTTATTCCTGGGTAAGCATCCGGCAGTCACTCCAGCTCATGTTGAGTCTCTTACCGGCATCATAAGTGGTGCTGCATCAATATCAGCCGCCGATGCCGATGCTGTACTTAGTAAAAACGTAAGTGATTATCCGTCCGTTTGTTTGTTACCTATTGACGGCACAACCAATCGTGATCAGACCCGTAGCCAGAATTAATGTTCGGGGATGACATTTCCAGAAAATTCTACTATCCTACTACAGTCAAAACCGTTTATAACGATATCGCTTAAAATTCATTCCCATTCATTTTTGTAAATAGTAGTTGGGTATAACGACTGTAACCGATGGTCCCTTCGAAGTCGTTATAAACGGTTTTGATTGTATATCTATAAAAATCTGTCAGTCTGTTACCTCTTCACGACTAAACTTGTAAGTAAGGCATCAAATCCGTTTCAATATTAAGATATTGTATCCATTTGTATGTT
Source organism: Achlya flavicornis (assembly GCA_947623365.1). Classification (NCBI taxonomy): domain Eukaryota; kingdom Metazoa; phylum Arthropoda; class Insecta; order Lepidoptera; family Drepanidae; genus Achlya; species Achlya flavicornis. The sequence continues at coordinate 3,688,155 of OX392482.1, read as the reverse complement.
GGTGTTTTTTTGTTGGTTTTCCATAAATAAATAAAATAAAAATGAAAAATAAACCTCTGTATCGTCCGATTGACGACAGGGTGTAGGCAGTGCAAGTCAGTTCAAATGTAAAGAAATTCGCGGCGAGCGGTCAGTAGGCCTAGACAAAAATAATTTCTGTTAACGCTAACGCCAAACGGTAACGGTACGGTGCGGTAACAGCGCGTATGTAGGTACCTACTTTGATTGAGTATGTTGATGGTGATTTCGGGGGTTTTTGATAGCTATAAAAATAATTAAATAATAATTTTATTAAAAAAAGCAATATGATCTAAAATAAAAATAAAACTGGCATTTTTTATTATTATTTACCTGTACACACGGCTACCGATCAAGCTATACATTTCTAGTATAAGCTGACCTCCCATTGTACGGAAATCCTATACAATGCGAGATCAGCTTATACTGGAAATGTATAGCTTGATCTGTAGCCGTGTGTACATTAATCCTAACTAATATTATAAATGCGATATTGACTTTGTTTGTTTGTTACTCCTTCACGTCACGCCTCAACTAATCAACAGATCATCATGAAATTTGGCATGCAGATAGCCTAGGGTATGGAGAAGGACATAGACTACTTTTTATCCCGGGAACGCGGGTGAAACCGCAGGGGACAGCTAGTAATCAATAAGTCTAACCTATCTTATCATACTTCTTATCTAAGACAAATACATCTCCCACGAAATTGTTTATCTTGGTAACAAATATTATTGTCACGTACGCATTTAAGCAATATTGCCGGCATACCTTCACCCCCCATCATTAACTTATATGCTCATTGATATAAAATAGTCTAGATCAACCCATAAAACCACAAATCTGCGTTGCACTGTTGTAATGATCTATTTATGATTTTGATTTGATTTGTTTATTTTATTCGGAAGACCATTGCTTATAATTAACATCAATACTAGAAAACAACGGCCAATTACAATCTAAACATTATACTAATTTAAACTTCTTTTTCTAATTACTCTAACCCACTCACACAGGTATTTTCTGCCTCAAGAGCAGTGAAAGTATGAAATGAGTGACGGTATATCATGTAATGAGTAATCAAGTGAGTTTTTTTTAAATTAAGCAGTGTTTTTTTTAAATAAAATGAATTACCGTTTAGCTTCAGATTCAGACTCTGGGACGAGGGATGTAGAAACGGAGGATATTATTAATTACTAGTAGCTGTTGTTATGTACTTATTTTCAATGTGTTTTTACTTGTTATACACTACATATATTTCACTACATTATTATACCAATATTTATAACTTGGTGCTGATTTCGGAAAGCAGTTTTTATTAGGACACATTCGGTGCTCGATTGTGAATCTATTATTATTTTATATCAATGTGCATATCAAGTGATTCATCTGATATGCGTCCCATGCGGTTTCACACGCACTCCCAAAGTAAATGGAAGTCCTATTCAAGGAATTAAAGTGAGTGTCGACAAACGTACGAAAACACATTTTCGCATTTATAATTAGATCAACAATAATACAGCTATCTAATCTATAGATTGGAGTGGTATTACGGTTAGGTGAGTGTTTAGTTGTCGATCGTAGATTGTTATCTTTGTTGATGTTTGGATTTCGAGACAAAGTCCATTCAATGCGAAGTCAATGAAAAACAAAGTCCCTCGTAGCCACACACATCCTCTATTTTTACTTAAATCCTACTGCGGTGCAATTTGCAACTTGCACCTTGCTAAGATATTTTTATGGCATGGTAAACAACAAAAAAAAATTATTTATATTTAAATATAGTGGTTTCCAATAATTTTTACGTTCTTGTAACTGCAAAAGCCAACATTGCTTCATTGGAAATGGAACCATTTTAGTAATATTTTTAGGGATTAAATTTAAAGTAACGACCTGTTTCAATCTGAAAAGGATTGTAAAATAGCGTTATCCACCAACAGATCTTGAGGCCAACTCGCCAACTACCCTTAAACCAATTATATTGGAGCAAAGTTACTTTATCTACCAACAGATGTTATTATTAGTTAGATAGTATTATTTTATAATCAATGTGCATATAATTAAAGTGATTTCATGCAATATAGCTGTACAACGGATGTTCCTATTCAAGGAACTAAATTAACTATACCATATAACGGAGAGCCGTGTCCGCCTCTATCACCGATGTGGACTCCTCAACGTGACCACGACCGCTCTGCCAAGAGCGAAACGACAGAGAAGAAGATATAACTAGCTTTCCGCCCGCGATTTCACTCGCGTCCTCTTCTTTACCCCCTTGGGACTGTTATTTCCTTAATAATATAGGTACATCAGTGTACAAACATTTGAGTTAATCGAGACACGCGTAAAATCCTCACCTTAAACCTCTTTGCCCCGTTAGGGGTAGATTTTCGAGAAACTCAAAAACCAATTAGGTAGGTATATTGCAACAAAGTTGCGTAATCCACCAACAGATCTTGGGAACAACTACTCTTAAAACAATAATTATACCTTACTTGTATTCTGTCCTTTTTTGACGTTAGATGTCAAAGAAGGACGATTCGCTCGCTTAACGCTACAATAACTCTACAGAAAAACATGATATTCCGGCAAGGCTACGGGCTGACGGAGAGCAACGGCACAGTGTCAGTGGGCGGCAACACCGACACCAACCACAGCGCGGTCGGACACGTCATGGGAAGCACGGAGGTCAAGATCGCTGATCTCACGACGCAACAGGCTTTGGGACCTGGACAGGTACAAACAATATATGAAATTAGTATATTTCATTACGAGTGCGGAAAGCCTGTTATTGCAAAGAGTTCCCTCACCTTCGGCTGCGCCTCGGCTCGGGTAGACAGTCGGAACAAGTTACCATTTTTTTTTAGTAAAAACTTCGTGGTTGGTTTTTTCTTTTTAATAGACATTATTTTGACTGTTGGGATCTCGTGCGTTCTCTTTACGCCACTTTTTGAGCAACTGTATTAAAAATATTTTTTAACCGACTTCAAAAAAGGAGGAGGTTCTCAATTCGGATGTTTATATTTTTTTTTTTTTTTTTTATGTATGTTCGGGCATAACTCCGTCATATGTAGGCGGATTTTCAAAATTCTTTTTTTGTTCGAAAGGGTTTTATTCCGAAATGGTCCCATATAAATTTCATATAGATCTGATGATGAGTTTCGGAGACAGACAACGGAACTCATAAAAAATGACAGCAAATCTACCGCAATTGCTGCTATCGCTTAAATATGCATTGTTTACGAAGGCCTTTACACGCGAAAGTATTTAAGTATATATGAAACTAAAAATTCAAAAATAAAATAACTTTTTAACAAAAAAAAAAACCGCCTTCAAAGTACACTAAAAAGTAAGAAATAACTCTTATCTGACACTGTTTTGAAGTGAGCGAAATCGCATGACGTGTTCTGTAGAAAATATTTAGCACAAAAAGCTTTTTTAACTTTTATAAGGGTCAGTTCATACCGAGAGGCGACGCGACTTTATAGAACTTTATGTACTACTCAAAAAGGTACATATTTCAGTGAGGGAATTCGTGACCCTTAGGCTTGTCAAATACAATCAGTGATGATTGTGGCATTGTGGCCGAAAGCGGAACGTCATGTTGTATTCCCTTAGTAGATCTGTATTCTGTATTACATCACAGCGATGAATATTCAACTGTATTTTTCAAATTAAAACCAGTAATATTTTTTTATACTAATAAGGTAGCAAACAATCATACGGGCAACCTGATGGTAAGCAGTCATCGTAGTTTATTGATGCTTGCACCACCAGGAGTATCACTCGCGCTAAACTCTCTTACGCCATCGAGCGTGATTTGATCCCATACTTCGTGTTTCAAACTATTCGTATAGTTTAGAAAGAGATCAAAACTCAGATTGATTCTCAAGAATAGAAGGCATCAATCGAAAATAAACATTATATCATTGGTTTAGGTTTCAAATTCAATTGTTTTAATCTCGACGCAAAATTTGACTTGAGCATTGATTCTCGTTCTAGAATACGCACCGTAGTTACCTTAACTACCAATTTAGCAACTATCAATCCAAAAAAAAAATTCATTGTTTGGGTTTTTGTTTTTAATCATTTTGATAGCAATCGGAGTGGCTGACTTTAAATTTCAATGCTGCGCTAAGGCTGCATTTCCACTGAGACGGACCTAGGTGACGCGGAGCTTAGCGGTGCATGAATTTAACATTCACACTGTTTCCACTGAGCGGAGCGCAGTTTACGAGCATTGTGATTGGGTAATTCATTCATGCATGCGGACATGAACACAAATGCATGTCCTGTGTGGGAATCGAACCCACGACCTGCGGCGCGTTAGGTGACATCTTATCTTAACTAACTGCGCCAACTGGCCCGTCAAATATATCCGATCAGCCCCCCTAGACAAGATGTCTGTCGACAACCGTCATAGTTAGTAAGCGATCAAAAAAAAAAAATACATACAACCGAATTGAGAACCTCCTCCTTTTTTTGAAGTCGGTTAAAAATCACGTGATATTTCGATTTGAAATGTCAATCCCATACAAAGGTTTATCGTTTACTGTCGATGACGATTGTCGATAACCATCTTGTCTAACGGCCCTGAATGGCTACAGGATGGTGAGATCTGGTGCCGCGGCCCCAACATGATGAGCGGCTACTACCTCAACGAAGCTGCTACTAAGGAGGTACTGACGGAAGACGGCTGGTTCAGAACTGGCGACATTGGGAAATACGATGAGAATAAATACCTATACGTCACTGATAGGTTGAAGGAACTTATTAAGGTATGTTGCGTTTAACCCACCCGCGAATTTTAGCCGCAATAGCCGCTTTATAAAAGTTTTGTTAGAAAGAGATATCGTGAGACTAAAGAATCATGGCGATACACTGATTTGTACAAAAAAATAAAACATTTTAGTGGGTATTTAATCACTTCCAATGTTCAAATCAAATCAAAATTCATTTATTCAAGTTAGGCCCTTATAGGGCTCTTATGAATGTTAACAAATGACTCTACACCGGTTCCAAATACAACTTGAACTGAGAAGACTCCGGCAAGAAACTCAGCAAGTATTCTTTTTTTTTTAAATGTGTACTTATAAATATTTAACAATTTACAAAATATATATAACAATAGCGTGCGAAGCGAAAAATTCATTCAAATGCATTCATGTTGAGATTACATTACCAGCAACATGTTAATATACATGAAATATTTTATAAACCCCGCAAAATAAAACATATTGAAACCTGAATTGTTTCGTACTGTGCGGGCTCAAAGGAGCTTCCTTCCGCGGACGCTCAGACTGTGGAATGAGCTCCCCGCCGTGGTTTTCCCAATGGAGTACAGCATGGGGTTCTTCAAAAGGGGTGTGAAGAGATTTCTGCAGGGTCGGCAACGCGCGCGTGATACCCCTGGTGTTGCAAGCGTCCATAGGCTACGGTAACCGCTTACCATCAGGCGGGCCGTATGCTTGTTTGCCACCTAAGTGGTATAAAAAAAAAAAAAAAAAAAAAAAAAAAAAAAAAAAAAAAAAAAACATAACAACAACATAATGACTTTGGTCGCAAATAGTCGCGATTCGCCGGCTTGCCATAGAAATTCGCTACTTATCCCGGGCCGTCCCGGGGTTCTAAAAATATTTTAAAAGGCTCAAGTTGTCTCTTAGGCACCAAGGATCAATTATAACGTCATTGCAACGTCTCTAAAAATCTTTATTTTTTTGTACAAATCTCGCCATGATCCTTTGTTTAGGTGTAAACAAAAGAATCATTCATAATCAATTGTCGGCTGATTCAGTGCTGCTATGCTTTTAAGAAAATTGGATAAATACATAAAGGCCGGGCGGTATGAGCAATATCATTGAATAGAATTCATTTACTGAATTCACTCCAGATCCTATGTAATTCCAATAGTTTTCTAAACTCGATTCTTTAGATAGATTTGGATTTGATAAATTTATTACTGTGTGATTTCGTAAAACAACATTGGTCGAGCGAGTGACCTCTTTGACATGTCCCCTTATTACGTGTGATGGTTTAAAGCCAGTCACAGTAATAGCAAAACCCAGGTTTTAAATAAATTCGTCCTTTTTTAATTTCATATAACAAAAAGAGCTGGGGCTGTCTTTAAATCTGAGTTTTACAAGACTCGACATAACCCTTCTTTTGTAGTAAGAGGGTTTGGGTTTAAGTTTTGTATGGATTAACAAGAATTAATAATGAAGGTATGGAGCTTCCATTTAGACTCAGGATGTAGGTATATTATGGGCCATCTACACAAACGGCCAGAGACAAAGTGAACCTTAGATTTTTGGAATAAGACATAAGTTTCAATACACGATTTAAAAAATTCCAGGTAAAAGGTTTCCAAGTACCACCAGCAGAATTAGAAACGATCATCAGATCCCATCCTAAAGTTATGGACTGTGCAGTAATAGGAATCCCAGACCCTATAACGGGGGAAATACCCAAAGCCTTCGTGGTAACGCAAGCTGGCCAGAAGTTGGACTTCGAAGAGGTTCTAGAATATGTCAACAGTAAAGTTACTACGTATAAGAAGATAAAGGAAGTGCAGTTTATCGAAGAAATACCCAAGAATCCAGCGGGTAAGATTTTAAGGAAAAAGCTTAAAGAGTTGTATTGCTAAAGTATTAGTGCAGTTGTGAACTTTAATTTGACTCACTTAAGTTTGAATTTCATACAGCCACATTTATGCTGGTATTGACAACGCGTTTTGAGCTGACGTTCCTAGGGAATACTGCTCTAAGAAATCGAATTTTACAATTGCTTTGGAGTTTTCGACCTTATTGCATTAGTGTATTTAGAACATATCTAAGTAATGGGTCCCATATTGAAGTTCGCGACTGTACAACTGGCCTAAGGTGGCTTTCTAGTGAAGCTATATTGTGTTCAATTATATTTCTATATTCCCATATCTCAAATGGTTATGCAACGCAACCTTAATACTATAGCGGCATTTTGAGGTATTTTTATCGATATTGTGACGAAAAGAAAAATAATTAAGTACATTACATTTTTAAATTATAAGCAGACTCATTGATACAGTTTATAAACAATTAAAAAAAAACTGATCAGAAATCTATACTCAGTATCGAGTTGCCGTGTAAGAATTGCCAAAGTTTTGACCACTTTTTTAAAACTTGACCTTATAAACCGCTGGCATAGAGTATTTATTTTATTAGCGGCGAACCGTAGCGCTCTTATTCATATTAAAATTGATTTATAATATTTTTTATTTTAATGGTGATATGGTTTAAAATCAATCTACTTAAATAGAGTTTTTATGATACTTATGTTGGCAATATGTAGTTAGTATTATCTACATGTATTTTTTTTATAATTTAAATAAATCACACTAAATGTATTTGAAATATTTTTTATATAACAGTAGATAATAACGCTAAGAATATTATGATCATAATGATATATTTTTATGTAAGTATATGCATTTTTATGTAAATAAATATGATTGTAAATAATGTATGACCGACAAACGCAAGCTAAGTACTTTTAAGTATTTTTAATTTTAAGTGTTATAAATGAATATGTTTAAAATTAAACTAGTGGCAACTAAAAGACACCAGACATACTAAAAAATAGCCTTATTTTAAAGTAATACAGTCCATTTTTGGCATTCTTTTATGTAAAAAAGAAATTCTTGTAATTGTTACAGGAATAGATAGATAGAAGGAAAGTAATTAATCATCTTACATTTTTGTGTGAAATTTTAACAAAATAAATTAGGAATCACTTTAAGCCATCTTTGTAGTAATAAGTTATTTTTTTAATAAAAAATCATTTAGAGTGAAGTCTTTTTGGAAAATAATGCGCTTTATTGTGCGCAACATATGGCTTAATTTCAATCGTATTAAGATGTGTAATTTTGATAAAATGCGAAATACTTCACATATGGAAATGAAATATTGGAGGAAATGGGAGTTAAATATTCAAAACAAATTGATTTCTGTTTTCTTCTATTTTACTGTTTCATGTTTGATGTTGTATAGTACAATGTTGTATAGTATGTGTATTTATAGAAAATGCTTCAGTACCTAATCGATACCAGTAGGTATTTTAGTTTCAAACTAATACAACAGATGGCGCTGTGCATTTGTTTACATATTTCTACATCGCGGTGTTAAGAGTCTCCGCGAAACAATGAGGTTCTCGGAACACAGGTTTTTTGTTATCGCTTCTCGGCCTTTTGGCTAAGATCAAAGTGTAGTATCTGTTCTTTTCAGCTTAAATTATTGCTACTTTAAAGGAATTCTCATTTGATGATATTATTATTTTTTATAGCATGATTTCACTTGCGATATATGATTTGCAATGATTTGTAACCTACGTCATCGATGCTGATCGACGGTATTTTTCACAAAATCATGTGCGAGTATCGCACGCAAGTGTCAAATTATCACTGATGCAAATTATATATACTTTCGTAGCAAAAAATTATTTTTCTATCCTGCTACATAACATGTTAAAGAAGTTAACACTTTATGTCACTTGATTTAAGGTTTATTTTTGAATACTCTTAAAAGCTAATCAATGATAAAGTTTTTTTTTTTTTTAAATTTGTTCATGACCATGGATACAAAGTCCTTCAGTCGCATACATTTTATTTATATTCTTAAATATTCTTTATAACATGTAACAGGCTATGTCATGGACGGTAACAGATGTGACATATGAAAACAGAATCATATTCTTTATCACCTGCTACTTGTGATTAATGCCATGCCTACTTAATACTATATTGAAGAGTTTGAGAGACGGACGAGTGATGAGGTTGGTGAGCGAGCACGGATTAACATGAATGACACTTGCGTGCGTGTTTCGGTCTTGGCTGGATGACTGCTCGTCATGTGTTGGATTCTCGCGTGCGTGTCATTCATTTGTCTACTGTGATTTGGCCAAAAGTGCACATGCGCGAGCTTGCCCTAGCGATGGGTAACTAGCCGAAATTTCAATAGCTTAGCTAGCCAGCTATATGTGGTCTAAAAGCCAGCTAGCTAGTCAGCTATTTGGCTATTAGGCTTGAGCGGCGGCGCAGCTTGATGAATAACGTTCAACTGCGATCTGAGTTCGATCCTCGCCGCTGCAACAAGTCTAGTCTAGATGATAATGTAATAAATTAATGTAATGATTTTGTTTTTCATTTACTTTTTATTTTGTTGTATACTTTTTGAAAATAAATGACTTTCCCTCATAGGTCGTACGTATTACTAAAAAAAACATCGAAAATCAACAATAACGTCATCTCTATTTATGGATATGAACTAAAAGCTTTCACAGTACATCAACTCAGTCGTTAGTTGTAGGCAAGTAAACCATAGATGTCGCGCTACTTCAGATGATATTAACGATTTATTTAATAAATAATAATATTACAGAATAATTTAATTTAATTAAAAAACAATAGGTTTAAATTCGTATAATTAGTACCTTTCAAATTCGAATTAATAATAACGAAATGCACTCGAATTTCACTCTTTCGGAACTTACACAACTCAGTTTCGCAGTGAACGCACGCACACACAGCTATCGGCTACGCGGCTACGCGGTTACGCGGCTACGCGGCTACGCGGCTACTCGGCTACTCGGCTAGAATGGCTTTGGCTAGCCGGCCAGCTACCGGCTAGTGGCGGCTACAGTGGCTATTAACCTTTGGCGGCTAGGCGGCTACCCGCTGTGTGTGACGTTAACTTCTCGTAATGAGGAGGATTGTTTATGTTACAAAAGGTTAAAATACCTGAAAATCGTGCACTTAAGGTTCAAATTGGTTCGAATTATCAATAGTTACACAGGTATTTTCAGCATAGAGGTATCTTAAGAAAACTCCTCATTTTAGCTAGCCATAGCCAGTAGCCATCCAGTAGCCAGTAGCCATCCAGTAGCCAGTAGCTAATTATCGTGTTGACAGATAACGTAGCCGTGGCTATTTTGTGTATAGCCGTTTTTTGGCTAGTTATATGAATAGCTACCCATCTCTAGCTTGCCCCACTACTGCCTATCTGTGCTCACCATTCGTGCCTCATACTGTAATTGACTAAAATAACAACTCACGCATGAGTTAACTCTGCCTGCCATTGACAGAATGTTACTTCTTATATCACTTGACCTACCTTCAATGCTCATGACGATTGGCCTGGCTGCTTGCAAAATGTATTTAATAAATTTTCCATTTTTACTTGCGTGAGTATCCAATAAAAAGATTAAGATTATCAGAGGAATAGCTTATTTGAGTTTATGTAGCGATTGAAAAATCAGGCCTAAGAAAAGTGCAATAAAGAACGCAAGGGTGCTGTCAGACCAAAAACTACATAGACCGCGCCGAATAGAATTACATCAATCCGATTCCTATTAGAAAATGACACAACAATGCGTCATTTTTGTGGACATTCTACTTTAGTGGATGCCAGAATAAATAATATGTGCAAAACAATAAGGTAGCTATATAGGTTGATGGGAAGATGGGTGCAAAGCTGTAAGGCGATGATAGTATAGATCATTTAGACCCTTTTTAGCCATGGTTGTCTAAGACGAAGTGTGAATTTTTTTTTTACCAATCTTTTCTTGTTTTTGGCTCAAAACTCCGAAACTTATCCGCTAATTGATAATTAAAGCCAGTTTGGATGATGTGTGAATTCTTTTTCATATTATTTATTTAAAATAATCTGTAAGCAATCCAAACAAACATGTACTAAACATGTGTGTCATCAGTTTTTAGTTACAGTAAAGATTGGTAAAAAAAAATTTTCACACTTCGTCTTAGACAACCATGGCTAAAAAGGGTCTAAATGATCTATACTATCATCGCCTTACAGCTTTGCACCCATCTTCCAATCACCCTGTATAATATCTAGTCAGATAGCAAACTATTCACTTATGAAGTAGTTAGTAGTTTCAACTTAGAACTAGAAAGACTATGAAACTGCAAAATATAAACTATTTTACAGTTACTCTTGGTGTGACAGTGCCCTTTGGTATGTTTTTTGGATCGTTGAGTCAATTGTAGGCGGACCAATTAGTAGTTATTAAGTTTTTTGATATTTCTTTACATTTTATGATTGTTACTATTATGGACTATGGTACTAAATAAAAAGCTTTATTATTAATAAAATTATTCTTTCTTTTTTATTACGATACGATTTTTGGGAAGCGCCTAGCGAAGTATTTAGTTTAGTTAGAATAAGTTATTGGGGTTTTATATATATATATCGTATGGTATCCCATAGATTTAGGATATTATAGAATCACGGCGGAAAATAGGACATTTATTGTAATTTTCGGAGGGTCATATTTTATTTATTTATTAATCAAATAAAACCCATATTTTATTTACTAATTGGTTGCTGAACAAAAGGAAATACTTAACAGGGACGCGTCCAAAGCAGACCTTGATTATAAAAAAAAAAAAAAATTAAAAGAAAAATTATTGCTTTAGAGGCATTATTAAGGAAGAAAACAGGGGATTACATTTGTATGGAAAAATCGCAGCTTGCGTCCCGTCTTACGACGTTGCCTTGTGCGAAGCGTCAAAGCGTAAGAGATGCATTCACAGATATAGGTATATATATATCTCTGTGGTACTAGGTACTAAATATTATTATGGCGTTCGAAGTGGAAATCAATGGGGGAGGCCTATGTTCAGCAGTGAAAATCCATGGGCTAAAATGATGATGACTAGGTATTATCTATTCTGTGACAAAACACATAATCAGGTGGCAAACGCAAATTAACAATTCACTTTATAAGTAGGTAATTAAATAAATAAATATCCTGGGACATTCCTCACACACGGTCATCTGATCCCAAACTAAGCAGAGCTTGTACTATGGAAACCAGATAACTGATATAATACATATACTAGGTACTTTTTATTTGTAAATATATACTTCATATACATAATTACACCCAGACTCAGGACTTGTTAGACATGTTCATGCACACAAATGCATGTTCTGTGTGGGAATCGTACCCACGACCTGCGGCGCTATAGGTTAAGACTCCACGTCTTAACCAACTGCGCCAACTGGCCCGTCATTATTACTTATTCGTTTGAGCATTAGTTTTCTTAAACGGCAATAAACGTTTGAACGAATCATCCAATGTCAAGATAATGTATGAAATTTGCATAGAAAGAATAAAAATCCTTGTATCGCAAAGATCACGTTTGTTTGTTTGATATGTTAATACTAGTATTATTTATAGTTATACAATACAAATATAACAAAAAATCGTGATACACGGGCTATATACTAACCGGCTGACTTTAGACAGGTAAAAACTTAAATATATTACGGAAGTCGTAAAATCATAAGCGAGTGTAATTTCTTTGGACCGCTTTCTGACTCAGATAGGATAGCATAGTATAGGTGGATCGAGACATACAATTCACTCGTAAAAATGTATGTCTAGACAAAATACTGCTTCCGAAATTGTATACGACTAAATTGGCGAACAATGCATACTATCCATCCGACGATAAGCGGTCACGGTGGGCTATAGACGCTTGCAATATCAGGGGTTTGAAGACGTGGAATGGAATCGCCGTACTGTACCCCGAGTGTAAAGAATTGACGTTAATAAACGCTTACTAATTCGTTTGCGTTAACTATAAATTTGTATGGGAGAAATTAGTAACACGAGTATTCCGCTAGAGGCGCTGTGCCAATTCCTATAGAGAAGTGTCGTAAACGCAAACTAATTAGAAAGCGTTTACAAACGTCAGTTCTTTACACTCGGGGTACTGGCAGCCGAAGGGAAAGCATTTGTTTCCATACTGCTGGTCCTCGAACAATGCCAGCACAGCGACACCTCATGGAGCTCTGGCCTTGGCTGTAAGGTGGAGGTACTTGTACAGTCGGGCTTCTCCGAATTATTTTCCGGGAGATCCCTAATACCCTATATATCTGCTTCTAAAATACTTAGCTCCCGCTTCCAAATTACACTCATAATAACAAAACTGCTAGAAATGACATCAGCATTTGAATAAATAATTTGAAAGCCCATAAAAGTATCGGAATGACGTACAGTCGAAGACATAAATATGTATACACTTTTTGAAATTCAAAAGCAATTTTCTCGCACGTTTAACATTTAAGTGTTAAACTATTACACAAATCATAATAGTATATGTTAGAAGATTCTACCTTTATATTATCTCTTAATTTCAATCAGTAGTTTAAGAGGAAACCGTTGTTGAATTTTACTAAGTGTATACATATTTATGTCCTCGACTGTACTACCTACTTAGCAAAGATTTCTCATCTGTGCTAATTGTAGCCTGTATTAGAAAAATCGTTTATAAAACGTTAGAGTAATAAAATTATTCTGTCAGCTGCAGTTGAGAGCCAGTTGGATACCTATTCTATCCAGGTTGGATATGCTATATGTTTTCAAAACATACTAGGTACTTTCAGTATTATCATAATGAGATTTCAAGTAAGTGTAGCGACCACAGAGAAAAGACCGTGGTAGCGACCAACTACATAATGAAGTTCACACGCCGATAGATTATGCTAAATCGCGCTTACAAAGCCATAACATCCTTCATCGCGAAGTTTTCTCGGCGATCTGCATAATATATACTTACAACTGTCTAACATGTGTCGTTGGACCGCGGTCCCCAGGCACGATGATCCAGCCTGGTGGAAGATCATCCCTTTTAAATGCAGGATTGCAGGTGTCCACCACCTTGCAACTCCATCCATATAAGGTAAGCCTTACCTGGTAAGGTTACTAATCTAGAGACCAGCCCGCCTTGTCAAAGATGGTTGTCGACAATCGTCATCGTTAGTAAGCGATCAGCCTTTGTATGCGATTGACGTTTCGAATCGAAATATCACGTGATAACAATCTCTTATGTTAATCCCATACAAACGGTTTTTTTTTATAAAACTCATACTAAGCCTGGCCGCATGATATAAGATGACGCCCGCACTACACAAACTTTGCTCATACATTTTGTTCTAGTATGCATACTATTAGAAAATTCTGACGTGTCTGACGTCGTAAAATAAAATATTTTTCTTCTTTTTTTAAAGTGTATAGGAAAGCGGCCGTCAGAACAGAAAATTTCTTATAGTATGAGGCCGGTGTAAATGACGGTTCATAGATACTCTTCTAGTTTCGTTTCACCTAATTGCCTACCACTCGCCCGTGCAAAAAATTATGGACATAAATAAAACATGATGCGTTCTGTTAGGATGGCGGTCCGTAGGTCCTTATGAAGAAAACACTTTTTACTGCAGGAACACCGATTTATTCAAGAACCAAAATTAAATTAATTGAAAAAATCAAAGAACGATTACATTTAAAAGTCATAAAAGTATAAAATATTGAAACAATTGTTAATATTTATTAATAAGGATTAAACTAACTTATGGACTTATAGAATCCGGAATAGAAATAATAAATTTTTTACTAAAGCAAAATACTTGAAGAATAAATTATTTAAAAAAAATACTTGTTGTGATTTAAAATATCAAATTACCAAAAGTTACTATAATGATGTTTTTATTAATTTCTATTTCAGAATATATGGAAAACATTTTGTATACCTTTTATAAAATAAATACTTAGCTTAAAATTATTGCGATTACGTAGAATATTAATGACCACATTTTACAACCGTGAATTACTATCTAGTACTACGTAACTTAATCTGTCATCCGACACAGCTACAAATCGTTTATTAGTTAGATGCATTGAATTAAAACATATGTTTGATAGTGATATTGGATATTCATTCACCTCGTTCGGAGTAGGAAGCGGCACGCTTTTGTAAATACTAAACTTCGATGAATTTACTATCGGTATTTGAAGTAAGATTAACTTGCTATTATATGTAATAGTATGCTGTTATCACGTAAGGATGAGGGATATTTAAATTAGCAAAAAAATAAGGAAAAGAATAATTGCGAAATAAAATTGAATTTAAGACAAATTGGACACAATATAAAATTTAAATTAGATTAATTTCATTAATATGATTCTTCATGTATTTATTATTTTAAATGGTCCTTTCCAAATTGGAGATAAAACCTTGCGTAATCTATTGTGGTGTTTTAAATAGACTATGTCACCAATTTTATGGTATTTTCTTTAGTAGACGAGTCATAGTACCTACCTATGTATATTTTGTAATGTAAGTGAAATAGGATTTAAGTTTATCATCATGGCTATGATTTTGGGACTGACTACCCTGTTTGTTAGCGCATGAAGTAAAATATGCAGGAACAACGCGACCTAAAGTTTGGGACTGGTTACCCTGTCTGTTGCGCGGATAAAATATACGAGAGCTAATATTGTCATGGCTATGATTTTGGGACTGACTACCCTGTTTGTTAGCCCATGAAATAAAATATGCAGGAATATCGCGACCTAAAGTTTGGGACTGGTTACCCTGTCTGTTGCGCGGATAAAATATACGAGAGCTAATATTGTCATGGCTATGATTTTGGGACTGACTACCCTGTTTGTTAGCCCATGAAATAAAATATGTAGGAATATCGCGACCTAAAGTTTGGGACTGGTTACCCTGTCTGTTGCGCGGATAAAATATACGAGTTAGCTAAAAATACACCTTCTAATTTAAGGCTATTGGTAAAGTACTAGACATCGATTCTTAAAAAGATGAATAAAATCACTACTAATAATACCGTCATAAATTATATTGATCGTATTGTAAATCATTTGATGATGATGATGATGATTTGTTTTTAAATAAACGTGAAGTAGAGAAACTTTATTATTAAAATGATTTTTCACGTTTGGAAACCCTAGAAAATAAACTCAATTTCTCACGAGATGAGGGATTATTTTGCTTAGAAGTCGACTCAAAATTCGGACAAATTTTAAATTAAAGTTAGTATCCGAAATTCTTAATTTATTTCTATTCGACTTAACAGTTTCTGTATTTGCACTAACCTGTGTTGAATAAAATTTAGGAACACAGTTTGAAGGACAATTAGTCTTTGAGTGCGCATTACTCGTAGCTTGTGTTGAAAAAAACTTAGGAACACAAGAGGAAAGGTTATGAGAGTATGAATCTGATTTATCCTGTGTTAAAGAAAATTTAGGAACACGGGATTTATAGTTTTTCGTGTCATTCAAATCGCTACTACGTTCCGGCAGACACAGGACCGAAACAGATATTAGTTTAAATCAACATCGCTATTATTACGCGTGTCAACAATGTGTAAATTAGAGCGATTATTGCTTAACATATTACTTGAAATCGGTGCATTTGTACTCGATAGTGTAGAATTACATGGATCATCGCGTGCATTATCATTCTTAAATTTATGTTTGCGGCATTCATTTATCAAGTGACCTCTTATTTTGCAATATGCACACATTTTATTACAATTAAAATATGAATTAGATTTATTTTGATAGCTATAAGAGTTACTTAGAACATTATTATGTGCTGAATTATTGACATGATGAAAATTTGCCGTAGAATGCATTGTTTTATTTTCATAGCATTCATTTGAAATATGACCGCTTTTATTGCAAATTGAGCACTGTTTGGAAGAGCGGTTGGATAATTTCGATAATATAAATAGTTGTGATACAATATATTTGCACAAAGAATTCTGTTGATCTGTACTTGCCAAAGAGATAGCATTTTCACAGTTAGTTAAAAATGCTGGTAATGATTCGCGATCGCCCTTATACGGTTTTATGAACTTAGTAAGGACGGACAGTGTAATTTAGTCAGACATTTTGACTTTTTGCTTTTGCGACACTGAGCTTTGAGATGATGATGACAAATAACTATCTGAATCGTTTACTTCGAGTTTCTCGGATTTTAGTGACATCAATTATTTTTTCACTCCTTATTGTTTAATGGAGTACAGATCATCAGACAAACAAAACACAATAGAAATAATGCACAAAAATGATATAAAAGGAAATTTGTAAACGTTGTAAAAAAAAATTAAAAATAATGTATAGAAAAATATGATAGAATTAAGTACAAGTTCAAATATTCAATTGGGGAACTTTACGAATTAAAGGGGACTATTCTTGAGGGGAAAAAGAAAATCACTTTCACTTTGATTTTTAAATACTTGAAGACAACTCACAGTAGCATCGCAGCACTCACACGCATGTTGGAAACGTGGAGTCGAGGGAGGACGTGACGCGGCGATGACCTCAATTGCAGCGGCGCGGCAGCGGGTATCTGGCGACTCAGCAAGTCGTATTGCAGAATACTGACGCTGGCTTACACGTAGCGAAATCCACGGAGTCCACGTGGAATTGATGTTGATGATGTCGATTTAGGTTCTTGAATATCTCGATGTCGGGTGTGATGCGGGCTCACGCTTAGCAGCGGAGACTTAACGTCGATCACGGCAGCAACGGATGATGCGGGCTCACACTCGAAAGCGGAGGCTTACCGTAAATCAGCAAGGGGTGATGCGGGCTCAAGCTACACAGCGGAGGCTTATCGTCGATCACGCAGCAGCGAGGACTTAGGCTTGTGGCCCAAGATTTACCCACACTGTTGTCCTTTTACTTGGACTTGACGGAGCCAACAAATAATGGTGCAGGGCGAGTTGAATGAATTCGCGACGGCCTACACCTATAGAATCCCAGTACTTATTTCGATTTCCTGGGAATCCACTTCTGACACCAAATTTGTTAGGATGGCGGTCCGTAGGTCCTTATGAAGAAAACACTTTTTACTGCAGGAACACCGATTTATTCAAGAACCAAAATTAAAGACTGAACTTAATATCTAGACTGAACTTAACTGAACTAACAAAATGCTTGGTGATATCTATTTATAGCAATGTCGAATTGCCGTGGCGATGGGGGTAATCGCTTACATTGCAGTTTAGCTTACTGACCTAATTGTTCATATTTCTATGATTGCAGTATTGTGTAACTACTTAATTAAATTTATTTATAACAGTTCCACATTGCAGTACTGATCAAGGAATTAAAAACATTTGAAATTTTGCACCGTTTATTAATTTAAATTCGGGTTTCGTCGACTGTTTACTACTAGGTACTTTTCATAATACCATTATAGGACAAGCGGAATAAAAAATAACAGGCAGCATGTGACATTCGTGGTTTTTATACAGCTGTTTAATTAATTGCCTATCTAGGGTTTAATTAAACTATTTCCATCTTATCCTTCTACATGATTTAAAGGTGTCACTTGGATGGCAAGTTTTCGCGGAGTCGGAGCGCTGCTGTTAGTGTGTGATGACCTTAACAATTATGTAAACCACACATAATAAATAGTAGCACTCCTCTACAGTTGACGGGCCAGTTGGCGCAGTTGGTTAAGGTTCACCTTACGCGCCGCAGGTCGTGGGTTCGATTCCCACACAGGACATGCATTTGTGTGCATGAACATGTCTGTATGTCCTGAGTCTGGGTGTAATTATGTATATTAAGTATGTATTTACAAACAAAAAGTATGTATATGTATTATATCAGTTATCTGGTTTCCATAGTACAAGCTCTGCTTAGTTTGGGATCAGATGACCGTGTGTGAGAAATGTCCCAGGATATTTATTATTATTATTATTTACATAATAAAAAACACCAGTTAAGTGCGAATTTGACTCGCACACGACGGGTTCCGTAAAGACGTTTTTTGTATGGAGCCCCCAAAGAAATAAAATAAACATAATGTAGGTACATTTGTTTTTTGGAACTTTGAGTCTCTTAATATACTTATGACAGCTCCATCGTAATCTAATTTTACACTTTGACTTTACCTACTTTATTTAAGTATATAATTACTCCTAAACATAAGCTATAAAGCTTCTTTTTCCTTGAACAAAATGGCCCTGACAGACAAACTTGTTTGACTATATTTAATTTATTTTCAAGTACATAATATTTTATAATTTGTATCTACATAATTTTATTTTTCGCCACAAAAACAAAATTATCATCTTAATATATTTACTAAATTACTAGGTAAGTACCTAACTACGTAAATATTCATGAAACTATCGAAAAAATACGTTTTAATATTACCTATAGGTTTTTCTTAAACTATAGTTATAATAATAATACCTAATCCATAGAAATAAATATACCTAGAAATAACGTCGCCATACTACACGAATATATAAAAGAGCGACAGACGTTGGCAATGAGAAGTTTTCTTGTAGGTATTTAAAGAGTTGCTGCAAAATAACTAGGTGGCGCTGTCATCACCAAATTGAATTGTCAAATCAAAATATGCTGTCACATAACTTTAGTGTTGCCACATAGGCCAACAACGGAAGGTGTCCATCCTTTTTAATTCAAAATCGACAATTGAAAAAAAAAATATACACATTTCTTTTATTAAGTGTTAATTGATATTAATGGCAACCATGAACATGATTAAATGAAACCAAATTTCAGAGGGGCAAAACTAAATTTTCGTTGCTTTTTGGTAACACCTGTTTTTTTTCGTCCGAAATTAGTAATAAGAGGCGGCAACACTGGTATGAGTGGATGTTTGTTTCCGTTGTTTGCGTTGTTTGTTTTGTTGTGGAAGTCACGCTTAAGGATTATTTGTTTCTATTATTGTTTTGATATTCGTTGGACATCCATCCTTGTTGCTCTTATCCACTGTGACCTTAGTGGTTCATCAGTTGGAAATGTAAGACGTCCCTTATTGGTACACACTGCTACAGATCAAGCTATACATTTCTAGTATAAGCTGATCTCCCAGTGTAGGGAAATCCTATCCAATGCGAGATCAGCTTATACTGGAAATGTATAGCTTGATCTGTAGTCGTGTGTACAATTCACAACTGCACAAACACGCATTTTCAATAGTTTTCAAAATTTCTAATCATTCAAATCTAAGCTAAATTTCACAAAAGTTTTGAACAAAACACACATGATAGTGACATAATACTAGTTACAGACGATCCGACTGTCGGACGTCTGATGGTCAGGGCCGTGTGTAGCGCAGCAGGACTCTCTAAGTATATACTGTAGTCTTTGGGCAGGACGTCGAAAGCTTCCAACCGGTGTTAGTAATAATTATGAGGGTCCTGCCGCACTATACACTTTCCTACGGCAGGACGTACCTTGGCCGTATCTCCTGCGTAATAATAAAAATAGGAGTCCGACATTGGAACGTCTGTTACCAGTATAAAGCCAAATAGTTATGGGCTGCGTTCAGTAACTACGCCGTGTGATCGCCCGAAGATCATCGTAGCGTTCAGTAACAGTTCAATAGGACTTTTTGGCGGGAACTTGCAGAGTAACGTAGCATTTTCATTTTTATTTTCATAAATTTGTGTATTTTGAGTTTTATTGTGTATTTTTGGTGGTATTTTACCCAATAAAGATCATCCATGTGCACCAGTGAAGTGAAATGAAATTTAATATGTGAATCGTGAGTTTTCAAGTTGTCTCAAAATGTCCGTGAAGATTTTTAGTACAATGACCACCATTGTAGTAAAACATGACTTTTATGGACGGTGACTGGCTGAGTACTATAATGTGAAAGTGATTTATTGTGACTGAAAACTATAATATAACTCGACACTGGCAGAAATGAACCCTAATTTGGGCTTGGTTGCCAAAATTAAAAATATGAAGAAGAACAGTTCAATAACATGTGTAGTAACTGAACGCACCCATGAATTTACATAGTTTTTTTTTTTTTTATTGAACTGACAGCAAGATAGTTCGTTTCAGTCATATTAACGCCATCTATTGAGACTTAAAGAAAAGAAAATTAAATACCTACAAGAAAACTTCTAACGAAAACGCGATATCGTAAAGGACCCCGCACATGTATGGAAAAATCCGTTCGTTTGATTTGGCTATAGTATGCGTTCTATCCCTGAGCCCCTCTACAGCGCAGGTGGCGACCACTGTGGGGTTTTAAACGATACAGTCCGGTATAACAAGCCCACTTCCCCCGGAGCGGAAGGGTATCCTATGAGGATTTCCCACGTTAAAAAAACTGAAAATATATTTTTTCGTTTCAATATACATACTAAAACTGGTCATGTCATAGGCTATATTTTCCCGCAGCCAAATCAACGGACGGCTTTTTCCATACATAGTTACATACCTACATTTTGTGCGGGGTCCTTTATTTACTCTCAAGTCTCAACTCAGGTGAGCTATAAAAATAGCTCGCATTACACTTTGGTGGAAATTGCATTTTTTTATGACCAAATAAAATATCAGTTGCCAATTACGTCAACCTCATATCTTAATAACTCGGAGCTAGTTGCTTTTTTTTTATACCACTATCGTGGCAAACAAGCATACGGCCCGCCTGATGGTAAGCAGTTACCGTAGCCTTTGGACGCTTGCAACACCAGGGGTATCACTCGCGTTCCCGACCCTAAAGAAATCTCTTCACGCCCTTTTTGAAGAACCCCATGCTGTACTCCATCCATTGGAATAACCACGGCGGGGAGCTCATTCCACAATCTGAGCGTCTGCGTAAGAAAGATCCTTTGAGCCCGCACAGTTCGAAATAATTCTGGTTTCAATGTGTGAGGATGGATTCCCCGTCGATGGCGTGAGTTGCGATGATGGAAGGTAGTCGTGGGCAACAACTCGAACAATTCTTTAGAACACTGTCCGTTGTACAAGCGGTAGAACACACATAAGGAGGCAAAGTCTCTCCTCAGACTAAGGGGCTCTAAACCGCTTGTGAGCTTGCTTACCTGGGTTTGACATTGACATAATTTGTTTTTTTTACCTGTGTTATCTTAATAACTCAGAGTGCTGACACTCACACACAAGTTGACAAAAGTGGGCCTTAGGAGCTCTTGAGGAATATGAGGAATTGTTTGCCTTGATGCTCCCGCTCATCACCGCTGTCTCTAACCATCGACGGGGAGTCACATATTGGAACCAAAATGGTCTCGCACTGTGCGTTTTGAAGGAGCTTTCTACCGCGGACGCGGCTGGTCAGGTTGTAGAATGAGCTTCTCGCCGTCATTTTCCCATGAGAGTACGGGGAACATGGGTTACTTCGATAAATAATGTAGCTAGCATAGCATGATTATAGATCGCATAGTTACAAACAATAAGTCCGTTACTGAACAATACGAACTAATTCTATTTACAGTACCACAGTTCATTGATAGGGAAGAGAATCTAGGTCATTATTTTATTTACCTAATCTTTTTGTCTTTTACTTCACATATCTTTATTTTAAACATATTATTTTAATGTAGTAGAGCAATAGCAGCAAAAGTAAGATACACAATGCTAGCCGAAAAACAATGGGTTTACTTACTATTTTCTTCTGTTATCGCCACCTTATCTCTGCTGCAATTTACGAGCAGCTCTACGTCGAATATAAACTTTATTGTTGTTGTAACACGTACTATGAAAATTCGCAAGTTCAAAGAATTGTTTTGTTAGTTGCGCGGGAAAGCGTCACATAATCAGTCGTAAAACCACTGTCGGCGAGACAGCGCGTGTCAAAATGAGTAACATCGCGCGTAAACTGCTTTTACGTGAAATTAGAAACATAAAATTGCAAAGGAAATTGTCCACTAGTGTTGTATTGAAAAATGAAGAGTTTGTTATTAAATCACCGCTGCCTGATATTGTCATACCGCGTATGAGGTTGATGGATCGTTTGTGGATAGAATCTGCTAGTTTTAAAAATCATGTTGCACTTGTGAGTATCTTTTTAAAGTTTTCTTACGTCTTTCATTACAGATAGGTTCGTTTAGTCATTTAAGCAGACAAATAATTAGAATGCAATCAAATTTTTACTAGTGACTACTTATTTTAATTCTATAAGGACCGAGATAATTTTGAATTTAGAACAGTATCCCGAGTGTAAAGAATTCAAATTCAAATTCAAAAATCATTTATTCAAATAGACCTTCGCAGGCACTTATGAAAAGTCTGACTCTAATACTCTAATACCGGTTCGGAAGGTTGCATTTGCTGAAAAGAGCCGGCAATAAACTCAGCAATTACTCTTTTCAAAACAAGCTTAGATTCATTACATAATATTTACATTCTAATCGCACTGAAAACAATTGCGTGCCCCGGCGCGGCGGCAAAATTATAAAGAAGACTGAATAAATATTTAATAAGTAAATAAATAGCAAACTTAAGCAGACCAGCCCCCACAAGCAGCACCTGTTCACAAGTATGACGCGTGTGGCAGCCATCGCAATTGACGTTGGTAAACCTTTATAAAAGCGTACCAATGCGTTCACTAAAAAAAAAAACGCGGACGCTCAGACTGTGGAATGAGCTCCCCGCCGTGGTTTTCCCAATGGAGTACAGCATGGGTTCTTCAAAAAGGGCGTGATGAGATTTCTTCAGGGTCGGCAACGCGCGAGTTATACCCCTGGTGTTGCAAGCGTCCATAGACTACGGTAACTGCTTACCATCAGGCGGGCCGTATGCTTGTATGCCACCTTAGTGGTATAAAAAAAAAGGGAGAAATTAGTTGCATGATTATTCCGCGAGAGGCGCTGTGCGAATTCTTATCTAGAAATGTTGTAAACACGATTGTTAGAGTTTACAAACGTCAATTCACTATACCTACTCAGTTTACAGATTTCTAAATGAAAGTTTTCCTTTGTACAATATCTGCTGTAAGACTTGTTACTTGCTATTTCTACTTGTAAAGAAACTAACGTATTTTGCATGTGTTAAAATAGATTGCATTATCGCTTTGATACGGTTCCGAAATACTAATTCAAAGTTCAATGCACTGCGGAGATATTTTCTCGTAACAAATTTGTTTCAATCATTTAAAATGTGTAATCAAACAGAAATAGAACTGACTAATCGGTTTGTTACTCTTATTTGTACCTAGTAGATGGGCAATCGTCCTGGATTCTGCGGGACAGTTCCGAGAAATTTTTATTTTTTTTTAGTTTCTTTCTAGTTGTTAAGTCAATGTTGATCATAGTTCAGTCGCTCACCATGATCCATAGAACTATTGTTTGATACGGAGTAATATAAACATCAGTTAGATGTGACAAACCTCATACTAAACTAAAAATACCTAAGAGTGGAGATTTCTAGATGGCATGGCAAAACCTATGTTGGGTCATGCTGAACAACTTTTACTAAGGGAGCAACTCAGTATTCTAAAAAAAAACTTTTCATACAAAGTATCCACCTTGCTCGATCATAATGTATGAAAAGTATATTATATGAAAACAACAATGAATGATTAGGTGAAGCACAGACGATGGATTTTAGTCTGCGGCCATTCTGCGGCATACAAAAAGACGAAGAAGGTTTTGCGCCGGACTTTTTGCGCGCCGTGTGTGTTACTGCTTAGAATTGGATTTGTGCTATTTCCACAGACTCAAAAGTTCGGCGCGGTGCGGTCTGTCGTCTGTGCTGCACCTTATAGTGAAAGTTCAGTCTAACCTGGGGGAAACCTACCTAACACGGCTGATTGTTGTTCCCGCATTTTCCATCTAATTAAGATCCGGTTTTCTAATATCTTGTTTACCAACATAGAAATAAAATGTTTACCTACCGACAATTAATTTCAAGTAGGTACCTACCTAGTTTCAAGATAAGTTTAATTGGGTCTTTTGAGTAGGGATTAACTATTGATATCTATTAAACATACAAGATGTAGGTATATATTGATAACCAAATATGCTAACAACTGTTTCAGCAAAAGTGTGTTTGAAAAGTTCCATTAAGGAAAAATATACAATTTTGCATGAGTGCTACCCGGAACAAGCAAATGCTTAGGGCAAAGTTCTCCAAAATTATAATTCATGGTTATAAATAATGCTAAGACGGCGACTAGTAGCGATTCTTATCGTGACACCGTTTT
The DNA here is from genome assembly GCA_947623365.1 of Achlya flavicornis. NCBI lineage: Eukaryota > Metazoa > Arthropoda > Insecta > Lepidoptera > Drepanidae > Achlya > Achlya flavicornis. Next base: position 3,663,332 of record OX392482.1, on the reverse strand, counting down.
ATTCGAGCAAAAATACAAAAAAACTAATTTAATTCCTAATGGCTAAATATTTTAGAATAAGTAACTAGTTTCTTGTATTCTTATTGTTATTTTAATTTAATCATTTAATATAGATAAAAAGAGACATAATTTATTAGTACCTTATAAACTATAGCTGTCCCCGCCGTTTCACCCACGTTCTCGGTATTAAATCTTATAAGTCTAGGTTATATACAAATCATATATGTTCTTTGGAGGTTATTAGATTGTTACATATGAGAAGGAAGACTAAACATTTTTTTCGTATTTTTTTTTAAAATCTTGTCGCTAGTTTTTACAAACTATTCTGCCGCACAGTAAAACGATTTGAAATTTTGCAGTAAGCTGGATAATAAAAATTCTCATGAGATTTTAAACAATTGATTTAATATGTAAACACCGGCCTTCGTGACTTGGCAGTATCATAGTACTTACAATGATTTAATCATTGTGTAGCAACTAGCAACATTTATATAAAAAAACAACGTTTATTGTAATGGGATGAGCCTTGTAACAAAGTAGCTACCCATACCCACTTTTAGCCTAGCTATTAATTCTATTTATATATCTACGTTCCAAAGGTGGCATTGTTTATAGAATAACTAGCTGTCCCTCGCGGTTTTAACCGGAATAAGAAGTCAAAACTGTAAAGGGTCACAATTTTGACACCACTCAAAGTTCATTGGAACACAATTCAAGTAGCAGACTTGGGCCCCAGCAGTGCTATTCTGTAACGTTCATTTGCAAAATCACTTCTGAATCCGCGATGAGATTAGAATTTCATATTCTTAAACTGAGTGAGTTCGACACTAGCGCCACCGAGTGATGACGGAAGTGAGAAGAACTACGACAGGTGAGTATTTTGACGTTTTTCAATAGGATTTGGTATTCTGAAACGTAATTCACCCGCCAATTCAGTTGCGAGGTGAAGTTGCGAGATGACTTTCGAGATGATTTACCTTTTACAGAATAGCATAGCTGGTCGTGGGGGGCATGCATTTGTGCGCATGAAAATGTCTATATGTCACATTGAGCTATTATTACTACGTATAGAGGAGACGCCACACATTACAACTCTGTTCCGTTCAAGTGAGGCCATCCGGCCACATTTGTTGTTGTAGAACGATGAACAAAACGTTTAAGCGGTACCTACGAGAGAAATACTCCATAAAGCGTTCTGATAGCGTGTGGCATAGGCGTCTAATTATTGTTTCAGAGCTTAATAGAACTTTAGTTGACTCTAAAAAATGGGACATAAACTTTGCTTATGATAGCTTCTCTATATGTAGTAATAACAGCTCAATGGCATGTCATGATCTGGATGTAATTATGTAACTTAAGTATGTATTTACGCAAACAAAAAGTGGTATAATAACTGTACTATTATTTATTCTGTGATAATATGTAGTACTCTGCTTAGTTTGGGATCAGATAGCCGTATTTAATGTCCCAGGATATTATTTATTTATATACTTACATATTTTAGTATTTGATTATAAGGTAAATAGGTGTTTTGTTCCGTGGGGTGAATCGATACCAAACGTTTCCTTCGATTGCGATTAAACTCGAAGGTAAAAGATAAGCTCACAGACATACAAATAACAATGATGTTTTTTTTTAAAACTGAATTTAACAATAACAATTATGACTGTCTATAACAATAGGACAATATTTAAATTGACCTTCATTAACCCTAACTGAAGTCAAATGTTATTCTGCTTTGTTTAAAATTAAATAGGCATACATAAGTATTAAAATAAAAAAGGTATGTAAAGTCGTTGGTCCCCGTGGCGTATCTATTTGTTTTAGGGAGGCCTCCTGCGGCTTGAAAACTCCAACAGTAGGTTGACCACTGGAAAGCCGTAGTGGGCACGCGTGGTGGAGTATCTGCCCATTCCGTTTCACCCTCATTTCTGAAACGAGAATTATAAGAGAGAGTATTAAAATTACCCTTACATATATTAAAGGAGCCTATATATCGTAGCATTCTCATTATCAGAATCAGTAGTTTATCCGGTCGCCTAAATATTAGTTTTATAAGTATTATTACACTTTACTTACTTGGTTTCCATGGCATAAGTTCTTCTGAGTTCTGGTTCAGATGGCTGTGTGTAAAGAATGTTCAAAGATCTTATAATAAGGTCTTAGGGTAAAAACGCGGGTGAAATCTTGGGGCGGGAAGCTAATCTATCTATATTCTTCTCTATGTATAAAAAGGAATCCCTATTTCCCTTGTTCACGCCATACTTAACTTGAGAACAACTATACTGATTTCATCCTTCTTTTTTTAAAGTTTTCTAAATACTCTGGAGAAGGTTCTTACGGAAAAAAATTAGTTGCTGCTTGTGGGGGCTGGTCTGCTTAAGTTTGCTATTTATTTACTTATTCAATATTTATTCAGTCTACTTTGTAATTTTGCCGCCGCGCTGGGGCACGCAATTGTTTTCAGTGCGATTAGAATGTAAATATTATGTAATGAATCTAAGCCTGTTTTGAAAAGAGTAATTGCTGAGTTTATTGCCGGCTCTTCTCAGCAAATGCAACCTTCCGAACCGGTATTAGAGTATTAGAGTCAGACTTTTCATAAGTGCCTGCGAAGGTCTATTTGAACAAATGATTTTGAATTTGAATTTGAAAAAGATTAAGCGGGTGAAACCGCGGGGGACAGCTAGTAAAATATAATAACGCGACGTTATCTTAATATATAAAATGATAAACTGATTGTTGATATATCAACGCACAGCCCAAACCGCTGGACCTAGAGATTTGAAATTTTGCACACAGATACCTTATACAGTGGAGGCATCCACTAAGGAAGGATTTTTGGAAATTCCACCCTTAAGAGGGTAAAATAGGGGATGACAGTTTGTATGCAAGTCCGTCAGTTTTGAAGTTAGGATCTTCAAATTTTGTGTTTAGGCTGACGATTGAAAATTAATGTATAGTTATCTCAGCGTTGTTGATAATTCCACCCCAGAAGGGAGGAAAAGGGGGATGAAGTTGGGTATGCAAGGCCTTCAATTTCAAAGTAAACTTCATGAAATGTATTATTATACGGTGTAGGCATCCACTATGGAAGGATTTTCGGAAATTCCACCCCTAAGGGGGTAAAATAAGGGATGAAAGTTTGTATGCAAGTCCGTCAGTTTTGAAGTTAGGATCTTCAAATTTTGTGTTTAGGCTGACGATTGAAAATTAATGTTTAGTTATCTCGGCGTTTGTGATAATTCCACCACCGAAGGGAGGAAAAGGGGGATGAAGTGGTATATGCAAGTCCTTCAATTTCAAAGTAAACTTCACTAAATATATTATTATATACTGTAGGCATCCACAAAAGAAGGATTTTTAAAAATTCCACCCCTATCACGGTTAAATAAGGGATGAAAGTTTGTAAGCAATATATCAACGCATAGCCCAAATCGCTGGACCTAGAGATTTGAAATTTTGCACAAAGATACCTTATACAGTGTAGGCATCCACTCAGGAAGGATTTTCGGAAATTCCACCCCTAAGGGGGTAAAATAAGGGATGAAAGTTTGTATGCAAGTCCGTCAGTTTTGAAGTTAGGATCTTCAAATTGTGTGTTTAGGCTTACGATTGAAAGTTAATGTGTAGTTATCTCAGCGTTTGTGATAATTCCACCACCGAAGGGAGGAAAAGGGGGATGAAGTTGTTAATGCAAGTCCTTCAATTTGAAAGTAAACTTCACTAAATGTATTATTATACGGTGTAGGCATACACTAAGGAAGGATTTTTGGAAATTCCACCCCTAAGGGGGTAAAATAAGGGATGAAAGTTTGTATGCAAGTCCGTCAGTTTTGAAGTTAGGATCTTCAAATTTTGTGTTTAGGCTGACGATTGAAAATCAATGTATAGTTATCTCAGCGATTGTGATAATTCCACCACCGAAGGGAGGAAAAGGGGGATGAAGTGGTGTATGCAAATCCTTCAATTTGAAAGTAAACTTCACTAAATGTATTATTATACGGTGAAGGCATCCACTAAGGAAGGTTTTTTTGGAAAATCCACCCCTAAGTGGGTAAAATAAGGTATGAAAGTTTGTATGCAAGTCCCTCAGTTTTGAAGTTAGGATCTTCAAATTTTGTGTTTAGGCTGACGATTGAAAATTAATGTAAAGTTATCTCAGCATTTATGATAATTCCACCCCCGAAAGGGGAAAAAGGGGAATGAAGTTGGGTAAACAAGGCCTACAATTTCACGATAAACTTCACTAAATGTATTATTATACAGTGTAGGTATCCAGTAAAGAAGGATTTTTGGAAATTCGGGTGGAATTACTAAGGGGGTAAAATAGGACTTGAAATTTTGTATGGAAGTCCGTCAGTTTTGATGTTAGGATCTTCAAATTTTGTGTTTAGGCTGACGATTGAAAATAAAAGTAAAGTTGTCACAGCATTTGTGATAATTCCACCCCCGAAGAGGGAAAAGGGGGATTAAGTTGTATACGAAAATCTTTCATTTCCATAGTAAACATCACTAAATTTATAATTATACAGTGTAGGTATCCACTAACGAAGGATTTATCAATATTACACCCCTATGGGGGTGAAATATTCCATCAGTTTGGAAGTTAGGACCTTCAAATTTTGTGTTTAGGCTGATGATTGAAAATTAATTTATATGTGCCTCAGCGTTTTCGATAATTCCGACCCCGAAGGGGTAAAATAGGGATGAATTTGTGTATGGAAGTATACTAAATTTATTATATAAGCTTGGGATATAATTAAAATTTGGAAACTAACGCAAAGAATATCGGTGTTGTTGGAATTTGATCCATTAATGAGTGAAATGGGGGATTAAATTTTGTATTTGAAGTTCTTTATTTTTGGAGTAAAAATCACTATAATCTCGGCTTAAGGTTGGAAACTAACGCAACTTTTCGTTTTTCGAATTTCAACCCTTGACCCCTTCAAGGGTTGAAATTCGTAAAGGGGGATGAAATTTTGTATTTAAGCAGTTAATTCACATAATTTTGTATTCAATTAAAATAATGTACACGTGTATCATGTTATTAAGAAGCCTACTGCTGGCCATCTGTCTGTCTGTCTGCCACGACAAAAATTCCCGTGTCGATCCGCCTGTCTGTCTGTCTTCTACGGGTAATTTTTAAATTATTATTATTATTTAAATTTAATACTAAGGTGTCAAACAAGCATACGGCCGGCCTGATGGTAAGCGGTCACCGTATGTATCACTCGTGCGTTGCCGACCATACATCTTCACACCCTGGCGCCATGGCGGGGAGCTCATTCCACAGCCTGAATTTACGCGCTAGAAAACTCCTTTGAACCCGCACAGTAGAAACCATTTCGGTTCCAATATATGAGTATGGACTCCCCGTCGATGGCGAGAGTTGCGATGGTAGAAGGTAGCCCGTGGGCATCAAGTCTTCTTCTTCAAATCGGGAACATAAACTTTCCACAAATATATGGTACACATACCAAGTTAGGTATAGATGAAATGTATACTGACTGATGTTACTATGAACGCAAACCGATAGAGTGGTTATGCGCGAGAGACCTATTATGACTCTCAAAAATGACCAACCCGCTGCGATCAATGAAATGTTGCCACCATGGTCGATATGGATGAGTCGGTTAATTATCCTATTCAATTTTTTAACTCTCTTAATCCGCCGGGTAATCCGTTTCATGCATGTACCTGCTCCTGTCATATTGATTAGAAATATACGGCCTCCAAAATTGTGCTGTAGAACTTGACTACAAGCCACAGTTCTCCGCCGCAATGTTATTGAGGCCAAAATATTAACTGGTTCTGCCAGAGGAGAAACAGTCTCGTGCCGCGTATACCATTGATCCCAAAGCACCTTCCGTTTGAATTTAAAAGATTACAGTTCCTTATCGATTTTTGCTTCGCGATGGCTATTAATAAATCACAGGGAAGAACTCCGAAATTTGCTAGAGTTTATTTGCGGCAGGACTGTTTCAGTTTTATGTGGCATGCTCGCATGTAAGCTCTCAATCTTCCTGAACTTTTGTCAAATATCACACGTAGTGGCGGGCTATAGCCATGAACAAAGCTCTATATTGTTACAATGATTCATATCTAGAAAAAAGAAATAATCTACGCGGACGAAGTCGCGGGCTAAAGCTAGTAGTAAACTATTTTTATTTGCTTTATTTCTAGGTTATGGCCTTACTATTCACGACAAAATTATAAACAAACGCCTGATTTAGATACTAACACAACAAGGTCTAACTTGAGGTCATCAACATTTATTTATATTTACCTTACCACGAAGGTAATAGAGTTTAGATTCCATTAAATGTTTGTACAAGTGCATCGTAAAAGCGATTTAATTTTAACTCTTGGCCTTAGCAGTAGATTAAAAATGTTAACATTGCTAGATCTAAAGGTTGCTGAACAGACAAGAGCATTGTCACAGATTATCAGATAGACGTGTGATCTTGAGAGGAAGTTTTCTGATGACTACTAGGTTCAAGGCTATTAATTTAAACAACATAATTATAATTAAACTAGCTGTCCCCCGCGGTTTCACCCGCGTTCCGCGATAAAAAGTAGCCTATGTCCTTCTCCATACCATAGGCTATCTGCATGCCAAATTTCATGATGATCCTTTTAGTAGTTAAGGCGTGAAGGCGTAACAAACAAACTCACTTTCGCATTTATAATATTAAAGTTAGGATATACCTAGTATAAGAGCAGCCGCAAAAGGAAGTTTATTTCAACTGAGATGAACTGCAACTGGCTGAAAACAAAATATAACATTTAATTTAAATATTTTTGAACAATTTAACTTAATTTTTTATCAATTTCATAACAATATACCTACATAAGAATATAGTCAACAACCAAAAAAAAAATTAATATTCCAGGAAAGTGCAGAAACGAAGAAAGCCTACACATACTCACAGCTGGAGAAAAAAATTTCGACATTTGCCACCTCGCTTCTAAAGAAGTTAGGTCTAAAACCTGGTGATGTAGTCGCGGTCATGCTGCCGAACTGCCCCGAGTTCCCTGTCGTCGCATTCGGAACCATGCAGGCTGGATGCGTACTCACGACCGTTAACCCTATTTATAAGGAGTGTAAGTTTCTTTTTATTTGTTAACTTACTCGTAATGAGGGTTGATTATAGCTCAGAGAAAATAACTAGGACGGGATCGTAGGAAATACCTAGAAGTGATCGGCAATTTCAAGATAACGATTTTCAACAAAGCTACAAGCTACCTACTCTAAAGCATCGACATAATATAATATTATATTATGTCGATGGTCTAAAGCCACCATGTCAAATGTAACTTTTTTGTCAAATTACGTAATAGGCTAGCATTGAGCTATGATTACTAGATACGTATAATAATAACTAACCCCCTTACTCAGATATGCTATCAGAAAATTTATTGGCAATAAGACTCGGATACTTAAAATGATAAAACTCAGGCTTTACCACACCTAATGATAAAACTTATCAGGCAATTACCCTCCCAGGGCCAACACTTGAAATATGCCTAGGCATACAATTAGATATTAAGATTAAAGTAATAATTTTTATAGATTTGAATGAGCTCAACATTAAAACTGAAGCTCTAGTTTTTTACGATTTGCATCGTCACTTTGGCCACATTATTATGCTTATCTTGGTGAGATTATGGAAACAATGTTGTGGAGATGTTACAGAAAAATAAAAAACGAATAAAAAAAAAAACTGCTTTTGATGTGATGCTATCTATCTGGGGCTTAATTATGCTATTACAATTTGTATTCAATGAACTATTAGTGGTCATAGTCAGTGGTACCTATACAATTTTACAGATTTGACAGTTGTGGTAGCTTACAAATTCAATAGCTTCGAAAAACATTTACAAAAAAATAGAGAACGCTACTGGGGCCCAAGTCTGCTATTTCAATTGTGTTCCAATGAACTTTCAGTGGTGTCAAAATTGTGCCAAATGATACTATTCTGTTAGTAAGTAGACTACCAAAACTGTAAAATGTCATCATTTTGACACCACTGAAAGTTCATTGGGCCCCTGTGCAACGCACAATGGCTTAATGGCAGTGGAGTTGTCATTTTAAATCAGAGGTGTAATGTAAAATTAACATTATATTTTTGATTGGAAACAGCAGACTTGGCCCCCGGGTCGCTCAGAGATTTGCTAGTTTATTAGAAACAACAACAGAAGAAAAGTAACACACGATGTCTTATGAGAATATAGTATTTCAAGAAGACATTAATTTTACTTCCTTGTTTGTGTAAGCTCATGCAAGTTTTGCAGGTAATGGTATGTTAACGATAAAGATGACATTCAATCACAAAGCTCGTAAAGATAGAATTTTCTATAAAAATCTAAGAGAGATTTAAATAATAATAAATAAATATCCTGGGACATTCCTCACACACGGTCATCTGATCCCAAACTAAGCAGAGCTTGTACTATGGAAACCAGATAACTGATATAATACATATACTACTTTTAGTTTGTAAATACATACTTAATATACATAATTACACCCAGACTCGAATCGTGTGGGAATCGAACCCACGACCTGCGGTGCAATAGGTAGAATCTTGATCAGAGTCGCGCCAACTGGCCCGTCAATTTGAGTGTGTATGAACTTTGTACCGGTCTTTCAAGTTAAAGCCTTTTCAGTTAAGGTCTTAAGAGTGTACTTATGAAGGTCACAGCCTGGCAGCTACTGAAATCACTACTTCCCTTATCGAGTTTATTTATTTAATTTATTAAGAAAACCAACAGCGTTATCTACACATTTTAGTAAATAATACAGAACCAATAAAGTAAGGCTAATAACAGGTTTCCCTTAAACTAACAGTAAGTAAGGCATATCACACATAAGCTGAATAGAAAAAAAAAGAATAATAATATAATATAAAATTGACCGTTAAAATAAAAAAAAGTGCAAAGAAATGAAAAAATCCACTTAGCAAACACACATTAAAATATACCAAAATTAAAAAAAAATATATAATATAATATATATTTCTAAAAATATTTATATAAATATCTTATGCTTGACATAAGACCACACATGTTGATGAAAAATAAAAATAAAGAATAAAAAAGAGAAAAAGAACAATAAGTACGTAATGTGCAAATTCTTAAACGAGTTTAGCTAACTATTTCTTTCACTTCAATTCTCTAATAGAATACTTTACTTTCCAGTTGAAATCACCCATCAACTATCGCTTACAGAACCAAAAGTGATAGTCACCATCCCACAATGTTACGACATTACTTTAAAAGGAATGAAAAATGCCAACAACAATTCAAGAATAATACTAATTGATAGTCCAAACGCTGCAGTACCTGATGGCACGATACGGTATTCAGAAGTCGCCGAAACTGGTGAAGCTGATTATTCCCTACTGGATAAGATAGAGAAGAATTTAGATGATGTAGCGTGTATACCATTTTCGAGTGGAACGACTGGGCTACCGAAAGGTGTTGAGATTAGTTACAAGAATCTTCTAGGTGCAATGGAAACTATGCACGTGAAAGAGAACTGCTTTCCTATAGTTACACATGGTAAGTTGACATAGAAAGTATGCAGTAATATATGTGGAATATTTATATAGGTATGCAAGCGGAATGGCAAAAATGGCTTCATTTTAAGCGAAATTGGTTGAATTATTGTATTAGGTATATCATCTTTATATATAAAATTCTACTGTACGTGTGTATGTCACTGAATTCCTCCTAAACCGGCAGATGGCGCTGCAGTCGATAATATAACCTAGATACCGACTGCAGTGCCATCTGCCGGGCTCATTTGTGAATCTAAACCATCCAGGGCGCCACCCAAACGCATACAAAAAAAATCATTCAAATCATATGCGTTTGGGTGACGCCCTGGATGGTTTACATAGGGTAGGGTAGGATAGGATAGCACCACTGGGTAGGGTAGCACCGCGCGAACAAAGTCGCGGCGGGCAGCTAGTTTTATTATAATAAATTGTACCAAACTAATAGGCATGACTCATGATTTCTATCTAATCGTAATTTCAAAATTGTTTCCTCAAAGTTGATTACAATTTTATGTTTTTATAGCACCCGTTACTTTCCTGAATTTAACATGTTTGACATCAAAGGATGAATTTGAAATAAATCAAATAATATTCTTTGTTTTTCAGGTAACAACCAAGACATCGTGCCATGTTTTCTGCCTTTCTTCCACATTTACGGCCTTGTTGTCGGTCTATTCGGACATTTGACTAAAGGCTGTAAAATGATCACCATTGCCAAATTCTCCGCTAGTACCTACTTAGATATATTGAAGGAACAGCCTTGCAGTTTGCTGTATATTGTACCGCCAGTAGGTAAGAAATTACTGATTACTTTATTTAAATTTCAGCGATGACTGGCCAAAAAGTATCTCTATTTTTAACCGATTTCAAAAATTCGTAATTCGGTTGTTTTTTTAAATGTTTGTTACCTCATAACTCCGTCATTTATTAACCGATTTGGAAAATTATTTTTTGTTACACTTCCAGTTTGGTCCCATTGTCATCAGATCAGGGTTTGAAACACAGTTTTCAATTATTAGATTACTGTACTAAATTATAAAAAGCCGATTAGCTTCAGATAAAAATTATAGCAACATACATTACTTATCTACAAAAAAATAAGACATTTTTCTTTCCTACTACATTTAGGCTATCTTTATTAACTTCTCTTAAAATTTTGATATATTCGTACAGTCGAGGACATAAATATGTATACACTTAGTTAAATTCAACAACGGTTTCCTCTTAAACTACTGATTGAAATTATGAGATATTATAAAGGCAGAATCTTCTAATATATACTATTATGATTTGTGTAATAGTTTAACATTTAAATGTTAAACATGCGAGAAAATTGCTTTTGAATTTCAAAAAGTGTATACATATTTATGGCCTCGACTGTACAACGGTTACTTTCTGAGGAAAGTAAACTGTTTCCTACAGATTCGACATTGTTGGTCGTAAGTTAGTGAAACATCACCAGGTTTTATTCGTGTTCAAGAGAGAACTTAAAGCATCATAACTTTGTCTTTAAAAAAAAACATCCACATTTTTTTTTCACACTTTTGCATTTATGAAAGTTGAATTAAAGTATAATTTTGCAAGATACTGTAACTGTATTCTGTACACTGTAACACTCAATGTATCTTTAATATCTTAAAGATACTACTACTACTACTAAAAACTACACTAAAAATACTAACGCCTGTCTTAATATCAATTCCAGCAATTCTCTTGGGCAAGCATCCAGACGTAAAAGAGGACCATTTCCGTAATGTAAGACACATCATCTGCGGCGCTGCACCACTGGCTGCCTCGGATGTTGACTCTGTTTTTGAAAAGAGCAAAGTTAGTAGTTCTTTATAATAATAGTACTAAGGAATCCCCATTGCTGAGGCTTCCCTTGAATCGATGAGGATTATGGGCATAGCTTCATACGGATTAACCTTTTAGCTAATCGGTTTCCTCCCTTCTTAAAATGTCTATATATTTTTGCCGGTTATCAGATTTCGATAAATTAAAGTATCATAATTATGTCGCCCACGGCTGGTGTGGGAGTTAGATACACTGCCAGGGTACAGGAGATTGATTTCTATCTAAGAGACATTTTATCTGTGAATTTTTTCTATGTCTAGGCGTGTTTCTATATTATATGTGAGCAAGTTGAAATTTTCAATCAAACCCTGATAACCACGATGTAGGTTTGCGTAATATCGTCCATGTAGTTAATAGCGATAATTACATTTAGAGCAACTAACTAAGCGATAAAAACTAAGCGATACTAAGTAATAAAAAGTAAATATGTAGTAAGTATTATCAACTATCTGGTTCCCATAGCACACGCTTTTTTAAGTTTGTGAATAGAAGGACTTGTGCGAAGAATATTCCGGGATATTTATTCGTTGATACATTCTCACATACTTTACTGAAAGTGGGTTAAACGTTCTATGTATTCAAATGACAATGTTTCTCTTTTCAGAAACAATTGGGGTTCAACCAAGGTTTTGGAGCGACGGAAACATGTTCTTTGACTACTACTACTCCGATTGGTACCAAAAACGTTGACTATTCAGCTTGTGGTGTACCAATGGCAAATGTGAAGCTAAAATTCGTTAACCCACTGACTGGAAAACCGGTCCCAGTAGGAGAAGTAAGTAAACAGAAATTAGGAATTACTAGCTTTAGTTCCGCGGTTCTTCCTGTGTTACCCAGGGATCTTATGCTTTGCCGGGAAAATTATATATTTACCAAGTTTATAATTTATCTATTTGGCATGTTTCATACAAATTCGTTTAGCCATTATGGCGTTATTGAGAGACAAATATTATGTCTCCAACAACTCACTTTTAATATGAATTCAAAGCTGGTAAAATATAGCATATGTTTGGCATATGTGGCGTTTGTAATTGCTTAGCATTTGCGATTACTTTGTCAATAGGATGTAGCACAGCGCCTCTCGCGGAATACTCCTGAAACTTATTTGAACAGTACAAAAATTTCTTAAAAAACGCGATGTTAATTGTTTACTAACGTCAATTCTTTTTTTAGTCGAGAATAATGGACTGTCATAATAATTACAAAGTCTGCTGTACTTTGATCAGTGTTGTTTTATCAAAAATATAATCTGACCTATGTGCAAAGTCAACATTATTATCATTCATAGCTTGTGTAATGTCATAGTAAACACGATATTTTCAAAGATAATACAATTACTATCAGGAGATACGCATGACGATCAGCAAGTTAAAGATGATCATAGAATTATTGATGCATGTAATTCAATAGGTTGACTAGGATATAATAGAAATAAGACAGATTTTTTAAAGTTAATAGTTTTTTTGGATTCCGTAATCAGAGAATCTATTGTAGCGACATAAATAAATAAAAAAGTTATAATTATGTAACTTAATGATTTGTTGCGCCAATTAACGTCAATGTAGAATTCTAAACGTCGAAACGGCAGGTTTTTATTAGAATAACAGTAAAGAAAGAGAAATAATACAGAGAAGGATAAGATTTTCTACTCTCTCCTCTTTAAAACTGGGGTCAATATCTCCGAAAATATCTTTCTGAGAGTGAAACCTTGGGACCAAAAAATAACCCACATCTATATTTCAGTCAGGAGAAATGTACGTCCAAGGTCCAACGGTGATGAAGGGATACCATAAAAATGCCAAAGCGACTGAAGATAGTATGACGGACGATGGTTACTTCAAGACTGGTGACTTGGGACACTACACACCAGGAGTCGGTGTGTTCATAACTGATAGAATAAAGGAGCTGATAAAGGTAATTACTTAAATGCCACTCTTAGACAATTGATTCACATAGCACAAATACAGATATAAGTACAGATACCGGCAGGGTGCATAAGTATAGATTACCGGCAGGCAGGATAATTACTGTGCCATTGTTGATGTCTCTCTCTGCACATATTAGCGGAATAGATATAGCCATCTTCCAGCTATCAATCTATTTGTTTCGCTATTTAGTTTTGACTTCGATTACATCATCACTCTGATGATTTATTAGACATCATAGAAGATGCTGATAGGTAGATGTATTTCTAGTTAGTAGTAATGAAAAGACAGAAGGAGCAGATTAAATAAAAAAAAATATGGTATTAATTTGGCTTTCTCGGTCTCGAACCTTGTACGTACGTACGTGTTTCTGTTCTGTGAACCTATAATCCGTTCTGTTGCAAAGATATACCGTAAACCAGACCGTGCTTTTCGAGTTTATTATGATATCTGTAATCTTGTAATACTTATTTTTATTGTATATAATTTTCATTGTATTTTTGTGTAAATGTTTCATATATTTTCTTTCTTGGTTTTCTTTTTTATGTAACTAAATATTTTTCAAGTCATTTTTGAAAATTAGAACAAACTTACAACATATCTGCTGCACTTGAGCTTTTGTTTCTTCTAGGCTCAGAGTTCTAACCACTATTGGCTACAATGTGGTCAAAGGTCTTTGATAAATTGATTATTTTTGATCAGAAATAGATGTTGTAATTAGATCGTCATTTAATTACCAGGTAAAAGGAATGCAAGTGGCTCCAGCGGAGTTAGAAAGCCTTCTCCGTTCCCATCCAGCAGTTCAAGATGCAGCTGTCATTGGAATACCTCATGAATTCTTTGGAGAAGCACCAAAAGCTTTTATAATAAAAAAGAGGGATCAGAAAATATCCTCAGAGGAATTACAAGATTTCGTTGCAAGTAAAGTAGCTGGTTATAAGAAAATTGAAGAAGTAATGTTTGTTGATGATATACCTAAAACTGCATCGGGTAAAATTTTAAGGAAGGATTTGAAGAAAATGTACGGGTAATATTTGGGCTGTGTGATGAGTTGTTTCAAGATTGAGTGATATTGGACTTTATTGAGTTCAATCAAGCAATCTTAAGGTTGGGAATGGATTAACAGGATACTATGATGGAACTTCAGATGTTAGCAAAATTGTATTGCTATTATTGAATAACTCCTAACCAAAACCATTAGGTAACTTCACATTTTTGTATAGAACCTGGCATATCTAGAGAAAATACAGGATTTTAGTCGGCAACGCGCGAGTGGTGTTGCAAGCGTCGATAGGCTACGGTAACTGCTTACCATCAGGCGGGCCGTATGCTTGTTTGCCACCTTAGTGGTATAAAAAAAGAAACAGAAAATTGATTACTTGGGCACAAATAAACTACTTTCAATCTCTAGCGTAAATTATAGTGATACTTTCTGATACATTTGCTTTTTAACCGACTTCAAAAAAGGAGGAGGTTCTCAATTCGAATGTTTTTTTTTTTTTTTTTTAATATTTTTTGGATAAACAACTGTAATATATCATCTCATATTCTCGTAAATGAATGAAATGATTTTTGAAATTGTAATTAATAAAGAGCCATTATTTAGGTTTATAAATTCATTAATATTAATAGAATTACCAGGCCTATTTAAACTCCTGAGAACTCTGTATCGTTTTTACGAAATTCTGCAAAAAACCTAAACATACAATACGGAAAACAATCAACAAAGGTTTCAGATAAATTGTATGTATTTGTTATTCAATTAATGGTTTATATGGTGGGGGAAACAAAACGGTGCTATGAATATAATTTATAATATATTATTAAATGGTAAAACGTAATTAATAAAAAGAAGTGAGATAGGGTTTGTAAAAATGTAAATAATAATAATAATGCCTTATAGCCAAGAGCCTCGACAAACACCTCAAGAGGCTCGCGTTAGGCAGCTGGATCAAGGGCCAGATTCAAAAGGCAGTGCTCCTGGAGACGGCTCGCATTGTAAGAAAGTTCCTCAACCTGGAGCCTTAACCACCGGTAACTAGGACCCTGTTCCCGATGCCGGTTGGATGCTGTTTTTATATTTTTAAATGTATATATATATATTTTTTCTTTTTTATATATTTAAAAATGTAAAAAATAGGTAAAAAAAGAAATAAATGGAATTATAATTATATTTATTTATTTGCACTAAAAACATTTCGAGTTACAAAGGTACATACAGATTACTTCGATGTCACACTTTAGTATGGGATTTCTTTTCAGAATATTGAATAATTTGAATCCAGCCATGTTAAGGTTTTAATTAGGTCACTGATACGTTTATTGTTTGTTAAGAAATAAAAATAATAATTCCAAATATTTTTTGTTTATTTACTACTCAAGAATTTATTTATTGTAACCATCAAAATATAAAGTTAACCCAAAGAAGCGCGAATAGGTTTCAAACAAAATGGTCTGTTTGAAATCTATTCCACCAATTCCCACCGCCGACTAAGCGCTCTGATTGGCTCAGTCAAAGATGCAGTGATATAATCATAGAATACTATTACTCTGGCGAGGATATAATTGGTCGATACTATTATTTATCAGTTCAGAAGCACTTACTTGTTGCGGAATTGGATTGCTTGGTACTCTAAAGGGATTTTTCCTCGATTTTTGTAACTCATGTATGTCCAAAATAAAAAGGTTTTAGAAACAATGATACAATACAACAATAGATCTTTACATATTGCGGTTTATAACAGGCTACAGAAAAACATCCTATTTATCAATTATTACAATTGACAATTGACGGGATAGAGACCTGGTCTTTTAATGTCGGCCGCATAAATAATCTCAGTCACTCAGCGAGCTATGGAACGAGCCATGCTCGGAATTTCTCTCCGTGACAGGGTCCGAAATGAAGACATTCGTAGGAGAACGAAAACGACGGACGCAGCTCGTAGAGTTAGTAAGCTGAAGTGGCAATGGGCATACATCGCTCGAAGAGCCGATAAACGCTGGGGAAGAAAGGTTCTGAAGTGGCGACCACATACTGGAAAGCGCCGAGCGGGACGCCCTCCCACAAGGTGGACTGACGAATTCGAATATTTTTGATGTTTCTTTACGGAAATATCAATTCCATTCATCGAAAAGATTTCGGAAATTAAAATAATAATTTCTGATATTCGCCTCGGAAATTTTTGAATCCGTTTCCGATATCGTATCCGACGTTTTAAAATAGCCCCGCTGGTCTGAGTCGCTGGGCGCCGCTGGATGCAAGCGGCCCAAAACCGTTCGAAGTGGAAGACAATGGGGGAGGTCTATGTTCAACAGAGGCTGATATGGTGATGATGATGACAATTGACAAAGCATGGATAACGTGTTGATCGTCAACGGTGATGTCCTAAGCTGATGAAAGGTCTCCGCCATTAGATTTACACAACAATTGATTCCCAATGTCACTCACGGTCATAGTTCATTCAGAGTTGAGTTACAGAGCCAAAACAGTTATGGAACCCTGCGTATGCATGTCGGGTTCGCACTTGGCCGATTTTGTACTTTTCTAACATTAACATTTGACAAAAAAATATTCATAACATGAAAATAGCTGATCATTGAACTTCGACCGTGAAAATAAAGCGACAGTGCGATAAAGATAATTCATTTTTATTGTGGTTCTTATCAAATAATCAGAATTTTTCGCTTATCATATAATATTGTGCACTGTTTTCGGTTTTCGTATTTAGTTATACCTCGTTATACCTACGAGTATATTAGCATGGAGGAATGAAACATAAAAGAGAGATTAGGTGATTAGGAAATTATGTGGTGCCATCTGTATTATGACAAATAAAGTTACTAGTTGGTTACTAAGAAAAATACAAGAAAATACTATTTCAAATTCTTATTATAAAGAATCATGGCGAGATCTATACATTGATTTGTACAAAAAAATAGAACATTTTAGAGAGTTTTGAATCACTCCCAATGTTGAGATTATATTACCAGCAACATATTAATATACTTGAAATCACAGATTACAGTATTCTGTAATCTGTGCTTGAAATATTTTATAAACCCCGCAAAACATAACAACAACATAATGATTTTGGTCGCAATTCGCATATTCGCCGGCATGGCATAGAACATCGCATTTTTTTCCCGGGGATCTAAAAATATTTTAAATGCCTCAAGTTATTCCTTAGGCACCAAGGACCAATAATAACGCCATTTCAACGTCTCTAAAAATCTTTATTTTTTTGTACAAATCTCGCCATGATTCTTTACTAGGTGTGGTGTGGTGTTGTGAGTCATGGTAGGTAAGTAAACGTAATTGTAGTTGTGGTAGGTCGTGTTTGACCACAATCTCACCGTGGTCTAGTCAGTGATGATGTGGCTGAAGGTGCCAAATGGTGGAAGCCTGGAAGGAAATGGCTCTCAAGTGCAGCTCTCGGAACACATCAATAGGTGCTTGGCGACAGATTTTTTACTTGAGGGTGAGAGCCAGCTAGAGAATACTAAAAAGTACCCTACCACCGTGCTACGGTGATGTTTTACTTCACCGAACATTCAAGCTCAGTGTAGGGTTGGATCGAACCCGGGACCTTCGTCTCTACACAGTCAATGTCACTACCACTGTGCTACCACTGTGAGTGAGCTGTCATCGCCTTAAAAAAAAATACAATTTATAAGGCGTTATGGCCCGCGGGTCCTTCGCAAGTGGGTCATAATGACTAAAGACCCAAATAAACTGATCAATTGCAAAAAAAATATTCATTTTAAAATGGTCGTTAGTTTGGTCATAAAATTTTTAGGTATCCAACAGCCATTGTTCGATGTCCAACAACCACGCAGATACGAGTAGTGATTATAATACTCTTTGGATACGAGTTATTATACATTACTACGAACGTAAGGTATAGGTAGGTAGGCTACGCAACCTTCTTATAATACCTATGTAAGTGTGACTAACTTCAGCATAGAATTCCATTGTTGTTTATCTCGTTCATGCCTACTTCATACGTAAACTGTTCGAACGCACACACTGTTTGGTCTCTTTTCTCTGTGGTTTGGTCGCATGCAGACAACGTGCAGACAACAACATGCACACTAAATAGGTACTTAGGTATGTGTTACACAAGCGTAGCGTACGTGTAGCGTACCTACCTTACCAAGGTCTACGGTTTCACTATTAAAAGAGTTCATTGACACGTATCCGGGTGATTATGCTTATATTGCTTATATCAAACTTACATCATCTTACATAATCTGTGGCTTTATAGGTATTTATTATAGCTAATGGATAAGTTAGTGGAGGTTAGTTACCTATATATATCTGCCAACAAACTGCTATGCAGTTTGGCGGAATTAAGCGTAAAAAACATAAACGTACGTTTGGTTGATAAATAAATAAAAAAAAAAAAATGCGTAATGTTGAAATTGGACCAAATTTACCGGCAAGCAAGGCTTCTCAACGAAAATCCACCAGTGGAAGTCGGTCCTCATATTTTGCATGCTCAACTACTTACAGAGCCTGTACCTAGGTAGGTAGGTACTAGAAGAAAAATTGGCGGCAATCATCGAGCTAATATTATAAGAAGTAGGTAATAATAGCTCGATGGCTAGGCTAGAACAGTAGTTCCCAAAGTATGGGTCGCCGACCCATATGGTGGGTCGCGAGCGAATATTGGGTGGGCACTGAAAAGTCCTTCATTTATATACCTAGTTATGCCCTTTTTCCGTCATGAAAACCAAAAGGCGAGTCCCGAATTCGGTACTTTGTGTTAGGTGGGTCGCCGTCCAATCGACTTTGGGAACTGACCTAGAGCACAGAGCCTTTACTCTGTGCCTAGAGCATTGGTATATGTATGTATATGTTCAACCTAGAGTAGGTCTATTTACATAGCTCGTGGAAATAAAACCATCTCGGCTCTTATATCCCTCTGAAGAAAATTGGATTAATTTTCACTTGAAGGCTGGAAGGTATTTGTGGACAAACATTATTTTAATTTTATGTAAGTAAAATAATTTATTAAACGTTGGTTCATGCGTTTTAGGTATGAAATATAAGGAGGTATCTTTTATATAACTTAAAGATCTTATTTGACTGAATTTCACATTTGACTGCGGTCTGACTGAGATGTATTCTTTTATTCGGATAAATTAAATAATAACAATAAGTAATATGCGATTAGTGCAAAAACGGATAAATAAACGATTGAAAAAATGGATTTTTGGTATTATTTTAACAAGTAACTCAAACCAATTGTATTTCATTAAATTTATGATATTTCAAATTATTTTTATTTCAGTAAAAACAATTTTGCGACTGCCAGTACTTTTGATTAAAAATCGCTTTGGATAAAATAATAAATAAAATAAAATCGGATGTAAAACGAACGGGTGAAAGAAAGACCTGCTTTATAATACCTAACTAGATACCTACTATTATATTATCTACTAGGCATTTACATAATAAATTAACTTAACAACTTATTAATATTCATGATCCTACTGTTCTAGTTTCGTATAATTTTGTGAACAATAAGTGTACAGTCAAGTTTTCTGATCAAATGGAATTATGTATAACCTACTTGTAATTTAGTTGCTAATGTATTTTTTATGGTGAATAGGCTTTTGTTTGACTACAATCTCAATGGTAAGTGAGGATATAGCTGAACATGGTTCCGGAGCCTACAAGGGATGGCTCTCAAGTGTACCTCGCTGCCAGAACACGTCAGTAGGTTACCTGGTCGACGTCAGAAATAAACCAAGATGTTATCAGTGTTGTGATGCCAGGGTCAAAAGGTCCATTCTTATTTTTAACCGACTTCAAAAAAAGGAGGTTCTCAATTAGTTTTTTTTTTAATGTTTGTTACCTCATGACTCCGTCATTTATTAACCGATTTGGAAAATTATTTTTTTGTCTGGAAGGGTACACTTCCCGTTTGGTCCCATTGTCATCAGATCAGGATTTGATTAGGTACTTCTTAGTGTACTTTGAAGTCGGTTTAAGATTTTTGTAAAACAGTCCAATTATTATGTTTATGTCTAGATAAATAAAATAACTTTGTTGTGTAAAGTTGTATTCCTGCGCGTGACTAAGGTCACCAGAGCTCATTGGGGAGGGGGAAAGGTCGGTAACGCGTGAGCGATGCTTCTTGTGTTGCAAGCGTCCATATGGCTACGGTGGCCGCTTACCATCAGGCGGGCCGTATGATTGTTTACCGACATAGTCGTATAAAAAAAAAAGTATATAATAATGTCGAAATAAAACAGACAGTCCTGAAATACGGATCCCCTTGGTATCGACCGCATCACAGTATTACCATATTCCTAATGGTAAAACACTTTTTAACCGCATTCTCGGTTTTTTTGTTCCAAGCTATCCTTGTGGCAATTTTCAACATAATCCAGTTTGGTAGTTTAACCGTGAACGCGTAATAGTCACAAAAACTTACTTTTCATTTAATATCAGAAGGGAGTAATGATATACCTATCTATCTATAAATAGCTTATGCGTCCTTGTGCACCGCAATTGCAATGTAGGTAGGTATGTACACTGTTCTGTCAACTATAAACACATGCCTTTCTTTAGTGCGATGTTATTTGCCCTTCTTGTTTGACTCATTTATAAACAGGGCTGTAAAACGTATAAAATGTGTACTCGAGTATTTGCGAATAACTGCTACCTACACAGAAAACAGTGCGACAAGAATCATTTAGTATGTGGTGGGCATAATTATGTGTTGGCGCTACTTGTCTATGAATCGCAAAATAAAGTCTAATGGTGCGTCCATGCTTGGCGAACCGAGCACGAGCCGAGCCTTGAACGAGCACACTGCGAGCACGATTCGGGTAGCGTGGACGGGCTCGCGAGCCTCGGAACGAGCGCGATAGTCAGTTTTTTCACGTACAAAAGGAATTCGCATCGTGCTCGTTGTAGGCACGTTCGTGGCTCGGCTCGTGCTCGATTCGCGTAGCATGGACGCACCATTAGAGTTACTATTAGTTCCAATTTTGGCCACTCAATGACAATCAAGATCAAGATCCTTTACTCCTTGTCTCAGGGCTGCGTTCAGTTACTTCGCCGTGTGATCGCCCGACGATCATCGTAGCGTTCAGTAACAGTTCAATAACAGTGTGTAGTAACCGAACGCACGCCTGTGGGCATAGTGCGAGTTTTTTAACGCGCTCGATACGTTTAACGTTAACTCTAATTTGTATGGCGCAGGACCAGGCGCCGCCAATTGCCGCTAGGCGGCGCTAGTACAATGCCATACAAATTAGAGTTAACGTTAACCTTATCGAGTGCGTTAAAAACTCGCACTAAGCCCTCAGGTAAGGCACCCTTGACTTGCGATTAAATAACAATTGATTTTTATTGTTTTCCTCGCCCGCGCGGATCGCCAAACAGTCAAAGGATTTAGAACGTTAATTTGTTGTGTACATACAGTTGAATTTACCACCGGTTTGATCTCGACACCATACCATGCCGCCGCGCCGCGCGCCGGGCACGCAATTGCTGTCAGCTCAGAGTAGATAAATACTACGTACAACTGTCAGTGAGATAAGAATGTTAATATTATGTAATGAATCTAAGCTTGTTTTGAAAAGAGTAATAGCTGAGTTTATTGCAGGCTCTTCTCAGCAAATGCAACCTTCCGAACCGGCATTAGAGTATTAGAGTCAGACTTTTCATAAGTGCCTGCGAAGGTTTATTTCAATAAATGATTTTGAATTTTGAATTGACCATGTTGACTGAAATAAAGAAAGAAAATATATTTATTTTGAATATACTAATCGTAACAGAATAGTGTTAAAACCGGGAATGTACAGTCATCGTCATCATCATCATCAGCCTATAATGTCCCACTGCTGAGCACAGGCCTCCTTTCACACATGAGGGTGAAAGGGACTATCGCCCAGTCCCTCCACCACACGTGCCCACTGCGGATTCGTGGAGGTAGGCTAGTGGTCAACCTACTGTTGGAATTTTTCAAGCCGCCTAGGAGGCATCCAACTAGCTTAACGACTATCACAATTAAGTTTAGTGATAACCGGTACCAACGGCTTTACGTGCCTTCCGAAGCACGGAAACGCTCGATTCGAAATTCCACTAGGCGGTCACCCATCTAGGTACCGACCACGACAGACGTAGCTTAACTTTGCCGATCGATTAAGAGCGGCTAATCATGCTACACCACGAGCGCTTCAGTACTACGAACGAACGAATGTACAGTACTATGTACTATACCTATTTTTACTAAGTAGGCGACAAACTTGTAAATATCACTCCACTCTCGTCCCAACACTATTCGAGTATTCGCTTCCAGTCAGTACCTACTAAACGGTTTATCAGACAATACGCACGTCCGGGAAAGCGCGATAGAGTTAATTTTAAAACTCAATAACTGCGTTGCGTGTGAGTCACTGTAAAATTGTTTGTAACTATCAAATTGGTTGTATACAGTGGTTTGGGATCTGGAGTTATTTTGTTAGAATATTTATGTGTTATTTATGAACGTGTCATTCTGATCGCGTAAGTTGTTGTGTCTATCATGATAAGGAAATTTGAACTTTATTAGTTAAATAATATTAGAGCTGTTACATCAATGTATGAAAGCGTAATTCAGCTGAGGTCAGATATTTTCCGATGCTTCTGTTTATAATATTATCTGTCTGGAGATTCTTCCCGTTCAGCCTTTACGGTATGAGCGAGTTGAGTAAGAAATATTCACTATCTTTTTCAAATATTAAAATAAAAAAATAAAATTATTTGAAGTTATTATTTATTTATTATAGGTAGGTAAAGTTAGTAGGGTCATAGTTTCGGATCAAGGTTGGGTGGGTCCAAGCAGGTTCCGCCAGTGTGGAAAACTGATAGGCGCGATTATCCATGCATCTTTATCTTATTAAAATAGATAACTTAGATAATCGCTTTTGTTGAAAGTATAAAAAAATGCACGCATAATATAAAAAAATATGTATTTTTCCAATAAATTTTATTTTATAGAAGTCTATGAAAAAGGTTAAAAAATAAGCACGGCTGATTAAACAGTCTATGCATACTATAAATCAGTAGGTAGGTACTTACCAGATTTTAGTTCTCTTTTTAACCGACTTCAAAAAAAGGAGGAGGTTCTCAACTCTTTTATTTTTTATTTTTGTTAGGTACCTCATAACTACGTCATTTATTAACTGATTTAAAAAAAATATTTTTTTTGTGTGGAAGGGTACACTTCCCGTTTGGTCCCATTGTCATCAGATCAGGATTTGATTACTTCTTAGGTACTATGAAGTCGGTTTAAGTTTTTTGTAAATAAGTCCAATTATTATTTATTTTTTCTAAAAATCTGTTCACGAGTTCACGTTTGGAACGGTCCCGCTCTTTTCGCTCTACCGTAGAGACGGCGCGCGGCCACAGAGGATTGTAGCGCGACGCTGTAAATTCTGTCCCCCACGTTCCCGGATTTGTAACAAGCTTATTTCCTCGCATGTTATAGACCTGTGGACTGCTAGCGCATAATGATTAATCGAAACCTAGCAAGCATGCGATCCTAGATGGTCACCAAGTATAAGCCACCAACCAACCAAGATTGAACACAGGGCATTGAGTCGGAAATTTACTGACCTTGTCAACTAAATAAAAATACCTAAAGCTTGAAACAATAAAATATCGTGACTCTTGGGTGGTGGCAAGCGGCGGTAGCCGCTAGATATCAGATGGGGTATGTGACGTCTTTGCAAGACTTCATACAAGCATAACAAATTAATATTGAACCAGTATCAATGATTGCTTAGTTAATTTTAATATTCATTAGTTCTGACTTTTGGAATTTGTAAGTGTAAATAAATAAATATAAATATCTTGGGACATTCCTCACACACGGTCATCTGATCCCAAACTAAGCAGAGCTTGTACTATGGAAACCAGATAACTGATATAATACATATACTACTTTTTGTTTGTAAATACATACTTATACATAATTACACCCAAACTCAGGACATACAGACATGTTCATGCACACAAATGCATGTCCTGTGCGGGAATAGAACCCACGACCTGCGGCGCAATAGGTGGAATCTTTACCACTGCGCCAAGTGGCCCGTCAAATATGTATATGTATGGCCCGTCAGTGTAATAAAATTGATTCAACAAATTAATGATGGTTGACTAGTTGCGTGTATCTCCATTATTTTTATACCTAATATGTCATTTTGAGTATTTTTTTCTTTCATTCACCGTTATTATTTGTAATAATTGACTACCCACCAATTGCAATCAAGCGATGTTTGCATATTTAGTTATCAGAACGCAATCGCAAAACCGCAAAATTCGTTTAATTTTCCTCATCTAACTATCGAAAAGGTTGCGCAATGTGGACGAACAATTGAAAAGAAAACGGCTGAAACTAGTAATTGCTGAACTGAAGCAACCCATTTCTAGCATAATTCACAGATCCCGCGTTAGTCCTTACCAAATTTGCTACGCCACCTGCAGTTATCATCGCGGTTGGGCGAACTGTACAAAGTTATTTTTCAATTAAAAATCCATTAGTCAAAAATTTTGCTCTAATATTGTCATTAACAGCCCATCAGTAACAAGTAACAAATTTTCTTATCATAAACTTAAATAATCATCATCATTACTTATCGGCACTTATCATTGTCAACACTTTGAGATAAAGTTTGGTTTATCAACCACCAAACATTACTCTTACAGCAAGTTGATAAATAACACCGAAAGTATTACAACAAACTCTAGAGAACGCAGTGAACAATGGTGCCCAGAAATTTGCTAACAATAAAAAGGACTGTAGACGCATTGAATCAGAGTACAAAATTGAGTGTGGTTATAAGAAAACATAGTGTCTGGACAGAGGATAAAAGAATAGTTTCACCATACAAAAGTGTTGAAGTACCGAATTGTACTTTGTACGATTACGTGTGGCAGAATTTGGATAAATGGCCAGAAAGAACTATATCGGTAAGTAATACATACTTTATAAGACTGATCATAGAAACTGTATAATTTCAGGAAAAATGAACGGATGAATCATACGCAATATTAGCCCCAGTTAAGCTAACCCTTACTTATGGAATGATGAAACAAACAATCCTAAAACCATCCAAATGGTCTGTCTAGACGCGTGTACTGGTGCGTCTATGCTTGGCGAACCGAACACGAGCCGAGCCACGAACGGGCACACTGCGAGCACGTAGCGTGGACGGGCTTGGGAGCCTCGAACGAGCGCGATTGTCAGTTTTTTCATGAACAAAGGGATTCGCATCGTGCTTGTTGTAGGCTCGTTGTAGGTTCGCTCGTGGCTCGGCTCGTGCTCGATTCGCCTAACGAGACTACGAACATTAATTGTAACGCTCATACCGGCTATTGAGTTGCTTTCCATATTCGATCTATCCTTGGTTTTGTATCGAATTATTTGACACTAATTGCTTTTGTATCGTCCACACTATCCGCGTTACATAATGCTTTACGCAGTACGCTACCTAAGTATTCTGTACATAATATTCTGATCAAGTAAGATGATCTTGTTGGTAAAAAAAAGGTGGTTGAACTTCTCCTTGGGTATTTTATCTTCAAACTATCTAACTGTTAGTGCAGAAGACTACTATTTCCTGTTTATAAACATCTCCAATCCTTCACTGGTAGGATATGGCCTCCTCTAACAAACAATGAGGGGGATTCAGGCAGTGCACTACCCAAGCTCAGAGTGCATTTTATTTACACTGCTTCTTGCTTTATCTGGCACGTACTAAATAGTAGAAGATAGCTAGGTAATATGTTACAGTTTCAATATCTATTCTCGAAACGATTTCAGGTCTGTGCTACGACAGGTAGAGGCTACACCTACGAGCAAGCCTTCAAACTATCAAACACCTTCGCTGCTAACCTTCGGAAGAAGTTCAAGATACGCGATGGCGACTCTGTGGCTGTGATGCTCCCAAATATCCCTGACTTCCCTCTTGTTGCCATGGGGATCTTACAGGCAGGGGGAGTGATCACCACCATAAATCCTATTTACACTGCTCGTTAGTATTATTTTAATTCATTGGTAACATGACATAACATTAAGATGCCTTATTATTGCGATAGAGGACTTAATCAATGTACGATCTCATTTTAATAGTACCTATTTCATATTTATTACATGCAATTTCAGATGAAGTACAACGACAACTACTAATGTCTGACGCAAAAGTTATTATCACTTTACCAGAAATCGTTAAAGTTATCAAGGATGCGTTGAAAATTGCCAAATTGGACATTCCAATAATTGTAATAAAGACTAATGGAGAATCAGTGCCACATAAAACTGTCCTCTTTAATGAGCTTAGTGAAGATTTAAATGTTGATACGAGCTGTCTGAAAGAAGTCAGGAGAAGTTCAAGTGATGTTTGTTTCATGCCTTATTCGAGTGGCACCACAGGATTGCCAAAAGGTGTTGAATTGACGCATAGCAATCTTGTCCATAACTGCGAGCAAATTAACGAACCGTTGATCAAATGTCAAAATGATACGACTGGTAAGTCTAATTCTTCATTCTTTAATAAAATATACTGGGAAATTCTGGACACAAGCCCATATCTGATCCCAAACAAGGCAGAGCTTGTACTATGGAAACCAGATAACTGATATGCTACACTTAGTGCATTTAAATGAAGATTTATCTTTATGTAAAGGCGTAAATTGCATAGTTTAGGAGATTAGAAAAATTAAAAAAGCTCACAGAACCAGAACAATTATAACAATTTACAGAAGCAAATAATTACAGTGTCTAGCGGGCATACAATAGAATGAGATAGGTACCTAAAAATAATAAATTATGTCATTTAATCAATTAATTGTACATTTGATAACAATAGCGTGCGCTATGATCACCGAGGAAGGCGCAGTGCGCGTGAGTTGGGAGAGCACAATACTGCGAAGACTAATTTTCATATATTGTCTGTTTAGATTGTTGATTTATACAATACTTAACTAACAAAGTCTCACTAATAATATAAATCTGAAAGTAAAGTTTGGATTTTTATATCTTAGTGGCTCAATCACGCATTAACGGCTAATTCCACTCGTATGTTGTTGACATACCAAACATACAGATAGCATATTGCAATCTAGACGTCTCTATATTCTCATTTATCGTTCTGAAAACATCGTTCGCATAATCCATCCATCTCACAATGTCTTCCTTAATTTTTGTTACCTACATTATAATTTTAACACTGAAAGATAAATTAATCTTTATTTTCCAGAAACACATCAAGACACACTGATGGCAGTGCTGCCATTCTTCCACATATATGGCGCATCTGTTCTAATGTTCCACAAGATGTCCGTCGGAGTCAAAATATTGACGTTATCCAGTTTCAAGCCCGAGACATACTTTGAAGCGATTGAAAAATATAAAGCCAATATGTTGTATGTTGCACCACCATTAGGTAAGTTAGCAAGGTGGTTATCAGCAGATCTCAAAATGAAAAACTAAGAAATATAGATATTTATCTATTTTAAATAGGCTTAAGAATAATTATATCGTCGCGATAAGACACATGCGCTCTGTTTGGCCAAGTCACCACCGAACCGATTCAGTGATTGGTCATTACCACGGTTCCTTACTGTTCAAAATCAGTGTAAAATCTGACTAGTTGCGGAATTAAATTATTCGGTACTCTAAAGGGATTTTTCCTCTATAGGTTTTGAATACTTAACTTTCGCCATGGCTATCCTCCTTATACCTCTCTTTCACTCAGCTACAACCACCTTAGAGTTCAATCGAGTAGTAGCATTACTAAAATGCTAAAAGATTCCATTGGAAGTCCTCTGCAATGTCAAAAGATAAGATGATTTGATTATGTCATTTGAAGCTATATGCATTATGAAAAGTGTTATCGCTTTGTGTATGCACAGTTGTACAAATGTATGCATCACAATTATTTTTAGGCTCCATCGTTTTGTTATTCATCGCTCACAATCGAGTGCATTTTGAATAATTTAAAATGTATGTGTACATAGTCACATAAGCACATGTGTCATTGTCTGTCGTTTTACGTCGAGATTAAGATTCATATTCATAAAGCCGCGACAGCTCTTTAGCCAACGCATCTGGCTATGTGCTAGTTTGATTCTCAGCTACATCTGATTTTACCATACGTATACTATCATCAGTGAAATGTGGTTGACGGTTGCTTAGAAATTCCTCTCGTTCTCCTTCCTCCTTGGAGGGATTTCTTTATTGCTCTGGGGTTATTTTTATTATATTGTTTTAAAGTGAAGTTACATTTTAGACCCTTATCATTGCTTAACACTTAGCCTTAAACTACTTAGCACTTTCTTAGTATATGCTTTAACTAAGAAGAACAAAGAAGAATGATATATCGTACAATAGCTTAATTATTTCAAAAATATTGATATTTCATTCTTCTTCTTATCTAATTTTCTTCTTAAATATTGATCTTTAAATTCTTCTTCTTATTCTATTTACAGCATTGTTAATGGCATCTCACCCTGCTTCCACAAAGAAGTCGCTACAGAGTCTGGAGTTGATAGTAAATGGTGCTGCGCCATTATCGGCTACAGATATTAAAAGATTCTTCGATAAAATCGGGGTATGTTTGATAAACTGAATAATAATATTTATTCACGTTCATAGCAAAAAAGTATGGATTGACGTAATTTTATTTTGATTCCGAGCTTTGTGCTGTTAAAATTGCAAGAGAAATTTCAATTATAAATTTCCCTTAGGCACCGACACATATTTGCACCGGTAAAAACAAGCAGCGTCTCGCTCGATGGAAACATTTATGGTCCAGGAAACAACTAAATGGAAATTAATGTTTCAGCGTAAAGTACACTTCATGCAAGGTTACGGTCTGACGGAGACATCTCCAACTGTGTCCGTTGCTCAAAAGGGAAGCGACAAGTATTCCACCACAGGCCCTCCAATACCAAACACGGAACTACGAATCGTCGATAGAG
The DNA here is from genome assembly GCA_947623365.1 of Achlya flavicornis. Taxonomy (NCBI): domain Eukaryota; kingdom Metazoa; phylum Arthropoda; class Insecta; order Lepidoptera; family Drepanidae; genus Achlya; species Achlya flavicornis. The sequence goes on along the minus strand of OX392482.1, from coordinate 3,634,002 downwards.
ATTACAAAAACATGGGACCGAATGAGGTACGTGGGTATTTTGGTTGTAAAGCTTTATTTTAATCGACTTCACAAAAAAGAGAAGGTTCTCAATTCGGTTGTTTTTTTATGTTTGTTTCTCCGTCATTTATTAACCGATTTAGAAAATTGTTTATTTGTTTGGAAGGGTACACTTCACGTTTGGTCCCACTGTCATCAGATCAGGATTTCATTACTTTGTGGCGTACTTCGCCACCACACAAGTACATACGAGTCCGCTAACACGATAATCTTGGGCCAAGCCCTTACAATTTCATAAAATCGCTCCGCTTATGAAGCTTGGACCAGCATTTTATAATAATCGGTGCAACCCGCGGATCTCACCTCACCTTCCGCTGCCCCCGCCGTCGCCTGCGCTGCGCCGCCGCGCCGACCGACCGGTGCCCGCTGTAGAGGACACCTACGGAGCTCACTCGGTTTCTCTCCGCCTTTACGATCACTCGCGCTTTTACTTTGTATTCATTTCTTAACTTATTGTAATATTTCTGTTTTCTGTTATACATAATTTAAATTGCTTTCCATTAAAATCATTTCTTATATTCAAATAACATCCTTCATTTCATTTGTTTCATCTTTCTTTCTCGATCATTCCACCTCATCGCTTCACGATAGTATTACCTATTTTCATCGCTTCTCGATATTCATTATTACTTATATTCCTGCCTTCTGCCTGACCGAGTTACTCCCTAAACCTAAATCCAAGCAAGGGACTGGTACCCTTGCTACAACTTCTTAGTATACTATGAAGTCGTTTTAAGTTTTTTTGTAAAACAGTTTTTTTTTTCTAGTCAAATCAATGTGTTCATCTCTATCTTTTAAATTTGTACCTAATGCAAAAAGTGGACTGCAAAGAATAGGAGGTCATTCCATTAACCTATTTTATTTAAAATTATGAAGCTACAGGATTCTTAATGTTTGGTACCTAACAGTTAAATTTGTTTTTTGTTTTTGCTTTACATAGCCCATTTATTGGTTGGTTGGCCCATTTGATGGTCTAGGACTATATAAGTTCAGCAGTGCATCCGCGGGGCATAGCTAGTATACATAACGTATGCTTTATTAACCAATTTTATTATCATTCTTATTCTTTCTAATTCCAGACAGGCGAAATTCTAATCCGGGGTCCTCAAGTTATGAGAGGATATAGAAACAACCCTGAGGCCAATAAAGAGGTGTTCACAGATGATGGCTGGTTCAGAAGTGGTGACTTGGGCTTCGCTGATGAAGAAGGCAACCTAACTATTGCTGATAGACTGAAGGAGCTTATCAAGGTTGGTAGAAGTTACCTTTAAAGATTTGTGCGTTTACCACCTTCGGCCACATCTTCGGTTTCGGGTAGCGATGGGTGATTGTTACTAAAAACAATCGAATTATTTGATTGTCCAATTTATTATAATCATTCGAATAACAATCGACATCTTTCGATTGTTCATAGTACGCTTCGTGCGGCACCGCGCGTGGCTTGTGCCGCGCTGGCTGGCCGAATGAATTTATCTATTCGCCCCGCGCTCACCCGTCGATTGTGCAAACTATTGCAACCTGCGTTGCGTGGGTCAATTTTCATTCGAAAGGTCGATATTGTGATTCGATTGTTTATTCGTTAGAACGAATTAATCCACAATCGAATGTACAGTTTTATAATTGTCGATTCTTTCGATTACTGTTTTTGGAACAATCGCCCATTACTAGTTTCGGGCGGCACGCGTTCAGACACTACCTACATTAGTAACTCTACATTGCACCCATGCGAAGCCGGGGCGGGTCGTTAGTTTATTATAAAAGCGAAAATTTATGTATGGATAAGGATTCTTTCCTACGTCTTGAATACATTGAAAGATAATATAATCCAATACATGTATGTAATATATTTTCACGTTTCTTTCCAGGTGAAAGGTTTCCAAGTTCCACCAGCAGAGCTAGAGGCTGTTATCCGAGAACATCCTTCAGTAGTTGATGCAGCAGTTATAGGAGTACCTCATGCAGCTAATGGAGAGGCACCTAAAGCGTTTATAGTTCTTAAAGATGGTCAGAAGGCTAGAGCCAAGGACATCAGTGAATTCGTTAAAGAAAGGGTAGCAGCTTATAAGAGAGTAGACGATATTGTATTTCTAGATAGTATACCTAAGAGTTCATCTGGAAAGATTTTAAGGAGAGTTTTGAAAGAAGAGTTTTCTTGAGCACCTTGTCTTTTTGTTACCCACGATGGAACGGATAATGTTTGTCCGTGTGTGCATAAAACGAATGTTCCCATTTATCTCCAAAACGATTTGACCGATTTAGATATGGTTTTCGGTAAAGGGTTTGTGATTCATCGGCGATGGTTTCATGTTGCTACCTGGCCAGAGGGCGCTGATGATAGAGCAGAAGAATATTGTCGGAAATTATGTGGCACGTAGCGAGAATAAAAATCAAATAATAAATTAAATATAAAGTTTACATCCGTCGTGGGTTTTACCAAAAATTTTGATGTGATTACTTGTGGTGCAATTTAGTTTTAACTACAGCAATTCAGGGGTAACGCAATTTCATCATCATCATCATCATCACCATCATCATATGAGACTAAGGATGTCCACTGCTCTGCTGAACATAGGCCTCCCCCATTGATTTCTACTTCAAACGGTTTAGGGCCGCTTGCATCCAGCGGCGCCCGGCGACTCTGACCACTTCGTCTGTCCATCTGGTGGGAGGTCTTCCCTTTCTCGGCGCTTTCCAGTAACGCTATTTACTTAATGAAAATATTGTATGTACAGATGTATGTATGTATAGATGTTCATAGATATATTGAGCAGTTTTTGTGATTGTTGAAGGAGTTTTTTTAAAATACCATTTTAGTAGAGACCACTTTAATAAACTCTCTTCATTAAAGTGGTCTCTACACCTTCTGAGCTGAAAATCGGATAAAATTAAAGTTATCTTAGCATCGGAAGGTGTTTGGATCGCTTTAGGCTATAAGTGTCAAGTATATTTTCAACTTATGTATTAGTATTTTAACAAAACTCATTAACTAATTTTAATGCCTATGTAAATGTTAGTTTTTGTACCATTATTTTTTCTATGAGACAATGAAAATAAATATATTTTTGTACGAATTTTTCAATGATATATATATATGTTGGGTGACGAATAATCTATACATATAATAAAACTGTAGAAAAGTCGTGTCTGTACATTGAATATATTTACCAAAAACTGATTGGGGGTGATGTGGAATGACTAAAACAATACATAAATACCATTTAAAAAAAAATTGTCTGTCTGTCTGTCTTTCTGTCTGTCTGTTTGTCTGTTTGAACAGGATAATCTTCGAATCCACTGAACGGATTTGCATGGGGTTTCCACAGGGTGATTGAGCGTGGCTTGGCGCTTCAACTAGGCTTTGTTTCATCAAAATCGGCTCACGGGAAAAAAAGATATCTCAATTTATTTATTTACAGGCCGTCTCACGGCTATGAGACACAGAGAGAACTACTAGATGGCGTTGTCTTTTTCCTGAATCGCGCTATGGTTTCGTTCTCACAATTTTATGACACGTTCAATGATTTTAACATAATTTTTTCGGTTGATGAGAGCCATCAGCGCTCTCCCGTTTGACCTTTTAGTTTAGTTCACTACAAAAAAAAAAGCTTGAATGAACAAATAAAATAAGTACAGCTGCATTGACGAACTTATGAAAAAGGCTTACCTAAGTAAGAATCGAACCTGCGTAACTTCACGATGTGTTCTCATTTAAAGTTCTTTGCCTACTTATGGGCATATGGCATAGCTCTGGGTCGAGTAACTATTCCCACTGTACCACCCTCGCGGGAACTCTCACGTGATAAAAGGTATCCTATTTTTAACCGACTCAAAAAAGAAGGAGGAAACTCTAAGTTGGACGCGTATGTTATTTTTTCATGTATGTTCATCGATTTCTCAAAAACGACCATGAACAATTCAGATATAATGAAATTGCTTGACAGACTAAGTGGGAAATAGAAAACAAACAGAACACAAATAAAAATAAAAAAAGAGACCAGCAGTTAACAAAGAGAATATAGCTGATCAAATTTTCTGCCAGTTGGTAGTGTGGCCAAACTTCGCAGGCGGCGGGTGATGCCATTATGTATGGTGATGCTAATCTTCTAGCTGGAGTATTTGTCAGCCCTTTGGCTACAGGAACCGTCAATCAGACGCCTCGATATGTCGCGAAAAATACAATGAGCTCTAGGACATTAATGTCAGATGGACCTCTTATCATCGTTACGCTTCAAGCCACTCGATATACGAATAGCTAACACGAGAGCTCTGGCAAGAGCCCTATGAATGATGTCATTAAAGTCGGAGTGGAGCGGAATCCTGCCTGTGCTTTTTACGCACGATAGTGAGTAGCCAGCCTGATCGACAAAAGTACCATACTGGTAGCCATATAGGCATATAAATAGTTACACTTACGACGAAGACAGGACAAATAAAAAACTTGCTGTTCGTCTGATGGCAAGCAGTTAACGTAGCCTACAGACGCTTGCAACACCAGGGATATCAGTCACGCTTTACCGAATCTCTCTACACAACCTTCTTGAAAAAGTGTTTGAAGGTTGAGAGGAGTCGCTGTGCCGGCAGTGGTGGGTATTATTTGATGCTCCTACACCCAGCTCTGGCGACCTTACTCACCGCAGGAACACAACTGCGATGTAAGGGGGAGGAACCTCCCTGCTCGAGCTGCTCCAAATTGATAACGAGAGAACCTGCTTGCAGCCAGTCCAATTTCTCTTTCAAGTGGTTACGTTTCGGGAAATCCTTTCTTAACGTGTTAACGTGTAACCTTTCTATACCTACTCTATGAGGCATCTACTTTGCCACTAATTTTAAGTATAGTGCTTGGGATATCGTTATTAGTGACTGGTATTTCGTTTTTATTTGGGTTCCGAACTAAAAAGCTAATAAAGGAACCCTTATGGTGTCAGTTAGTCTGTCTGTTCGACTGCTACAGCGGGAGGTATATTTCAAAAACCAGTAATGCTGTTGATTTAAAATTTGGAATAGTTATAAATATTGCTTACCCAACCTTATTGCAAATAAATATTTTTTTACTTTTACGGTTGTAAAGGTGAACAGAGTGGGCCCTGCAATTTCAAAGCAGGGCTACAAATTTAAGTGAGATATCATGTGAAAGGGCTTTAATTGTACATTTTAAAACATGTTTCTATTATTTTTTAAGACTTTTTGACTGTTGATGAATAATTCCAATCTTCGAGATTCGCGATGCGAAAAATCTGGAAAAGGTATAGGAAAAATAGAACAATGTTTAATTATGCGGTTCGGTTTTAAACAACAGTGATGGCCCAATCCAATAAATATACGTCCAAGGAAGGTCAGAGCCGGCTTTATATAAAAGATTAAAATTACTCATTTAAAAAGCAAAGTCCTGGCTGATTGATGATTGATGGATGGGAGCACGTGGTCCTCCACCAGCCGTCGCCGCGCCGCGCTCCCATCATCGCATTGGCCACCGAGTTCACAAGAACAATTAGGAATCTTCACGAAATTAATATCTTAGCGTTTATTACGCGAACAAATCTTATAGTCTACGCGAGCGAAGCCGCGGGCAAAAAGCTAGTAATTATATATTTACAGAATTCGGTAAAATTTTGTTAAATTATTTTCATTTTCACTTTCCTTACCTTTATATTGACTAGTTTATAAAATTTGACGGCCGCGTGTAGGTTAGATATCTTAACTGCCACGACTCAGGTCATGGATTCGATTCCCACGCGCGACATTCATGAAATGAACACATGTCTGTATCTGGGTCTGAGGTTATTAGTAATTCACTTGCAATGAGTACCAGCGTAAAAAATTGAATATATTTTCCTATGAGACCAACTCTGAAATTGCGAAAATATAAAAATAGAAAAAATATATATTTTATTTTCTATAAAAATGCATTGAATTGTTAATTATTTATTTTTATCTAATGTAGTAGACCTTATATTTTTTCGACAATACACGTAATATTATAATTCTGAGGGGTTCAGAATCATGTACAGTCGAGGACATAAATATGTATACACTTTTTGAAATTCAAAAGCTATTTTCTCGCATGTTTAACATTTAAGTGTTAAACTATTACACAAATCATAATAGTATATGTTAGAAGATTCTTCCTTTATAATATCTCATAATTTCAATCAGTAGTTTAAGAGGAAACCGTTGTTGAATTTTACTAAGTGTATACATATTTATGTCCTCGACTGTACCTACTGAACCTACGGTATCAGTTCGTTTCGTCACTTATTTATACCTTGTAAAAGATAGCTTGATCTCCGCGACAGTTGCTTGGGTCATATGAAAATTAAAATTATAGCTTTACAATAAGGTTCATCTGTTTAATCTATGGCTGATTTTATGATGACACAGATAAACCTTATGCTAAAGCCATAAGATTAATTTTCGTAATTAAGTTACATGTAACTAAGTGACGTAACGAAAACTGATATACTTATTGAACGACTTGACTGATGACCTTAGTTAACATTAATCAATACGTCACCAAGTCAATAAGTTAAATACAATTTGCATTTCAAATGTGATTAAAAAATCATGAATATATTTGTGATACTCGATGTGCGGTCACAATCATAAAGGTTTTTGATTATTTTCTGACCAATTAACTGACTGTCAATTTATTGGTAAAATAAAAGGAATAACGAAAAAAACTGGCATTTTGACAGCGGTAACCGCCTATAGACAGTTACAACACATACCCCCTTATTCATAATGAAGTTATCAAACGTTGATTAGCTAAAATTCTGAAGTCTTTATCTGACACGTGATATTTGGTTATCGAAAGAGTGAGACGGAGGACACTATTACACTGATTTAGTTAAAAAGCGATTATGAATAAGGGGGTTTGTATATGGGGTATCAGTCGCAGTTGCAGACTTCTTCTGACCTTTCATGAAGTTCACGATGCTGTGCATACTCCACTAAAACTACGGGGCGAGGAGCTCCTCCCATAACCTGAGTGTTCGTGGAAGGAAGCTCATCTGAAACCGCACAGTAAGAGGATGAAGGTAGCCGTGGACATCATAATGAGGATTTTTTCAGTACAACGTCTGTTGTACAAGCGAAGCGTTTAGGCGATGATAGCTCAGTGGTAGTGACTTCGGATATCGAGATGAAGGTCCCGGGTTCGAATCCTACAATGAGCTTGAGTTTTCGGTGAAGGAAAACATCGTGAGGAAACCATAGCACGGTGGTAGGGTACTTTGTAATACTCATCTGGCTGGCTACCACCCTCAAGTTGAAAATTTGTCGCCAAGCACCTATCGGTGTGTTGCGTCAGCTGCACTTGAGAGCCAGTTCCTTCTAGGCTTTGTGTGCTTACCACCTTCGACCACATCATCACTTACCATAGTGAGATTGTGGTCAAACACAGGCCTATACACAGTAAAAAAAAAAAAAAGAATAAGTCACGGCTATTTCAATATTTGGCACACAGATGACAGAATAGTAGGATTTTGCAATACAGAACTTGATTTGAAGCCGGTTTGTCTTGGTTATTTTACGTTGGAACGTGACGTTTCCGATATGGGATGAAGGTATTGAACACGGATCGTAGTAAGTATTTCATTAATATTTTATTTATTTTATTTATTTATTTATTATGGGAAGACCAACAGCTATTTAAAATACAAAACTTAAAACATTAATATTCATCAGGAAGCCAATAACAGGTCCTCACTTATAGGTACTAGTATAAAAACTAAATCTGTGATGAGTTAAACAACACACTCTTTACATAGCATGGAAATGAAAACAACATAATAATTCAGATACATACCCGCCAAATAATTCTAAAACAGTTCACAAGTAATGCATTAATTGAAAAATTCATTGCTTAGTATTCGCCTCGCCGATGTAATGCTCGTGCAGAAAAGATCTAAATCATGATGTCTAGCAATGGTGTTGAAGTTGTTGCTTGCTCTCCACATAAAAGAATTTTGTCTATAATTAGAATGGACAAGCGGGACATTAAGTAATGGATAGTTCCGATACGATCGAGAAGGAGTATTTAAATTTAATTTACAAAGTAATTCGGAACAATCTACTGCATTTGATGCTATCTTCAATAAATACGAGATATCCGCTATTTCTCGCCGCTTAACAAGGGGAAGAAGATGAAATTTTTTACAAACGTTTAAGTAATTACAGGACTTATATGGAATTCTTAAACGAAAACATAAATGCTTAATAAACTTCATTTGGACTCGCTCTAGTCGCACCACATACTTCTCATAACGGGGATTCCAAATTTGCGAGGCATATTCTAATATAGATCGGACAAAAGTACAGTACAGAATTTTAAATGTTTTGGCATTCTTAAAGCTAGAAGAGATGCGCATTACAAATCCCAATGCTCTTGAAGCTCTAGCCACTATATCCCCAATATGCCTGTCAAACAGGAGCTTCGTATCGTGAGTAACACCTAAATCACGGACAGCAGTGCTTCTCTGAAGAGTTTGGTTTTTCAAGGTATAGTTAGAAGACAAAATATTTTTTTTACGTGTATATGTCACAACAGAGCATTTCGATGGATTGAGGTCAAGTTTGTTGATTAAACAATAGTGATCCAAACGTGTTAAGTCAGCTTGAAGAGATTGGACATCTGCAAGTGAATTTACAGTGGTGAATATCTTCATATCATCTGCAAAACAGAGTAACTTTGAATTAAGGAAACAAGCTGAGATATCATTTAAAAATACTGCAAATAGTAAGGGTCCTAACAGTGAACCTTGAGGAACCCCACTAGGGATGGTAACCCAGCTAGAAATGTAATTATTAACCACTACAGCTTGAGACCTATTGTCAATATAAGATGAAAACCATCTGAATAGGTTCCCCCTAATTCCTATGTTCTGTAACTTGCCCAAAAGTACCTTATGATCAATTCTATCGAAAGCTTTGCTATAATCAGTGTACACAACATCAACCTGACTGCCAGCACCCATAGCTTCTGACAGATAATCATTGAGTAGGATTAGGTTAGAGACAGTAGATCGACCCTTCAGAAAACCGTGTTGTATAGGGTTAAGGGAGTTCTTAATTGCTGCGTACACTTGATTATAGATAAGCCACAAGTTTCTTTGTATAAACGTTATCGTACTCTAAAGCAATTTAGGTAATTTTATTACACGCGTGTGAAGAATATCTGTAGATCTAATAGTTAATCAAGTGTATACGGTCTCAATATACGGTCACAGGTGGAAGGGAAGTATGTAAAAACACTTGGGAAAAGTCAAATTCAGATACTTCTAAGTAGTTACGTAACCGTGTCGTTGCGTTATAAAAGTAGAGATACCAGAGTCCAGTCCATTGGTTATATCAGGCAACGAACTCAGTAGTTTACAAAACATACGCATGTTAGCACTACAGTTTGTATCTAATAGGCTGCTAATTAACAAAATGTTATCGACATTTTTGCGATATAATATTAGATTACACAAAAGTGTATTTTACAGTGTATTCTCAAGAGAGGCAAGTGTTTGGACCAGTGATAGAGTGGTCAAATCTCCGTACCAGGATATTATTGTACCAGATACAACGGTCGACGAGTATGTTTGGCGTAATTTGGATAAATGGCCTACAAAAACTGCTGCGGTGATTATTGAGATTTTTTAATACACTTAACTAAAATTTTGCATGCAAAATATGTAGGTACGTAAAAATCAAAACGTTATTAATTCAGTTTAGGCCCTGGTAAGGCACTTATGAACGTCAAGTACGCATGGTTACAGATCAAGCTATGCATTTCCAATATAAACTGACCTCTCATCGTACGGAAAACCTATACAATGCGAGATCAGCTTATACTGGAAATGTATAGCTTGATGTGTAGCCGTGTGTACATCTACCGTAGTTATTTAATCCCTGATAATTTATTTAATAGCGCCTGTCAACTCCATACAAAAACGTCAAGATAAGTAAATACTTTTAGCGGCCTAAATATATTCAATGATGTGATTTTATTGATTTATCGATTATTTGTGGAGCTATATTCTACCTAGGGTTTAATACAGGCTCATACTAATTCATACATAAGAAGCTTTTTATGATAACTCACTTTTGATTCCTAAAGTCCTATAAAAACCATTAACACATCTGTGGAGTAGATATCTGTAATTATACAGATATCTACTCCACATATTAGATTAGATTTAGAATTATCTAATAATATTATTTTATTTTACATTCAGGTATGTGGTATTACAAATCGAGAGTACACATACGAGCAAATGTACAAACAATCGAGAATATTAGCAGCAAATTTAAGAAAGAAGTTTAAAATCAAAGATGGCGATATTATAGCGTTGATAATGCCAAATTTTCCTGAATATCCTATTATTACATTTGGAATAATAGCTGCTGGTGCAGTTGTTACAACATTGAATCCAATTTACACGGCTTGTAAGTATATTTTGGTAAAAGTTTCAGAATTGCCACATTGATCAACCGTCATCATCAATTTTGGCAGTTGATAATTGAATAAAAATTTCTCTTCGATAATGTATGATTCCAGATGAAATAAAAAGTCAACTAGAACTATCTGATGCGAAACTAGTCTTCTGTCACGGAGATATAGTTCCAACAGTTAAAGATGCATTGAAACTGTCCAAAAAAGTAATGCCAATCATATCCGTGAACTTCGATCAAAATATACCGAAAGATACGGTTTCTTATAAAGAACTTGTTGAAGACAATCATGTAGATTTGAGAATCCTAAGAGAAGTAAGGACAGTACCGGAAGATATTTCGTTCTTACCTTATTCTAGTGGAACTACGGGATTGCCTAAAGGTGTTGAACTAACTCATAGGAATGTTATTGCTAATTGCGAGCAGCAGAATACCGAATGCAGGCAGTATGCTTATACCACAGGTTAGTTGCCAATATTAGCTATTGGCTAATTATTTTCGCGGCGACTAACAAATTAAACGGCGACTAACTACTGGTAACAAAAAAAATAACTTGGCAGCGATTAAATATTTTGGCAACTATTAAATTAGATGGCCTACAAATTGCAAGGTATCATAAAAACTAAATAGTGGCGGCTTCTTTAAGGTAGCAAATATATTAAACAGGCACATAGAAATAATAGGTAGGGTACTATACATAATGACTTGGCGACTAATATTGACAGTGGGATAACAAACATGGTATTATTGGCAACTATAGGCTTCCATATAAAATACACTTTCGGGCTGCGATTTGCAAGCAGCTGTAAAAATTTAAACGGGTACTATAATTACGAATTAGGGTTTCAGTATTTTTTTTGTGGAGTCATAATTAGTATCTGGATGACTGAGTTGAACCTGGTTTTTACTTAATCGTGTTTTTTGGACAGTGGAACAGTGAACTTTGATCTTGTATGGGTTTCAGGGTCTGATGATGGAGTAGGAGGGTTGGCACTGGAACTCCATAGTGGAGCAACGTATCCTACCCGTGTTCGAGGTTGTTGGAATTGTCATGAGATGAACTATATGATATGATATGATGATGATGAGATGAGATAAAATGAAAATGAAAATGAAAATGAAAATGAAAATGAAAATGAAAATGAAAATGAAAATGAAAATGAAAATGAAAATGAAAATGAAAATGAAAATGAAAATGAAAATGAAAATGAAAATGAAAATGAAAATGAAAATGAAAATGAAAATGAAAATGAAAATGAAAATGAAAATGAAAATGAAAATGAAAATGAAAATGAAAATGAAAATGAAAATGAAAATGAAAATGAAAATGAAAATGAAAATGAAAATGAAAATGAAAATGAAGTTTCAGTGATTAACCTCCTACTCCATCATCAGACCCTGAAAACTTTATGTGGTCAAAGTTCATCTCACGACAAATCCAACAACCTCAAACACGAGTAGGATACATTGCGCCACTATTGAGTTCCAGTGCCAACCCTCCTACTCCATCATCAGACCCTGATAACCATAGATGTTCAAAATGCATCTCAAGACGATTCCAACAAGTCCAAACACGGCTTACATATATGTGATTCCATACATACATACAGGTGAAGCTAATAAAAGCGTGTTGAAAATAAAAGTCATCAAGAAATAAAACTATAGGCCCACAATATTTTTTTTGCATGTCACTATTTGCTTTAATTAGAGCTCTTAAAATGTCGCACAAAGTATGTTTTATATGACCAAGTAAATATTTTCTTCTCATCTCAGTTTACTTTATACAACCTCATTTTATAATTTAAGAAAGCCTATTTTCTATTTTGTATCCGCCGTCAAGTCTTCGCCTAACAATAAATTCAGTTACCAAAACAAAAAAAACAATGCCAGTTTAAATTATTAAGAAATCTTATTTAGCTGCTACTTTCTACTTAAAATGATCCTTCACTTTAGCTGCCAACCTATTATTTTTAGTACCTCCTTTCATTTTTTATAAATCCCAAAATCAGATTAATTTGTCGCCGCGTTAAATACATGCCTTAGCTATTTGGATTTTCTTTTACAGTTATCTACTTGAAATTAACAAATTTCTTTATCTTATTTACAGGAACTCATCAAGATACATTGCTGGTGATTCTTCCGATGTTCCATTCTTATGGTCTTGGGATACTGATGCTGCATAAAATGTCCGTTGGTCTGAAATTGATAACGTTGCCTAAGTTTCAACCAGAAACTTTCGTGAATACCCTGGCAAAGTTTAAAATCAATTTGCTGTACGTTGCTCCGCCCATGGGTAAAGTATATTTATAAATTTATAAAGATTACTTCACCCTGTTTTATCTAAAAAACATACGCATCGCACAGTTTATTTATTTTTTATTATAATTTTTTGTTGATGTAATTTCATTACTAATTTCTTTATTGTATTATTGTGTTCCTTTTTATGTACCTATTTGTATTTTGTGCGTTGTGTTTTGGTAGAAATAAAATAATTTGCTTTCTTTTCTTTCTTTCTAAAAAGTATATAAATGTTTCTAAATGAAAATGTGCTTTAACCATTTTTAATATCATTTTTATGATTGAAAATAAGGTCTTAGATCCTTAGTGATACGGTTCATCATATATCTTATTTCTTGCTATTTTATTAGAAGTGTGTCGATGCTAAATAATCGTATCGACTTTTCAGTATCTGCTTGTTAAATTCTTGAAATGTTTCAACAATTTTACCTGCAGATGCTGAGCTTGTACTCAGAGACTCAGGCACGCACTGACTATTTTAAAACAACGGTAATGATACTATTTTTTGTTAATTTCAGTTTTGTTCATGGGAGCTAATCCTATGGTGACACAGAAACATTTAGAGAACTTAACTTTTGTAACCTCTGGAGCAGCTCCTTTGCATGCTCCTGATATAAGAAAACTACTGGAAAAAGCCCCAGTAAGCTAGTAATTTAATAATGATCTTTTAAAGCTTTTTTATGTTTTATCGCTTGTTTGGATTTGCTACAAGCTTATTTTTTTGGCTATTTGCGCCGACTGACATAAAAATATTACTTTGTAATAAATTTATATTTTATTTTATGATTTTTAATGAAATTAATCATTAAAGGTTGGTTAAAAAAATTATTGACTAAATGATGATGATGATGATAAACTACTAGTAGATGATGTGCATAGTTTTTCAATCCATACCGTCGGTGAATTTGACTATAGACAAGTCTTTTTAGGAACTCTCTGAAGCTATTAAAGATGAAAGATAGTGATAGTAGAATTCAAAATGTTTAATACTTTCTTTCAGTCTACCCTACAGTTCTGCCAAGGTTATGGCATGACAGAAGCCAGTCCCCTGGTTACCGTTGGACGTTACGCAGACCGAAACTACGAAGATGTTGGATATGCCATTCCTAACATTGAGTTGAGGATCGTAGATGGAAATATGAAGAATCTGGGTCCTGGAGAAGTGAGTCAATCTTATTTATCTCGAGCACATCTGGTTTCATAAGCGATAATTCAATGAATATTATGATATACTTATAAAACAAATTTATTGAAATATATGGTATAGGAGTTCCCTTAGGACGATCGAAGCCACGGGACTTATAACTCGCTGGTCAATGTTATATTTTTCAGATAGGTGAACTACTAGTCAAAGGCCCCAATTTAATGAAGGGTTATAGAAATAATCCCAAAGCAAACAGCGAAGTGTTTGTAGAAGATGGATGGTTGAGAAGTGGTGACCTGGGCAAGATTGATGCAAGTGGTCTACTTACAATAGTTGATCGGTTGAAAGAACTAATAAAGGTAAGAATATAGAGGGTAACATACCTTCGCATAATTTATTAGAAGAAATAATTTCTGGAAAAATTAAGATCAACGAAGCAGGATCTTACGGCAAATACAACGTGATGGGTTGAGAACTAATCCTATCAAGCAAAAGCTGTCGGAGGCTTTACCTTGATTTTGGTACAGTAATAATGTAGGCTTAGTAATTTATGGTTTCTGTATAATCCTCATTCTAACCAGGATTCACCTAGAATAGACTACTAGGGTACTCACCAAATTCATCTGTCCCTATTTTTATTTTCACAGGTAAATGCATACCAAGTGCCCCCAGCTGAACTAGAAAGTATTATAAAAGAACACCCGTCAGTCTTCGACGCAGCTGTCCTTGGAGTCCCAGACCCCAAAACTGGAGAAAGACCAAAAGCTTTTGTAGTTTTAAAAGATGGAGAAAAAATTGAAAGCGAATGTATAATAACTTTTGTTAATCAGCGAGTAGCACCTTATAAAAGAGTAAAGGATGCTATGTTTGTGGATAGTATACCCAAAAATCCATCTGGGAAAATTTTAAGAAGAGTATTAAAAGAGCAGTATTGTTAAGAATGATTTTAGACTTAAAATATTTTTGAAATTACATTGGAATCAGATGACCAGATGTATAAAAAGAAATATCGCAGAATAAAAAATTGCTGATTTTTTATAAAGATTAGTTAAGACTTCAAAATTCAAATCATTTATTTTAAATATACCTTCGCAGGCACTTATTCATAGTCTGACTGTAATACCTACTCTGATACCGGTTCATTGTTGACTCTACGAAGAAAATAAAGCCATTTGACTACGTAATATTGCTATAATGGTGCCAACAACGGTAATATATGATCCAAGTATCTAAAAAAACTTCATTTACTTAAGGACAGACTTTAATTTCGTATAATGAAAAATAAAAAGTACCGATGATACATTATGATAAAGTTCAGTGAGTACATTTCGTAAAAGGTTTAAGGATCTTAGTTTTATTTATTTTATCACCACATCTTGTTAGGTAGAAATCTTCATAAAGGACTTGTATATTAGCGTCTAGCTGTTTGTTTTCATTTATATTTTTGTACACCTATGTGCTGTCAAAATAAAACCGAAAAACATTTTCTTTCTTTCTAAAAGTCACATAAGTTACCTGTCGTATATACATATTGCCTGCAATCAGTATTCTGCTGCTCGCAATTAGCAATAACACAACAATAACAAGCATTAGCAATAACAATTAGCAATAACACAGTTAATTCAAAACCTAAAGGTTTTGAATTAACTCAGGAAACTCAGGAAACCCAGTAGTTCCACTAGAATAAGGTATATATGAAATTATCATCTGGTACTCTCCTTACTTCTCTAAGGATACCTAAATCTACATGATTATCTTCAATAAGTTCTTGATATGAAACTGTAGGTATCTTCTGGTACATTCTGATCGAAGTTCACTGATATGATCGGCATTACTCTTTAACAATTGGAACTATATCTCCGTAGCATATGATTACTTTTGTATCTGATATCTCTAGTTGGGTTTTTATTTCATCTGAAATCACAGTGATAAAAAAATATTAATAATGTTTAATATGAGCGCCTGTTTTAAAAAACAAACTGTGCGGCTGTTAACTTATTTCATAAACATTGCTCGTAAACGAATGACAATAATATAATTCTTAATTCTCCCTTATTTGCAATAATGAAATGTTTAATTATTGTGATATCGCCGTATCATAGGATGTTATCGTGAATTAGACAAGTTGAAGAATAGAAGAAGAAAATAGAAAAAGAAAGGGAGGAAGAATAAAAAATATGACGTTGAACTAGGTACAGTACCTACCCCAAATGTAAAGAATGACGTGAGTAAACGCTTACTAATGCGTTTGCGTTTACGACACTTCTCTATAGGAATTGGCACAGCGCCTCTACTGGAATATTCATGGTACTAATTTCTCCCATAGAAATAATTTATAGTATTAGTAGTAGTTATTCCAAATGTTAGAATAAGATAGGTATTCAGGGTAATTGGGTAATATTAACGCTACAGTGTCGCCATCTTTTATTTTAAACTTCTTCTTTAGATTAGCTGCTAATATTTTTGATTGTTTATATTATACAGTTGTTCGTAAGTATACTCTCTTTTTGTGATGCCACATACCTGGAGGTAAGATAATAATACATATTAGCATAATAATAACAGTTCCTATATCTTTCGTTGTTATTAGAGTTTTTGCGTCATGATAAACTATGGGGCATTTGACGTATTTGGGGCTATACCTATATATATATATATATATATAATATCAATATAATACATATCTAGTTAACGAATTAAAGGCGATGAAAGCTCAGTGGTAGGTACGTCGGATACCGAGACGAAGGTCCCGGGTTCGAATTCTACAATGAGCTTGAGCTTTCGGTGAAGGAAAACATCGTGAGGAAACCATAGCACGGTGGTAGGGTACTTTGTAGTACCCATCTGGCTGGCTGCCACCAGTTGTTGAAAATCGGTCGCCAAGCACCTATCGGTGTGTTCCGACAGCTACACTTGAGAG
Organism: Achlya flavicornis; assembly: GCA_947623365.1. Classification (NCBI taxonomy): domain Eukaryota; kingdom Metazoa; phylum Arthropoda; class Insecta; order Lepidoptera; family Drepanidae; genus Achlya; species Achlya flavicornis. The sequence goes on along the minus strand of OX392482.1, from coordinate 3,617,147 downwards.
CCAGTTGCTTCTAGGCATCGTGTGCCTACCACCTTCGGCCACATCATCACTTACCATGGTGAGATTGTGGACAAAAACAGGCTTATACATAATAAAAAAAAAAAAAATATATACTTTAGTTACACAAAATGTTACACAAATTTCATTTTAACTACGTATCTATGTAGTTTTCCTGAGAAAATCATTTGACACAAATAAACTAACATTGACAACAACAATATCAGTGAAGATGTACTATAATAATGTTTCTAGGAATATTTTATTGTTGAAGGAAATTCAATTTTTGTGAGTGACTTCTTCATATGGAAAATAAGTATCTGTATGATAGGTACTCATTATCCCAGGAATTCTATTGAAAATGTTTTTTTTTACGTCGGGATTCTTTACTGGTGAATGTACGTCATATAATTTACTCAAAAATATTGAAAGCTCATGTTTATTACAAAATACTTAGAACTCTACTCTCTTAGACGCTCGGACTGTGGAATGAGCTCCCGTGCCGTGGTTTTCCCCACGGAAAAGAGAATACACTATTATATTTCTTTTCTCTGTGGTTTTCCCAATGGAGTACAGCATGGGGTTCTTCAAAAAGGGCGTGAAGAGATTTCTTCAGGTTCGGCAACGCGCGAGTGATACCCCTGGTGTTGCAAGCGTGCATAGGCTACGGTAACCGCTTACCATCAGGCGGGCCGTATGTTTGTTTGCCACCTTAGTGGTATAAAAAAAAAAAAAAAAACTGAATAGACTTTTGACAAATTGTATTTCAAAATGATTTCACAATTCTGACTCGACGGATTTGTGACTATCCAGTGATTCTATGGGTTACGTAGTAACTATTTAGTCATCTGTGCCACGGGCCCTCAGATTAGTTGCATACCATTTTTTAAGGGCAACCTGATATCTGTGTATATTTGCGTGAATATATGTTTAAAGCTTTTTGTATGTTCTTTGGTCTACAATACATAGGCATGATATCATTGAGATAAATCCATTGAATCCATTAGGAACGTATAGAAAAGACGCCACACATCATAACTATGTTCCGTTCAATTCAGGCCATCCGGCCACACTTTTTGTGGTAGAACGATGAACGAAACGTATAAGCGCCGTGAAAATCACGGTGTTTGCGAGAACACCTAAAAGCGTTCTGATATGTGTTTCTACTGTGCCCGGTTTCAATAAACAAAAACGAATCGTTTTGCTTACCAATGATAGGTTTTTTTATTGCCAAACTGGGCATATAGATAATTCTGTAAGCTAATTTTACCTGTGATACCTACTTCCATATGGGAGGGTCTGCTATGCAAAGCTTTGAGGTTATTAGTAATGATATAAGAGTCTTAATTTTAATGAATCTTAACCGATAACGGTCCGTAAAATATTGAAACCGGGCATTAGACGACTAATTATTGTTTCAGGGCTAAAGAGAACTTTAGTTGACTCCAAAAAAGTGGGTGCCTTTGCTTATGATAGCTTCTCTATGCGTATCAATGGCTAAATATTGGTTTCTTTTTATCGTGGGGCTAACAAGGTAACACCTAAGAAGGGAGCTAGTTATATATATTTTTCGCTTAGTTACTGTGTCTGACTGAAAATCTGTCGTCCTATTAATACTAGTGTAATTAAACTAGTGCCTAAAGTAGTTATATTAAATGACTTTTTCATACCAAATTAATGAAACTAGTCGCCTAGATTCATTACATAACTTTTTTCAAGTCAAATTACTAGTCGTCTAATTTCATTAAATGAGTTTTTTCATGCCAAAATAATAAGAGTACTTATAATGAAACTACACATTTAATGTGAAAAATAGCACAACAGGTAGATACTACTAGCTACTAAGTAGTAGCCGCTAGCAACTGTATTTTCGGTCTATTTTCATTAATCGTAATGTTAGGTCATTTAACGTTGATCATTCCTATCTTATAATTTTATTTATGGATCAAATAGATAAAAAAATATATATAAAAATGTAAATTAGTAACATTTTATCACAAATGTTACAATATTTTCTAAGACATGTCTATTTTTGTGATATTTAAATAATAATCAATTAAAAATTCCGCATGAATAACTACATAAAAATAATATTAGTTATTTATAATTTTGTAGACGTTTTTGTGAAGTCACATTTGAATTCGGAGTGGATCGAAAAATAGATTTGTCTGTAATTTGTTACGGACAAATCTATTTTTATATACATAGATGAAAAAATTTAAGATATTATTCAAATTAAAATATATAAATTTACATAACCAATTGATATGCAGGCGCCACTGCCTGAATATATTAGTATTTTCCGAGATGAAATCTCAGACAATTTATTAGTTAAATATTCTATAGGTAGTAAAATGTATCAAAACAAGCCAAATCGTCATTTATTAGGTATCACCAATACAATGTTAATCTTATGAATATCGATTTGATAGCTTTTACGTTTTATATCGGACAATACTTTTACCTTAAATAGTTAATAAATATATTTTGGCACCGTCATGGCGGGCTTAGAATAGTTTAGTATACTAACTGGATTAAGTTTTATTTGACAGTCGGAATTGGTTATAAAAACACTTTGTTGGTTTTATTCACGATTCCTTGAGTATTCATGTCAGTACCCCGAGTGTAAAGAATTGACGTGAGTAAACGCTTACTAATGCGTTTGCGTTTACGACACTTCTCTATAGGAATTGGCACAGCGCCTCTAGCGGAATACTCACGGTACTAATTTCTCCCATACAACGCAAAAGCATTAGTACGTGTTTAATTACGTCAATTCTTTACACACGGGGTATGGGCGATGACTATAAATAAAAATTGTCACGTGTTTTTTTTTTGCTATCACTTCTAATACAAACGCTGCTGCTGTATTTGTCTCCTTAGACTGGATTTATACTAGATCGATCTAAGTGACAACTCAGGGAGGTTTTTCTTAATGGATAATAGTTTCTAAGAAAAGTACAATAGTATGTTATGTAAGTGATACTATATATAGAGTGATTAACAGGAAAGTCGCGCATGTCTATGAATTTATGGCCTATATACAGGTGTGGTGGAAATGTGGTATAAGGTGTGATAACACATTCACGCTGTAATAAATAATAGTGAATGACAATGATATGATGATTAAAAATAAAATATTATGCTGCAAGCACAAATAATCTTGTTTGAGTGTGAAATTTCGCACGTAACACAGCGTGTTTTCCCGTACGACCGGTTTGCAACATTTAAAGAGGACTTTATTCTTTATTACAGTATGAAAACGTTTACTGTATTTTTTACCGAAATAATAGGGCTCATTACTTCCCCGAGCCTAACGGGAAATTACTGCTTTGACGTAGTTCGGGCAGCAAAAAGTCGTCTTCTTTGGGTGGGTTGACTGATTATATTTTTCGGTTAACTTTTCTGAAATACTTAGCTAAAATTATTGGTGAAGGCAAATTATGTTCCTTTCGAAAACTTTCTATGTATCTTCTCCTTACATTTCTTAAAACCAAATTCCGGAATATAAAAATACGCATCGACCAAATTTACTTCTTTTTAACCGACGAAAAAACGGAGGAAGTTTACAAGTCGACGCGTATATATATTTTTTTTTTCACGCATAACTTTTTACAGAGTAGTCCGATTTTTTATTGGATAGGGATACGAGGTTACGTAGGTTATTGGTTTGTCCCCGACTGCAAAACCTTATAAAATTCAAGTTATATTCAAAATTGCTTTTCAGTTTTTTCGGTGGTTTAATTTTTTTGTTAAAAGTTTTTATTGCCTTTTGCGGCACCGTGGGGGTCCAATGCTCGTCGTTTTGCTCGCACTTTGTCATCAGGCCTCCGGAGACCATTGCAGCGGTTGGTAAGTTTTTCCTCTAACGCATTAGCTTGGCTATCCAAAGAGTAAACGCTGCCAGCCTGGGAACCTTGCCGCCGGCAGACTAAAGGACATACCACGAAATGATATCAACTTGTTGATTAACAGAAAACATCGTTATCAATATAATTTCCACTTCAACACACCACTCATTTTTATGTGACTTGAATAGGTATAATGAATTAATTTAAATAATTAATTTTCGAGTCCGGTATCTTCACCATAAGCTGGATATTTATATGGGCTTAAATATTAATTATTTGAATCTATATTTAGATATATAATAACTGTTTTAATTGGTAAAATAATATCAGCATAGAGAAGCTTACTGCTGAGTAAAGGCGATAATATTATTTTTTTAATTTTATCTCTGTGTTAGTGACTTGAAGTGGTGAAGGTCGTGCCTGGTCTGAATTCTATAATGAAATCATAGCTTGGGGTGAGGGGTTCTCTGGGCTGATGTTTAGCCTTCTTCTGATCCCAGGAGGGGTTATGACTAGACCGAGGTTTGTAGATTTGTAGCACACTTCACACACTTGAAGACATCTAGGTTAAAGGTATCGGCAAACATAGACCTCGGAAGGGAATCCTATTCATTTGCTCTTTGCATAAGGAACTACATTTGATAGGCAGTTCCGTTGGCTCACGAGTGCTTACCATCATCAGACAGATCATCTAACCGGTGACAAAAAAAAGTCTCATTTATTGCAGATATTTATTTCCACATTTTTTTCTCTATCTATTTTTTTATATCCTACCGTGATTTTTTTCTTTATTTTTATAAATGTCTCTTCTCTGTCGTTTCGCTCTTGGCAGAGCGGTCGTGGTCACGTTGAGGCGTCCACATCGGTGATAGAGGCGGACACGGCTCTCCGCACGATCTCCCGCCATCTTTCTCTGTTAGCAGACTGTCTGGTGCAGTCAGACACGCGGTTTCCCACTGCAGATTTTATTTGGTCAGACCAGCGCATAGGTGACCTGCCGCGCGATCTGGTTCCCTCCACTTTTCCCTGTATGACCAGCCGTTCAATGGAGTCATTATCCCGCCTAGAAACATGCCCAAAGTACTGCAGTATGCGCGACTGTACTACGGCCGATAAACGCTGCGTGATGCCTAGCTCCTGGAGTATGGACACGTTGGTCCGAAACTCCGTCCACGATATCCCGAGCATTTATAAATGTAGGAAACGAGAAAAAAACATGTAGAAGACAAACATTCAAGTTTCTCCAAAATAATGTTACGAATTATGATTAAAATCGTTTATCATCTTCGAACATTTATAAAACCTTTTTTTTCCTCGTGATAAATGTAATCGAATGCCACTAAGTTACATCAGTTAGAACACGTTGTTATATATTATTAAATATATAAAAAATACAAATCGACAGACGACCTCCACAAGTATGTCTGTGTGAATAAATTAGTAAACTTTTTCTATTTTCGCGAAACGTAATCAATCGGGAGCTTCTAGACTACAGATTTATTTTTCGCAAAGATTTAAAATACATGAAAAGACTTAAAAAAAGAATTGAAAAAAACCTAACCTAAAAGAGGTAAAGAGGCTCCGGGCTTATGAAAATTGAATTTTTTTGTTCGTTTTTTTTTGCCATAGATACTAATTATTATCTAGATGTAGCTTTAACAGTTCATTTCGACTGTAAATATTTTTTGTAATATAAACGAATATAAGTGATATAGTTAGTAGGTACCTGCGATAACATGGCTGTCTGATCTTGTAACCATAGCCACCGGATAGTAATTTTGAAACTATATAAGGCGATATTTGATATATTCTTCAATTAAATAGGTGTAAGGTTTCTGATAATCGAATTATTAGGCGTTGGAGATTAATTAATTTAGTTATGTACGCCTTCGTATAAATTAAACGTAAGTACAGTCGAGGACATAAATATGTATACACTTTTTGAAATTCAAAAGCGATTTTCTCGCATGTTTAACGTTTATGTGTTAAACTATTACACAAATCATAATAGTATATGTTAGAAGATTCTGCCTATATAATATCTCATAATTTCAATCAGTAGTTTAAGAGGAAACCGTTGTTGAATTTTACTAATTGTATACATATTTATGTCCTCGACTGTACCTATTTATTTTATGAATTGGTAGGCTTTACTCCCTAATAATGGATTTTATGTAGCATTTTTATAATACTTAGAAGTTTTGAAACTATTTATAAATTGTTGTACCTTGACCTATTTATAATATATTTTTGTTATTTGTGTTATAGGTACCTAAGATAAATGTGTTTGCTGATTGTGTTCAAGGATTTTTAATGTAGTATAAATAATTATTCCCTTCAATACTATCACGCTGAAAGGATTTAAATCCCATATTAGTACATTACGATACATGTGTGCAAAGTTGGTAATTACAGACGAGGCGGTATTAAGCGCGTGAGCTGCAGGCGAACGCGATTAGAGAACCGAGAGTGTAATGATAAATGCACACGCGTGTCATACGACGTTTTTCAACACACTTGCGAGGAATAAAACAGACTTGTATTTCTTGCACTAGATTTTTTGATAATAATCAACCACACAATGAGAACTTTAAAACAAATATGGCGCAGGTATTTTTTTTGACGGCGATGCTCTGTCAAACTGTTTCGAATGCTTTGTCTTCACACATATCAATTGCATTGAGGTACAAACATAACATAATCAGGATTATACTTATCATAACCGTGCGGTAATGTAAAGTAAAAAGCACTAGGGCGTAATAAGCTGCATTAAGATACTAAAAACGGTGCAATAAATGTCACTTTACAGCAAGGGTGTTGAAAAGCTAGTTTATAATACCTCGGAAGAAAATTTTAAATATTTTTTATTCCTTTTTAGAATAAATGCAAATAATAAGTGCAATACCTAATCTTCTTTCTATTTAATAAGTTAAGAAATAAATTACATAAAACACGCAACGTGAGTATAGGTACTAGGTAATTGTTTTTTTAAGGTTCCGTACCCGAAGGGTGCCAAACGGGACCCCTTACTAAGACTCCGCTGTCCGTCCGTCCGTCTGTCCGTCCGTCTGTCTGTCAGTGGGCCGTATTTTATGAACGGTAATAGGTAGACAGCTGAAATTTTCAGAGAATTTGTATTTCTATTGCCGCTATAACTGAAAATAATTAAAATGAATTAAAATTAAAAATTAAAGGGGGCGCCCATACATGAAACTTCTTTTTTGGTGTTTTTTATTCCATAGAGCTCCTGAGTAGAATTTCATTAAACGTCCCGTATGCGTCCCTGAGAAAGCCAAACCTTCTGCACATTCCATTTGTGAACTGCACATACAGGCAGAACTCATATCTCATACGAGCGAGCAGATCTTTTAACGAATTGTCCCGCAACTTGGATTTGGATCTGTTTAACACCAGTACATCACAGATGAAGAATCTTATGTCTAAAAGATTCTTCAATTAATTTTCTCTTACCTATTTCCTACGCGTGTCCTGTCTACTTTCTTTTCTATTTTTATTCTTATAAATGTTATATGTGAGAACTTTTAAATGGCCTTCATGTTTTATAATTATATTATTCTGTATATGTTAGCTGTAAGTTTTCCTAAAAGAATAAAATAAAATAAAATAGCAAAGTTGAGTTTGTTAATATTGTACGGAACTCTCCGTGTGCGAGTACGACTCGCACTTGGACGGTTTTTTTACGTTCCCCTCTAGGTTCTATGTGCTTACCACCTTCGGCTACATCTTCGGTCAAACTCAAGCCATTAAAAACTAAAAAAAGAGCTCAAGCTTCAATCTAACTCCGTATCAAGTTATTGTGACCTCTCATTCATAGGTTATCGTGACACACAAAGAGTTTAATGAGATATATGAACTAATTATTATTAAATGAATTTTAAGATAACAGAGCTATTGAAATTGCAATAAGTAATAACTACCGATTTTGTTTTGAACTATGTATAAGCTTGTGTTTAACCATAATTAGGCTGCTTTTCCACCAGAGATGTGCTATGCTACGTTGCTATGAATGCGTTTGATATTCACCAATCATATTCATAGCAAAAAATCAGCGAAATCCTAAGTCTATGATGACACAAATATTATGTAACAAACACACTAAAAATAAAAATGCAGTTTGATTACCTAAACTAATAAATACTTCGAATTCCTGAACGTGTTTTCCGTCTATGCTAGGTATTTATCGTAACCTACCTACTGGTAGATCCTGCATAAATTTCACCGTGGCGCCAGACATAAAAATCACAAATAGGAATACAAATTAGTGTTATCTTATTAAATGACCGTTTTTTTATATCATGATAATATACCTACTCAGACGCTACGTTGGAATGTATGTGAAATGTGTTTGTAACCGAAATAAAACTAATGAAGACATTTAGGAAAATATCTACAGGTATCTTTATGATATGCTGAAGGTGGTAAGTACACAAACCTAGGAGTAAGGGTTCTAGCCAGCCAGGGTACAAGAAAGTCCCAAGGATGACGATGGGTCGATGTGGTCACGACATCGTGCGATAGCACAGCGAGGGTGCTGGGGGGAGTGTCAGACTTCCCCCGGGTCGAGCTATCAAAACGCCGCGCTTGGAGGGGTGTGCAGGTACGCGTTCAGCACGAGAGCCCGCCCCCCTCTCTATAGCGCAGGTGGCGACCACCGTGGGGTTTTATCCGGTAAAAGTCCGGCATAACCTGGCCGCTCCCCCTCACGGCGGTCGGGTATCCTATGAGGATTTCCCCACGCTAATAAAAAAAAAAGGGTACAAGAAAGTACCCCACCGAAACCTCAAGCTCATTGAAGAATTCAAACCCCACAGGGCCACATTCTACGACGTCACTACCATTTTTTTTATCTTAAACTTAAATAAAAAAATACACTATTGGGCAAAAGTCAAACTCATTATAAAACTTTACGGATCTAAAAATTGCTCACATAAAATTGTCATTAAAAATGGTTTGTTTTCATTAATGTGATGAATCACTTGTAAATCCCAAAAGCATCGAGCACATTCCGATGTGGCGTCCTTATAAGGCTGTTTACACACCCGACGACTGGTGCCAACGAACGACAGCGCGACGCGGCGCGATTTTAATAAATTGTATTTTTGTAATTGACTAGGTGATAGCCTCGAGTGGCATTTAAACGTGAAAAAGTTTTTTTTCGTGTTTATTTATATGAAAAAGTCTGTCTCAGTATGCAGTTTTAATTTTTTATTAATACAGACGTCTTTTGTATTTTTCAAGCTAAAAAGTGCTTTTTTAGGTTACTAAACATTCGCATAGATATGTTAATTTGAACCAAAATAAATAAGGTAGGTGCTGAATTAGTTTCTACTTATTTACTGTGCAAATATATTTTTAATTCATTCGAGTTGAACATCCATATAAAGAGGTACAATTCCTTCTATCAATATCAAGTAGGTAGCTCAAAATTCATTCTATCAATAGTAATGGGAAATTTGTTAAAGCTATTTTGATCAAACGCGTAAAAACCCCTGAACACGGACACGACGGCGACGCCTTATACAGCATCGCGAAAATAAGAGCAAACAAATACCATATTTCTTTTTAATATTCAAAAAACGAAAGTCGCAAGCGTATAAACAACTGATATGGAATAAAAACAAGCGCTCTATAAGCCAGTGGTCAGTCGAGAAGCGAAGCTCACACGTTCATTAAGTGGGACCTTGATACTTCGTGTCGAGATATTTCGTGGTTTTATTGATAAAATAAAGATGGTGGCAAGGATTTTATTATTCGCGACAATTGTCGGATTGGCGTGTGCTGCGACATGGAGGGGACGTTTACCGAAAACACCAGAAGAGTTAGGTGAGTAATGTGAATTAAATTTAGTTTTCTTGTGGTTAGAGTTGTTTTTGTAATGTTTTGATTTTTAATGAGAGCGTTTTTTGACCGTTTTAATTTTTTTTATTTCTTTAAAATGTACCTATTAGATTAGATACTTCGTAGTTTTTTGATGAGATTTTTGGCTAGGATTTACGCAGTGAGTTTAGGCTAGACACAGTAATGTAGAAGAAATCATGAAATTTTGTACCGGTTATTGGGAAGGGAAACCTATTGAATTGTTTGACAACCACTGAAATTCAGAGATTTGAGTCTTTGAGTTACTGCTATGTACCTGTTTCTAGCAGAATCGACGAAAAACCCGTCATGGATGTCAAGTATGTGGTCAGCTGGTCTGCCTGCAGTGTTCAAAACCTAACCTGCTAATAGTGCCGTTAAAAAGTGCCTAGATTTGAGATTTTCCATAAATGTATACTAAACCGCCCTAATTAAGAAATAAACACAGAAAAAGAAGTTCCTATCATTAATAGTTTTATTTAAGTTTTTTTTGGAGTGTGTAGTCCGTCACTTCTAAGTTTATTGAATATTAAAAAAAAAAAAAATTGATCAATTTACTTTATTTATGAAATGCCCAATATATGTAACATAATAAACACAATAATAATTATCTATTTAATGCACAGAGGTCATTAAAAGAACAGACGAATGACATTCGTACGTCAGTGTTAGTGTTACAAAATGACACATCAGTGGTTAAGATTTTTATTTACTTAATTTACATGTCATTAAAAACATTGTTTGATTAATCTCCATTGAAGCGTAGAAATCGATAAACTTTATCGATTTATTAAACAATTCGTTTATGTAAATTTTTATTACTTTCTTGGCAAATATGTAAAAACATTACAATAACAAACGAGAATTTAAATAATGCGATAAAACATACTTAGAAAATGCCGTAAAGATTTTCCGATCGGCGCCAATTTTTTTAATATAATTGACATGATTTATTTTATAAGTCTTAGAGAATATATAACATGATAGCCATTAAATATTCATTTTTTTTTCATACTGGAAGGTGTTTATCGTTGCTTGTGGGAAACCAGTTCCATGTAGATGTTGCTTTACCTACTACATTTTGAAAACTCATATACTACATACTAGGAGAGCAGAAATCTCCCTTAGTCAATAAAGCAGGCACAAAGCAGATTGGTTAACTTCATATATACCTCCAAATACTTACTCGAGCATGCGGATTTGTAAAGGTGTTTTCATTTAAGCTCAGAAATTTCCCTAGACCAATACGGTCCCTAACGTTAGCTGTCGTCTATCTAGGATCAAAGTCTGAAATTAGGAGGCTGCACATTCTTAGTAGCTGTGATACTAGTTTGTGGTCCACGCTGAGTTGATAAACATTCCTGCGAAATTATACTATTCGATCCAACAACCCAAATTAGATGAGAATATCTATAATAGGTGATATGTGAAGAGGCACAAGAATGGCGAGATCCATACATAGATTTGTACAAAAAAATAAAACATTTCAAAGAGTTTTGAGTGACTTCCAATGTTGAGATTACATTACCAGCAACATGTTAATACACTTGAAATATTTTATAAACCCCGCAAAACATAGCAACAACATATTGGTTTGGTCGCGATTCGCCGGTATGGCATAGAACGTCGCATTTTTATCCCGGGGATCTAAAAATATTATTAATGCCTCAAGTTATTCCTTAGTCACCAAGGATCAATAATATCGTCATTACAATGTCTCTAAAAATCTTTATTTTTTTGTACAAATCTCGCCATGATTCATTATAAGTTTGGATGTGGGGTGTAATCTCAGGAACTACTGATCCAATTCTGGAAATTATTTCACTACTAGGAAGCTACATTATCCCCGGGTGTTATGGGCTACTTTTTACCCCGGGAACGCGAGTGAAACCGAATGGTACAACTGGTGGTTGTAAAATGAATACTCAGATGTGAATTTAGAAGTTTACGAAGCGTGTGAATAGATTGTTGCGGGGTCGGCATCACGCGAGTGATACTCCGGAGTTGCAAGTGTTTGTAGGCTACGCTAACCGCTTACCATCAGTTGGTCCGCAAGCTGCCTTAGTTGTATAAAAAAAAGGAAATTGTTTAAAGATTAATGCGACGTTACGGCAGTGCAAACTAAACGTTATATTATGAGTAAACAAAACCAAATAATATAATATAAACAAACGTGACGTTGTTTCTTAAATCATCTTTCGTGATCATGTTTTTATGCAAAGACTTAGAATCTACCTATTTTAAAAAAATGCTGGGTTTTTTTACGTCAATTTTGTTTTTAAAAATTAGCATTATTTCTACGTCATACTTTGAATTAACTTATGCAATGCGTAAAATATTTAAAATTAATTTCCTTAGGTCGCGGACATGTCGCGGACTTCAGTTTTTCTAACATTTTTCATATGTATTCCAATAATCGTGAATGTATTAGATCCTTGATATTTAATGAAAGCATAAATTATATTTGCCTCATAATATAAAACAGTTGGTTATTTTATTCCTAATCATATTCAAATCTATGGGAAACATTTGTTGCTTATGCAATGGTTTTTACCATACTGAGTACAAATGATGTATTCATATATTCTACGAAACACTGAGATCATCTACCTAGTTTTTCACGATGACTATAAAGCATAAATGGCAATGGCCTTTTTGTTCCGCAAAAGACTTTGGCTAAGTGGAGTAGTTTAATCTCTGTATGGATGCATCTTTATTTATGATGTCTGGTGTGCTAGAGACTTTCTTTTCTAGAATGGCTTTCATCAGACCTATAATCGTATAAAGATTTTGAAAGAACATATTGTTTTAAAGGTTGGCTCTCAAGTGTGAGTGTAAGTGTACACGGCGCCATCATTTCAACTTGAAGGTACCAGAACCGGCCAGATAATTAAAAGGATAAAATATACCAACGCTATAATAAAAAAAAATACTTAGCACAGTAATGATAAATAATAGTAAATCGTATATTAATCGCACACGTGACCATGTCGTCCTTACGTTATTATGTTACGTATTACTTTAAAGTCAGGTTGCAGAAGCCTTAAGTCACGGGTCAAGGCTTCCATTTGTAAACATCACAAGTCACAAGGTCTACTTATGGTAATATTATTTAAAATCTTTTGTTGTTTCTCTCATGCTAAAACATTTAAATTCGCGAATCATAATTGGTGCGAATGTATTTTTTTTGTTAAAATAAGACTGTTTTAAATTGGTGTCTAATGTGATAGCATTAGCGCGATCGTTATAAAGTGTGTCAATTTATCAAAGATAATGTCAAGGACAATTAGACAGGTCAGTGAATTGTCAATGTCAAAAGTGACGTTTCCACACGTCATTAGAGTGTTATCATCTGGTTTAGTACATGTTCACAACTAATGATAATTTTCAAAACAATTAAATAATATAAAATGTTAATGAAAATACATTAAATTGGAGTAAAAAAAAATTAGAAAAAAAACTATTTAATGATTTCTTGCACAAGACTACACCTAGATACAGTTTTTTTAGACTAATCATATTTCTGTAAGCCTAAAAAGTGTTCGCTAAATATGGTATGCCTAAAAAATACTGAAGTAGGTAACTGAATCTTCCTGTAGAAGTCCCATCGGGATAGGATTAGCAGTTTCTAAGAATAGACGAATATTAACAGGTGTCAGAAGCGCATTCTCGCGGGTAAGGAACGCAGTCGCGCAGTAAGAATCACAGAGAAAAAAAAAAGTGCATTCTCTCTTCCGTGGTAAGAATGTACACAGTGGCGTAACTATACCATCTGGGGCCCGTGACAAATTCTTTTGATGGGGCCCTATCAGTAAAAACCGTCGGTCATAAGTACGTAAAATTACTCGTCACGGGTAACGTGTACATCTCTAAAAATGAATCAATATCTTTTTTTTTAGGTTGGTTGAAATGCTTAACGATCAACTTGAAATTGTATTATGGTCTTTAGTTGTCTCACTTTGGATTTTAAGCAGAACTTATAAAAATATACTTTTCAAATAAAATAAAATACTCAGGTACAATGTAAAAAATATTTTTGAGCTCGCGCCCTCTTGGGCCGGGGCCTTTTGCCAGCCCTGCCACCCTATTGTTACGCCACTGAATGTACAACAAGAGTGTTCCGATTCTATGTAACCATCTTTGTACTCTTCGATAAAAAAAAAACCGGCCAAGTGCGAGTCAGACACGCGCACCGAGGGTTCCGTACAAACCTGTAGGTATATAAGTAAATGGTAGTATAGACCCTGAGTATTTGATATGGATTTCAATTTATGACGTATTAAAAAAAAACTACTTACTAGATCTCGTTCAAACCAATTTTCGTTGGTAGTTTGCATCGTAATGTACATCATATATTTTTTATAGATTTATCATTCTCTTATTTTAGAAGTTACAGGGGGGGGGACACACATTTTACCACTTTGGAAGATTCTCTCGCGCAAACTATTCAGTTTAGAAAAAAATGGTATTAGAAACCTCAATATCATTTTTGAAGACCTATCCATAGACACCCCACACTTATGGGTATTATTAAAAAAAAAAATTTGAGTTGCAGTTCTAAGTATGGGGACCCCCAAAATTTGTTGTTTTTTTTCTATTTTTGTGTGAAAATCTTAATGCGGTTCACATAATACATCTACTTACCAAGTTTCAACATTATAGTTCTTATAGATTCGGAAAAAAGTGGCTGTGACATACGGACGGACAGACAGACAGACAGACAGACAGACATGACGAATCTATAAGGGTTCCGTTTTTTGCCATTTGGCTACGGAACCCTAAAAACACTCATATCAATGACGTCATAATCAACTTAATTGACTTCACAAATAAATAACGTCATAGCAATTATTATCATGCTAAGAATCATCCCGGAAATCCTATCTGCTAAAAAAATATGACAACACCATAAAGTTTGTAGTTTTCGGCGAAAATATTTTTCACCTGAGTCATAGTCATAACTCTGCGACAATGTGTGTTATCTTTGCATAATGATAGATACATTATTAAAACATGAATTACTTAACTATTTACACTGTGAATAATGATTATTATGAATACGAAGAAAAATAATTAAATTGTGCTGTCACGAAATAGTATTATACCTAATATATTTTTTGTATTGTATTTATTTAATTTATTCAATTTAATTAATTTTTTGTATGATTTTCTACATTTCATTTTCATGTCATAAAAACTGAAGAGTTTTTATGTCTTTCCAGTTCATTTCGAAAAATAGTGGCTTTATATAGGTACCTAGCTTATTTTTTTTTTCTTTCATTTATAGATAAAGATTATACATACTTTTCATGTAAAACTAGCACAGCAGATGAAAAAGCATAAGCCTCTAAAAACGAGGATTGAGACTATCCACAAAGCAGTCCCAATTCACACATTCAGACAGAACCTTCTCAAGGCATTCAGATTTCCTCATAATGTATTTCTTCGCTGAAAACCCATTTTTTATTGGCCTCATACATGTTAGCCTCGGATGGGATTTATACTCTGACAAAACCGAAAAGCCAGTGGTTCTAAGTTTATCTACGAAACTTGTCTAATATTATCTTTTCTTTTATTTCCAGCTCACAAAGAAGGATGTTACGTCACAGAGATCAACGATGTCATACCGTTTGCTTCTGAAGTTACTCCTATTGGGGTCTGCGTCAGGATAAACTGTTCAAAAACATTGATGTCCTACGCTTCGTAAGTATTTAAACCTCTATATTACATTTTCCTGGTGTAAGAAGTATCGTAGTTATTCTAGTATGTGTCAAGTTCTAGGCGTGATACACAATAATCCAAACTTTTTTTCTTCATGTTTCATTGTGGTTATTCATAAATATCACTAAAGGAGATTGTCTACTCTTACCTCTAGTCTAGTATAAAATGCCTCTACTGTGCGAGGTATTATTAGAGGCTGTTTTATGAAAATCATTTTCTAAGTGACATTAATTTGTTTTTCCAGATGTGGTACCGTTTCTACCAGCGACCCTAATTGCTACGTGACTGAACAAGATCTCAGTAAACCCTATCCTCACTGCTGTCCAGGCGTCAAATGTGAGGAGGACAACAAACTCTATTAGATCATAAGTATATAAGCACAAAATAGGTGAATACAGAAGGTCAAAGACTTACTGGAAGATTTTGTATTGAGTGGGTGAACTAGCGGGACCAACTCTTTATTCATCAAAATAAATTTCGATACCTACTCAATTAAAATTTGTGACCCAGCTGATACTTTTTTGTTGACAATATAGAAAAATATCCTGTAAATCTATTTTGTGGTATTAAGTTAGAAAAGGATGCTTGAAACCTGGTATTGTAATATTGGTTTTGAGAATTTGCTGTATTAAAAGGAATTTTAAGTCTATTTTCCATTGGAAAAAAAATGTTAGCTGGCTGGATTCTTTTATTTCTGGATGTTAAATGTAAATACTGTAAACAGCTACAGAGAAATAAAATTGATTGAATTTTCGGAAAATACGTAATTTAAGTGTATATAAGATTTTTAATTTGTTGAATTGAAAGAATACTCGAATAATTAGGAATGAATGCTAATTTAATTTTCAAAAAAATTAAATTAAAGTGTAAAAATTAAAGATTAAGTATTTTTTAAGTAGTTTGTTAGAATGTGATGATATTGCAATACCAGTTTCGAAATCCTATAAGACTATTAGATAGAGTTCCTTATAAGCGAGTTGGAGTGAGAGGCTAATTAGTAGCCATTATTCTGATTCTAGAAGCTATCTTGCCACCAAATTGTTGATTTTATTTATTTTATAACATTAAAAAGATTTTGATAACCTTTTCTTTTATTTATAGTAAACTCTAAACACTATTTCATAATTATCTTGTTGAATAGTAATACTGAAACTATTACGCAGTATTTTTCTATGAATATCCTAAAAGACGGACAAAATGAGAAACAGTGATATAAAAAGATTTTAGAAATATCACTTTCAAGAGATTGGCAAAGAAAAAAAAACACTGAAAATTATTGTTTATCCGACACTTATTAATTTTTAAAACATTTATCGGAAATTAATTTGGACAGTGTCCTTTAGTCATTGACAATTGGACTTTTCATAGAAAACTATGGGTGCTCAGATTGTGCGCCTGTTTATTTATTTTTATTAAATTTATATCAAATCATGTGTTTTTAGTGGGTCAATCTATTATGAGTTTTATGCGACTCACGGGGTGCATATAGCAATGGGTTCTAGTTTCCATCGATAGATGGCGTTAATATAACAGGATTATTGAAATAAAATGTTTCAGTGGACCATTATATCAATTTAAAATGTGATATAATACATTTAAAATCTTAAACTTATATTAAATGAGTGAAATGAATCACTAATATAATCCGACAAAGGAAACACAATATTCCGATCACGCATTGTATTCAATAACATTGCTGGA